>PVHT021183523.1:8109353-8193640 GCA_004024745.2 Catagonus wagneri | reverse complement strand
CTTTGAGAGATAAATTCAGAAATTAAAGTTTAAATGTTAAAGGATCTTAGATTAATTTTTTGTTGCTTTGATAGATGAATTGAGAAATTATTTAAAGTTTAAAGATGTAAAATGAAGGAAGAGAAATATGAGAACGGTGAGATGGAAGAGGGCTCAAAGATTAGTTTGACCAAAATGAGGTAGGTAGAGGAAGCGATGTCAGCTAATGTGAGAAGAGCCAAGTTCAATGTATCTTACATTATTTTATTCATACTCACCCTTTTTTTTTACACTGGTTGTGGCCAACTGTATTGTGTGTGTGTGTTTCTATATAGCTGTCTTATAAACACCCATACCATGTACAAGACACCTTTGGAAGTGTACTGGCAGGATTCATGGATGAATAACAAGTCTCTGTTTGTTCAAGCAACAACAACAAAAATTGCTAACTTCTGTTCTTTCTTGAAGGTATGAGCAATCCTGCACTGACCATGGAGAATGAGACTTAACTCTTCTAGCAAAATTCATTCATACTTTATGGAAGTAAGCAAAGTTTTTCCTTTATTGTTATATTGTATGTTTTTAATAGTTCTCTAAGGGCAAGTAGTTCCCATAAACATTTATTTGTGAGTGATTCAAATAGAAGATGTCTTTGCCGACCCTTGGGATTTTATCAGTCATGCTGGAGACCTCTGTCTTTCTGTGTGTGTGTGTGTGTGTGTGTGTACGCAAGGCCCCTGTCTTTATGTGTGTGTGTCTGTGTGTGTGTGTGTTTAAGGCCCCACCTGCAGCATATGGAAGTGCCCAGGCTAGGGGTTAAATCGGAGCTGGAGCTGCTGGCCTCTGCCACAGCTAACGTCAGATCCGAGCCGTGTCTGTTACGTACAACACAGCTCATGGCAACACCGGATCCTTAACCCACTGAGTGAGACCAGGGATTGAACATGTATCCTCATGGTTACTAGTCAGGTTCGTTACTGCTGAGCCACAGTGTGAACTCCATGGAGACCTCTGGACGTGGATCTAGCTGCAGTAATAGCTAGTGTTTAGGTTAACTTGATAAACCGTAAAAATATGTTGACCAAAATTCATTTTTAGGTAGTACATTAAATAGCAAGGATTAGTCCTAAAATATTAAAATTTACATGACAATTGTCTTATCCTTTCATAGGATCATGCAATTTATTTTATTTTATTTTTTTTATTTCCTTCAGGATATACAGTACATATCCTTGACCATCCATTAGCTGAACCTCACTGGACCTAAGTCTGAGATAATTCTATCTTTTTAGCACAAACCTCTGCCACCCCTATTTTTGGTTACACAAAGTAGGACCCCAAAGCATGTGTCACCCTTAAAATAATAGGTGTTCCAAATCACGTTCTTTAACCCATAATTTTTTTTTAAACCCGTAGTTCCAAATCCATTTCCTTAAAGTGAAATATATTCATAACCTGTGGTCAATAAAAGGCTACAATAAAGAGCCGCTCTAGAACAAAGCCATAAGCATCTTAACAGAACAGCCACGTGTACTGTTAACGATAAACAATAAACATTGAACATTAAAGTTGTCAGGATAACTCTCTACTTATAAAACTGTGACCTAACAGGAGTGTAATATCTAAAACAAAATCACATGTCAGATTTACAGATAGTTGGTTTTTATTTTGTTTGGTTTTGGTTTTGCTGAATAGTCGTGTAATTCTGTGTGCCCCTGGTCTGGTTTTAGATGACTCTGCAAGATGGTATAGTAGAGATTGACTGTCACTGTGGTTAGGATAGTGAGAATCTAATCTTCTTCATGTAGATAGTTAGAAAGGAGACAATATAAATTTCTGGAACCAGTTCTTAAAATGTAACTGTGATTATACAAATATGAATCATTAGCCAAGACCACAAGCAAAATATTTTATAGAACACAGTTCTGTAAAGCAGACAGAGTGTCACAGGATTTTTTTCAGTATATTGAATTAGTTCTTTATTTTTTTTGAATCAGTTCTAATTACCATTGTGAGATCATCTGTGTTAAATATTTTACAAGGTTACTTAGTAATGTGACGTCACGTGTAAATCAGGTAAACTTCCCAAAATTTTGACAAGGTCAGTGTGGCATTCGTTTATCGTTATTCTGAACCCTTTGCAGTGCCAAACACATAGTACCTTCTAATAAAGAACTCTAAATAGGAGTTCCCGTTGTGGCTCAGTGGTAACAAACCGGACTACTCTATGAAGACACGGGTTTGATCTCTGACCTCACTCAGTGGGTTAAGGATCTGGTGTTGCAGTGAGCTGTGGTGTAGGTCACAGACGCAGCTCGGATCTGGCATTGCTGTGGCTGTGGTGTAGGCCAGCAGCTGCAGCTCTGATTCAATCCCTAGCCTGGGAACTTCCATACGCCATGGATATGGACCTAAAAAGCCAAAAAAAAAAAAAAAAGACTTGATAAATAGGTGATAAAATAACATCACTGAAATTTGAAGCCTCACAGAATCATGGTTTTATTATATTCGAATATATGACAGTGGTGGTCTTCCAAACCCACTGGCAGTTATCAGTCAGCTGCATTGATGTAAAAGAAAACAGTGATTTTCTGATGTAATGTTGTTCATTGTGTTGACATAATCAGTGACAATGTTTCTTTAAAAACGTGAATTTTCTAAAGGTAGCTAATAGTCAAAATAGTGTTTAAAATAGTTTTTCTTGCTTTACATGTCATACAGTTCATTCAGTACACATTTATACTGAACAATATTATCTGACATTAATATACCTAATTTGATTACTAAATGATATCTTCAGTCTTTTCTTCTTTTTGAACTATACTAGCAAATGGCCTGTGGCCTTTTTATGAAGTATTTCTTACTTCATTATAGTTTCCAGATATTTATAATGTGCCTAAACCATAGTAGTGCTAAAGTATAGATTAAATTTAACGTGCCAGTTTTCACTCTTATATAAGAAATCTTTTTAAATGCTGTGCTTCTATGCACATGAAATTTGAAATTATTTCCCTAAATCCCCTACCAGTTCACTTGTCATTCCTTTTGGCTTCATACAAATTCAGAACCAATAACATAGAACCCTGTCACTCAAATCGGGGTCCCAGACCAGCAGCATTGAGCCACCTGGAGCTTAACAGAAATACAGAATTTTGGACCTTAGCATAGACTTCACTGAATCAGAATCTGCATTTTAACAGGATTCTCTGATCTTGGGAGTTCCCTGGTGGCTCAGAGGGTTAAGGATCTTTCATTGACACTGCTGTGGCTCTTCTAGTCTTGTGTATGTCTATTACAGTTTGAGAAGCATTGAGTTAGAGGTCTGTCTCTATTGGACAACTCATCTACTGAGGCTTCTAGTATAGAAAACATTTAATTTTGTATAAGGCGTGTTACTGCAGCAAAGAAGGAATGAGTTTGTTTTTTGTTTACTTTTTTTTTAATCGTTAACACACTAGTTTCACGTTTTCTGTTTCATTCCAAGGTATCAATGCTATTGCTGGATGAAGCGTCTTCCCCCAGGAAGGCACCATCAGCCAACCGTTCCCATTCCCTCTGGCTGGATACGCATAATACACACTGACTGGTTCTTTCCAGGTGGTTGCTTAAAGCATAACACATTTTTGATCCAGTATATAGACTCCTTCAACTAACAAAAATTGCTGTTAAATACTAAGAGCAGTTGTGGTTCATGAATCAAGGACAAACATACCTTCTGTCATAAAAACCTGGAATAAATTCATGGGCCAGTTTTCACCCAGATATTTGGGCAGCACAATTTATCACATAAAAAGCCCACTGATCCTCTGATTTTCTGATTCAGAAAATTGAGACTATTAAGATACTGAGATGTAAAAGATTTCAAGTCACATTATAATGGTAAGCTTTGTTCATAAAACCTACTAGTTGCCCATGAGGAGGTGGGAATTGGACTCATTTACTCCTGATGTGAATCCAGGCCCAGCCTGCGTAAACTGTGAAAACTATGAATTCACTACAGATGTCAAGTGGCCTGAAGTTGAAGATGACCATCCATTTTTTGCCAGACTTTAGTCAAATTCTGAAAAAGAAATATGATCATTGAAGCCTGAGCTTAACTGGCTAGAAAATCTTTGTCAGAACTAATACATTTCTACTACATCAGAAATATATTTTTTATGTATTGAATTATCTAAAAATTGGGAGAAAGTCCATAATAATTATGAAGATTGGTTTACGATATTCTGTTGCTGGTTTGGCTTTTAAATCTCTTTTTTAGGTTATTTCTATTGAACATGGCAAAAATATTAGATTTCTGTTAATTCATGGTGGGCCAATACAATAATCTTTCATTTAATAATCTATATTATTTTTATTCCTCTCATCAAAGTATGGCAATTAACTATATGAGGACATAGGTCCTCATATACCTGTTAAGATTAAATTATGCAAATCATCAAAAATTATATACTTTTGGAAATTTAGTTCAACATGAACTAAATGGCGTGCTGTTTGGAAACTGAGTTTAAGACAAACTAAAGTGGTATGTTTGTTGATGCCAAAATGTTCAGCTTCAGTGAATATACTAAGAAGCTCTTGTGCCTTGTATGCACTATTAAAAAAGTTTCTTTCTTTCTTTAATTTGATAGAGTGCAAGTTTTGTAAATGTTAGTGATTAGAATATGACATATACATTGTTTGGTATTTATTTTGAGAATTTAAAGCAGATTACCTTTTAAGACTACAAAGCTAAGGAACTGGTATTTAATCAAAGAGAAAACGGTATTAAAGTTTTCACAATCTGAATTAGACAAATTAAACACAAAAGACTAGAAGACCAGAGGATAATGGAGTAAAAGACCCTTGCACTTACTCATCCTTGCTAGAAATAGGAAGTTTTATATTAAATGACTTTATGAAAGAACTAATGTTAGCCCGGTCCGTTTTATAATCGTTTGAGAATAATGCTTGAAACGATAGGATGGCAGTCTTTTTCAGATTTTCTTAAAGAGCTTAAAGATTTTGATCTGACAATCTACTTCAAGAAATCTCAGAAGGTAATGATACATTTTTACTTTTAACTTGCAGCATTGTTTGGTCATCATTTTTCATTACCTGAAGTGCCAGGTTGGAACCTATAGCTACTGCTCGAAGTCTCAAGGGCAACAGCATCACTCGATGTATTAAGAATTATATGCAGCCAGGCTTTTTTTTTTTTTTTTCCAAAGCATAGTACTAGAGCTGTTTTCAGACAGGATTCTGTTAGGTATCCTCTCCTGCCAAACTAGAAGCTAGGGCAGAAAGTGGGATCTTTATTCTTTACTTTGCTAGAATACTGTTAGCACCCCCCCCCCGCATCTAGCTCTTTTCATGTAATTATTGAAATACATAAATCAATACACACTAGGAACAGATTTAAAAACATTTTTTAAAATAAAGTTTTTTCCATTAAGTTGTAATGGTTCCCTTTTTGGTTTCATACAGTGACTAATCTTTAAAGCGTTTTGTGTTTAGTTTTATTTTTATTTCTGAGGGGGGTATAATGAGATATGATGGCATATCTCATTAGATATACAGTATAAATTTTAACCAGTGAATAAAGCATCAAATAGACCTACATTTTGTATATATTTATAAAATGTACCTTAAAAATACTTTAAACATTTTACTTTAAAAAATTTGATTGCTTAACTCAGACTTGAAGACATGAAGTGTAAGTCCTGATAGTCCATTAAGCTGCTAATTTTGATTTTTCTTGTTTTTTAGATATTCTACCATACAGGTATCAATATTTAAGAATTTTTTCATCTAAAAATATTGTACAGATACTTCATATACATTAGCCAGCTCTTTGCCATTGTGCAGTGAGTTTTGTTTTTTTCAAAGATAAACTGCATCTAGAAACATTCAAGGAACTTGCTTATCTATGAATTTCTTCCTGTTATACCATAATAAAGTCTGGTTGATCACCTTTATTAACTGTCTATATGAAATTGCCTTTGCACTGACAATATAAATTCCTTTAAAAACATACCTTTCCTCATGGTCTACCAGAACTACTACAGGCAAAAATTCATGTCTGCAACCTGGTCATAATATAGGTCCTTTGAGAAGAGGTGGATGACAGTCTGAGGTAATTACTCATTAGTAGTTAAATGAGTCTGTGGGCAGTTTGAAACAGACTATAAAATTTGAGTACACTGTAATCAACAGGTAACTGTTGGAAATATGGCGTATATTTGACAAAAAACTATCTTTACTAGGAAAATCAAACACAAAGGTCTTATAAATCATGTTCATAAAAAATTAAGCTAATAATCGTGATTCATGCTTCAAGAAAACAACCTGTGAAAAAGCTGTTACTCTATTATACCATAAAGTAGCAAATTTTCCCTGTTTTAAAATAGTATATATAAACCTGCTGGGCTGATTCTGAAATTATACTGTATACTTTGGTATATAATTATTATATTGTCAAATATAATTATATTTACTTCTATAAATTATAAAGTATATAATTTGTATTTATATATAATTTATATTACAATTAATATAGTTATATAGGAGTTCCCGTCGTTGCTAGCAATTGCTAGCATCCATGAGGACGCAGGTTCGATCCCTGGCCTTGCTCAGTGGATTAAGAACCCAGCGTTGCCGTGAGCTGTGGTGTACACTGCAGATGCGGCTCGGACTGGTGTTGCTGTGGCTGTGGTGTAGGCTGGTGGCTATAGCTCTGATTCGACCCCTAGCCTGGGAACCTCCATATTCCGCAGGTACGGCCCTAAAAAGCAATATATATATGTTATATATAGTTATAATATAATCCACACTTATAGACTTATATTTACTTGTAAAAGTGATAGTTCTGATACTGTTATGAATTTAAACCACATATATTCAAACCATATAAAAGCTGAACACATCCATTTCCACTATAAACCATGAGGAAGGTATCCTCCGGTACGACCTCCACAGACCACAGATTCTAATCTTCTAACATCTTGTCTGAAGTGACGCTTTCCAGCGATGGATTTTCACAAGTAACGTAGATCTCTAGGTAAGATCCTTCGGTAGAAAACTGTTCCACGTAATCCCAACTGTTTTAACAGCTTATACTCCTTTTCAACATAGCCAATTTAGAATAAATTTCCACTTAATCTGTGGAAGCAGACTGCATTATACACCTTATGTATTTGTTACTTTTACAAAGATACCCAGTGAATTTTTTTTTTTTTTTTTGGTCTTTTTAGGGCCACACCTGCAGCACACGAAGGTTCCCAGGCTAGGGGTTGAATCAGAATGGTGGCTGCCAGCCTACGCCACAGCAACAGCAGATCTGAGCTGCATCTGCAACCTACACCACAGCTCCTGGCAATGCTGGATCCTTAACCCACTGAATGAGGCCAAGGATCAAACCTGCGTCCTCATGGATCCCAGTCAGATTCGTTTCTGCTGAGCCACGACAAGAACTCCTGGAATTTTTTTTTACTTGTTTTGGTAAACATTCATAGCTTCTAACTTTTTTCAACACTTGAGCAGTTTATGTCACTTGTTAAAACCATATACACTCCAACATTTAGAGAAGTCTTGATTTTAAAATTAAGCAATTTTCTTCACTTGACTTAGAATTTACTACCAAAAAAAAAAATAAACTTTTGTTACAGAGCACAGGCAACTGTGTTATACTTTATAATGGGCCAAACCCTGCACCCTCCTTTTCCCTTTGCCATCATGGATATTATTCTTTTACAGTAGTGTCCCGATTTGTATCAAGTGGACATCACTGAAAGGATGAGTTCAAGTAGGCTTGCTCGAAAGGAATTCCTGTGGATCATAAACTATGAACATGAAGTATCTCCCAGCATGATGTTCAGTGTAGCAAAAGCTACACTAATGTTCAGTGTAGCAAAAGCCTCTGAAATAGGATGTTTTTTCCATCTTCAAAAAAAAGAGGATGTAAGTATAGAGGATGCTTATCCATAATGCAGTCTAGGTTACTAAGAGCTCAGTCGCTGACACCCTTTAATTGTTCTTTACCAACAAAAAGTTCAAATGAAATAGTCTGACCAGTGCCAGTAAAGACAGCTTTAAATCGCTTCAGCCCTCTCCCTGCAGGAGAGTGACAGCAAAAAACAAGACTTGTGACAGTGTCCAAACATAGATCTTTGATGTCTTGCTCACATTCAGTATTCAGTATTTCTTTACTGCAAGTTTACAGTTGTGGGGAAATGCATTAAGATCATTCATCTTTCGTGTAGACTTCTGAGTACCAATTAAACCAAAGCGGCCTTAGATAAATGATTTCAAGCTCTGGTTTATGCTAAAGAAGCTTGTCATTGCTCAGAAAGGACAGTATTATGATTCATGAAAACAAACTGATTTATATTGCATCTTCCAGGAAGGTTTAACACTGTTAAGGAGTTCAATCCTGACCTAAATTTAATCCTTAATAGTTGTTTGATAGATAAAGGTGCTTAATCAAATTTGAGAAAAAAACATAATGCCCTGGAGTAGAATTCTGTTGATGCTGAATTAAAGAATTGATGCCACGGAAAGCTTCAGTTTTGTTTTCCATTCAGCTGAAGCTAAGGCTATTGTCAGAGTTTAGATTTCATGTCTTTTTCTGTCAGTATGTAAAGCCTAGTGTTAAAAGTATAAAGCCTAGTATTAAAAGTATCTTAAATGACTTCAACATTTATTGTGCAAAAGTTGAATGTTTTTAAAAAGCAACCTTAATTGTACACTAATCTTAGTGTTACATGCAAACATGTTTTAAAGTTCTTTAAACAAGAAGTAGAGGATGAGAATGAACCCTGGAATGGCTAGAAAGAATCAACAGGACGGTCTGTATACATATATATACCTCAGGTATGATTCTTTTGTTTACGCTGTTTCTACATGGTTTTTGCAGTTGGAATAAGAAAATCAGCTAACAGTAAACAATGTTAATTAATTCTTATTTAGAAAAAAAGGTGTATGAAACAAGTGAAAATGGGTCCCCAGAAACCAAACACCTTATATTTTTCACAAGTTTTAAAATTTGACCAATTAAATGTTTTCCTGCTCATGCACTTTTACCACCATCAGTTATATCTTAGTAGGTTCCACTTCAGGTCATACTGACTTAGTGGTTTCTCAACTTCTTTGAAAATATTCTTACCTGCAGTTATTGCACAGAGACTATTAATAGAAACTAATTCTTTAATCACTTCAAATTCACTGATTTCTCAAAAATAAAGAACAGCTGGGCAGTACTGGTGACATCTGACCCTTTAAGAGCCAAAGAAAAACACAAAATCATTTATCTTGCCCCACAGTTAAATGTTAACGTTATGTCCCATGTCTTCACTCTTCAAGCAATCGCTCTTATTAAAAAGTTGATGGGTCTTTAAGTTTTATCTGGATACATTTCTTTGGACTGCTGCATTCAAACATTAACAGTAACAGGCTTTGCGTGGCTAACAAACCGGGCCACTTGTAAACATGCTTTAGTTGCAGCTTTATTTTCATTTTTTATTCTTGTGAAGAAATTATGCCATGATGAGCTACTTCGTTTTAAAATTTCTATTTCTCTTGACTCTTGCTTTCCTATGAGTTGGGTATATTATGATGCTTAGTCTGTTTATGTCAACATGTATTTTTTTCTTAGCAGCTATTAGTTTCATTGCATAATAAACCCAATATCTTACTATTTAATTTGATAATATAACCCACACTCCAAGATGCCTTAAAAGAACACCATTCAAAGAGCACTTTTCCTGTTTTGAGAATTAGTAACAGAAAAAAAGGAATACTGTGGCAGAGATAAGGCACAACAAATGCTGTTGGGTCATTATCTGCATCACTGATTATACAGCATGCCAAGCAGAAAGGTGAAATAAGAATGCTAGAGGCACCTTCTGTAGCACTCACTCAGCTTTTCCACTGTAGTGCAAAGGTAGCTAGCTCTACCGGACATAATGACCAATGTGGCTGCATTGCAATAAAACTTTATTTATGGACACTGAGTAATTTTCACATGTCAGGAAATACTATTCTTTTGTTTTCCCCCAACCACTTAAAAAAAACTGTAAAATCCATTCTCATCTCACTGGCCATACAAAAACAGGCAGCAGGCCGATTTTGATGGATAGGCCATACTCTGCTGATGCTTGCTCATAGCAGATTTAACAGAATATGGTGAGTCCAGAATTAATGGCTTAGGAACACTAAAAAATTATCAACCAAATAGCTTTTATCCCAAAGCCAGATTTAGTAAAGGTTATAATGTTCTTTTAGAAGTTATAAAATATATTAGCTCTTAGAGACAAAAATCAAAGTTGATATGAACTATGAAATTCAGCAACTACATGGCTATTCAAAAGGCTACCCTTGTAATTCCTATTTTTTTCAAGGAGGTGAAGATCAAAATAAAAAATCAATTAGATATGTGCTGTATTGCGTTGGCTTTAAAAAGAAGTCACAGTAAATTACCAAAGGCACTTACTTTGTCTTTCGGAATAAATGTATTCTTGGCAAAGGGAGATAGAAGTCAATTCTTAACATCTAGTTCAGGCATGCATAAAAAATAAGTCAACACTGTTGAAATGTAGAAGACTCAGGTTGATTTTTCAATTAAAAGACTAAAAATCAGGTGATGAATGAAGCTACTGAGTTCTGTTGAGTTGCCCAAATTAAAAAAAAAACAAAACTCAATATCCCCCAAATATTTCTAAAACAAAATTACCAGTCATCAACATATATAAGAAAACATTTCTGAAGCCTTTATTTACAAAAGCTTTAAAAACAAATAATACCCTCTGTTTCGCAAATGTTTTGTTTAAAAAGGACCACCCAGTTACAGCATTGAAATATCATGAATAAAGAATGTACAAGGGAAACAAACCAATGCGGCTAACATTTGGAGATTTGCTAATATTACTGATTGAAGTGTAGTAACACACATCATAACTTGTTGTCCATCATTTCAGGGCAGAGTTAATGATTACCAAAATGTCTTCCTACACATGCTCTGGTCTGGTCACATATTCTGCATGGCTAAATATTTCACAGTCTCTTCTGTCAATATATATAAAATAGATTGCAAAGATATACACAAAAAAATAAACAAGCATTACACTCCTCAGGTAATTTTATTAGCTATGTATGCATATAGCTAATAAATACAGATTTTTTTGTATTCTGTTGTTTTGCACCAAATCTCTCCATTATTTATCTTTGTAGCAACTATGAAAGCACAATTTTTTTTGTCTTCTAATTTAATTTGGTACAAAGTATACCTCAAGATTTGCTATCTTTGGATCTTAATGAAATTGATTTGTGGAATCAACAAATCAAGAGCATTGTACATATGGCTATAAAATTTTTAAAAATCAAGGGTGAACAGCGATGGAATAAAAACAAGCAGATCAAGGGAAGTGTGCTATCATAAAATACCTGCAGCTTCAGTATCCTGGATACCAGTTTCCCGGTAGACACTAAACATCCAATCACAAACGATTTTTCCTGAAGGGTGTAAAGCTGGTTTGAAAAATTCTTCAGTCACAGAGCAGCCTACACATGCCAATTAGAAACTGACAGACACTAGATGTGCTTGGAAGATTAAATACTACGTACAGAAACAGCAGTTACTAAGCTCCTCAGTAGTTTTTTGTCTTTTTTTTTGTAGTCTTGCTGAATCAACCATTTGCACAATGCATGTGCTATATTCCGTGGGTCAAAAACAAATACTGTATAGAGTTGGCAGATGGTCATTTTTCCACTAAGAGCAAGAAAACCAAAATTGCTGATAAAACAGAGGATTTGAGTCAGAATCACTCTCTAAAGTGCAAAATTGATGGTCCACAATTTCAAATAGCTAAAACTCCTGCAGAATGGAAGGGAGACATGAAACAGGGAAATAAATTACAGTCAGTGCTAGTTAATTTCGGAAAGGGAAAAAACAAACCAAGCTCAAGTAGGTAAAGTTTATCAAAGTATTCAATATGATGTAGCTTTCCCCACTCTGTCACACACGCCTACTAACAAGTATATTAAGGCCAGATTTAACCTGAATGCTTTTCTATTTATTAAAATCTGAGATAGGAATGGTCATACTTAGTACTGAAAGGCAGAAAATAAAATGAGCTATGAAAAAAAAGGTAATGTCTATTGTTCAAGGGATTAAACCGGAGATAAAACCTATATACAAGCATGTGTGTTGCTCAAATAAAATAAAAATAAAAGAACTATTTCATGTCATGACTGCTTGTTGGCTTCCTCTTCATATGCATTCCCTGTGCCATTCTGTACATAGGATGAACCAGAACCAAGGCCATACAAATGACCACAATATTTGGCATCATCAATATGATCTTCAAAGAACATCTAAAAAGGAATTTTGGAAAAAAAAAAAAGATAATTTTAACCAAAAGGTACCACTGGTAATTTAAACTTCAGCAATGTAAGTAATGACTGTTCATTAACTATAATGACAGCTCTTTCTATGGTGCTCCTCTGAGGCCAAACATTTAAATGTTTAAGACTGATGTCCTCAAGAAGTAGAGCTCAAAAGAAACCAAAGAAAAAGACTACCAAAAATATACAAACACACGCCTTTCCTATTAACACTCAGACCATTTTTATAAGAATCTGTAATCATGGAAAGATGGCAGGCATTTTTAATCCATTAATTTAACAATAATCATGAGAATGAATGAAAATAGCCAATAATGGGCAGAGGAGGGGGAGTTAAGGTTTATCAGTAGCCTTGGGTCCTTGTGCAAGGCCAAGGTGGTGAAAAACAATGAAACCCAAACATGTCTGAATTAAATCTGAACATTTACATTAGGTTACTATCCTTAATAAAGCCAAGAAAAATATAGACAACAAATCAGTAACAGAGAATCTACCAATAATTTAACCACCAAGGCATTTTTTAAATGCAAAGCTGAAAATCCAAAATGTTGTCTTAATTCTTTAGCACTGGGAAGAAGTACACAACAAAATATCTACTTGTCATGAACAGACAGCCCAAAACACTTCTGAAGCAATACCACTTACTATATGTATTAGTAGTATATTTCTACAAAAAGTTTTAAATTCCCAGAAGGGTTCTCAATCATTTCTTTAATATCTAAGAGGATATACTCAAATAAATATTTTGCAAAAAGGAAAACTTTTTATAAGCAAAGAAGTCTATTTTGTTTTCGCACAAGTGACTTTTTTCTTTGTATTTACCTGTGGTGTAGTATACCTGTGCCCATCACTTAAGTAGACTTGGGTTCGTTAAATTTCATTCTTCCATACCTTCTTTATATTTGAAGAATTTATCTCTGCCTTTTGCCACTTTAGGAGTGTCTGTCCAACGTGATTTCTGATTTAACTACTATTTCAGATTTATTTAGCCCCTTTAGAATTCAAAACCTTTTTATAAGAATCTAGTAAAAAGCATGGGTCCTACTCTGCAGATCCTCAAAGCACTGAAGAATGGCAGGAGCACATAGTATTTTTAGCAGCAGTTTAACCTAAAAGACAACGCTGGGGGGAACTTAGCATGTGGATTCCTTGATTTGAGAGAAGCAGCAACACTGATGTGGCCCACAGAAAGTACTCTGGAGTTCTCCCCTTAGTAATGTGTATGACCTTGGATCAAAGCCTCAGGTTCCTCACCTAAAAAAACAGTATGGCTGGACCTACATGATTTCTAAGGTAGTTTAAATATTCTGTTCTACAAAGAACTTATTCTTTTCATTTCCCTCTGAACTACAATTCAAGATGACTTATTTTTGATTACTTTCATTCAAGTGCAGTACCTGTAATTATATCTTAACCTACTAAGTACCTATTGCCCCCAAACTTTTGCCATCAGATTTTAATGTTTTCAACTTAATAACCAACTGAGAAAAAGGCACTGATGTCTTCATACTTCTCTCATTTTGAAAAAGGCCATTCCTGTGAGCAATGAGTCAGATCCTGCCTGATGCTGTGGTCCTATCCGTTCCAGCTCTAACTGTTCAGCAACTTCCTGTAAACCACCCTACAAGAAAGAAAAATTGCCTGTCAAAAGAAAGAAATATTAAAACACCCGAATTCACAAATCATACAACTTAACACAATGACCGAAATAGAAATGAACTTTACTGTGTAAAGATTGACCTTATGAAAATCCGCAAAAAAACGGGAATGTGAATTACTGATATATTTGTGGAATGTAGGAGATATTTATAATTGAATAGAAAATGAGATCCTAACTGGGAAAATTTATCTTCATTGTACAATATAAGGCTGTGATAGGCAAGTAAATTATGAGGGAAGCAGATAACATACAAGGTAACAGGTATACCTGGTACCATTCATGAGTACATTCACAGTTCATCCACCTACCCATGCATCCTTCCATTATAAAACTGACTGTAGGCAGTAAAATTTTAAGTTTCACACCAATCTATCTCTCAATAGTTTCATCTAAATAATTTGCACAAAACAAAGCTATTATGAGTAATCAAATCCATAAGAATTAACTAAGTGCTTACCTATGGTTTTGTTTGTTCAGAAGAAAAAGAGTATGTTGTTAGAAGAATACAACTTCTGGAAGTTCCGTTGTGGCTTAGCTGAAAGGAACCCAACTAGTATCCATAAGGATGTGGGTTCGATCCCTGGCCTTGCTCAGTGGGTCAGGGATCTGGCTTTGCCATGAGCTGTGGTGTAGGTCGCAGCCACAGCTCAGATCCCACGTTGCCGTGGATGTGGAACAGGCTGGCAGCTGGAGCTCCAATTTGACCCCTAGCCTGGAAACTTCCATATGCCCGGGTGCGGCCCTAAAAAGCAAAATAGAAAAAAGAAAAAAAATACATCTCCTTGGAAGGGTCTACTAAACAGGCCTTCTATGTAAATATTGCTAGAATTAAAAAAGAAAGATAATGAGATTGAAGGAAAAGAAGAGAAAGGGAATAAAGGAGAGGGAGGGAAGGAAGAAGACTAAGGAGAAGCTGGGAGGAGAGAAAGGAAAGAAACAAGTGTCAGAACCAAGGACAAAACACACAAAAATTCTTCTCTAAATTGTTAAGGCCTCTACCAGCAAACTAGCCCTTCACTATATCACAGTTTGAAACAGTACTTTGCAGGGCAGTTGCTTCAGTGGTAAAAATAGCACAAGGCTTAGGGATCATTAGCAGCTGCTTAGGAGAGCAGCAGAATAGAGTCATTCAGTATGGCTGACTACAGCTCAAAAAGTACCTTTGTCATCAACCTAAGTTTTAACACAGCTGGTTACTCAGGGCACAGT
Source organism: Catagonus wagneri (assembly GCA_004024745.2). NCBI lineage: Eukaryota > Metazoa > Chordata > Mammalia > Artiodactyla > Tayassuidae > Catagonus > Catagonus wagneri. The sequence goes on along the minus strand of PVHT021183523.1, from coordinate 8,178,417 downwards.
CAAAATAAGTAATGTGCTTAGAAATTTTCTAATAACACATGCATAGTGAACAATAAATTGGTTCTCTGTTCTCAAAAACTGTCTTTGTATAGATATGTCAATTTTAAAAACCATTTCCATGGCCAGATTAAAACATTTAGGCCTTGGATTCTCAGCATGCAATACTTTCAGGGCGTATCCTTTCCAGCATAAAGACAGCCTACTGCAAGTTTACTTGAATCACAGAAGTCTCTTCAAATTGCACAAAACTCTGCTATTCTTAGGTGCTACATACATGAAGTAATCTTTCTTAAAAATTTCCCTTGTTACATGCTGTATCCTGTAATGAGGCAAGCAAACTTTGGCCCAAAGACTGCTTCTCTTATGATTTTCAATTCATTTTTCCAAAGCAAATTTTCCTTATTCACTTCCTAAATTATTTCTTTCAGCATAAAAGTAAAGCTCTTAAAGTTTTTACCATCTCCTAAAAGTAAAACTTTCCTTGCATTTCTAAAAAGCTAGGGAGGAGAAAATTTGATCATCCTTGATGTAGATTCTATGAAGCAACCACTTAAATGTTTTTCTTTAGTTACAGCTTAAATACACATGAGAAAATAAAACCACTATATTGCTTAGGAGTCTGTACCCCCACAGGTGAATTCATTCTGAAACTAAAGGGGCACTTTTCCTTATTAAAGACAGTTTGTTTTTGAAAGAACACACACGGTAAATACTGTCCGAATGTAAGCGGCTGTCTAATCAGAACTACCCACTGAACTATAGCACATACTACTAATAAGCTGACATCCAGGGCTGGGGGAAAAGTCCTTTTAGCTATATAGTTTACTCTTAGAAACAGGACCCTGTGACTAGACCCAGTAACATCTCTAGTCAAGATAAGCTGAAGGGGAAACTCTTTTTGCTACACAACTGACACATCTGCACACAGCTGGCCACTGCAGACTTTGTCTTGTTTAGAAAGATTATGAATGTTGGGAGAGCTTGCACTTCTCTGCCCAAGAACCGCAGTTTCCATGCTGGCTTATGATTTTCAATCTGGTAAGCAATGACAAAAATCTCATCTTTGGTTTGAATCTTGTGAAAACTTATTCTGCCAATATATATTTAAGCTTTAAAAAAGGATTTCCTATAAATTATTATTTATGCACAAAAAGAATCAAATGACCAGATAATGTACCTTCATTTTTTTTTTTTTTTGGTCTTTTTAGGGCTGCACCCATGGCATATGGAGGTTCCCAGGCTCGGGGTCTAATCGGAGCTATAGCTGCCTGCCACAGCCACAGCAACACCAGATCTGAGCCGCATCTGTGACCTAAACCACAGCTCACAGCAACGCTGGATCCTTAACTCACTGAGCGAGGCCAGGTATTGAACCTGCATCCTCATGGATACTAGTCAGATTCATTTCCACTGAGCCATGACAGGAACTCCATGTACCTGCATTTAACATAAAACTTAAAAATAGGGTTTCAAGCAACACCTTAGCCCAGCGTAAGTCAGTCACCCATTCCGAACAGTGTGCTGATTACAGATAAAGCCACTCAAAGCCTTACTTTGAGATTTTTGCAGCTCTTCATGAGGTACTTCACATCATAAATGACAGGAAAAAACAATCGAAGGATCTCAAAGAAGTCAAGTTCTTCTTCAGGCAAGTTAGAGTTGGTCAGGATTTTGATTAAGTAGCCAAAGTCATAGCCACTACAAAAGGGTTAAAGAATACAGAAGAGGAACATAAATACCGTTGAGATGAAAAAATAATTCTTTTTCTTTTAAGTGAGTTACAATGCAGGGGAAAAAAAAGGAATCAACCAGAAAAAAAGTACACAAAAGAAGAGAAAAAAATGAACATGTTTCTAATTATAATGAGAAAATACCATCATTTACAGACAGTGATAAGAACCTGTCATCTCATCATTCAGGAATACCAATATACAGATTTCTGCTGCCATCCCAGGCGTGTCACTCAACTACCAAACTACAATCTGTAATCCTTGAATAGAGAACTTTCTAATCAAACTGTCCACGGCAAACATCTGAAAAATTAAAGATGAGTGGAAATTGGAAAAAATGTCAAAAGATAGAGAACTGGTACTCAGAAGGCAGAAATTAATGCATATCCACCCATCTTTTATATAAAGAGGTCATATACTTAAAAGATCCAAAGAGTAATTCTCTAGCAAAGTATTTTCACTTCCATTAAGTGATTTTATTAATAAGTACTCTCTTCACCCAAAATTCTGTTCCTATCTCAATCCCCAAGAGACAGGAATGTTGCTCATGAAAGAATGAAGGTAGCAAAAGCTGAGAACTACTAACTAGAGAATAAAAAACTAACTCCCACACTCTCAAGATCTCCTATCCCTGCTGTCTGGCTTTTGCCACAGGTTTATACCTCCCCACATTTCCCCTAAAATCGTACTTCCTTCTCCCTGTCTACTGTTAAGGACCTCTCTCCGATGCCTTCCCTAAAGAGCCCAATTCCCACAGATTTCTCAGATAAGTTGCTTTTTTTACTACCCTTTAAAGCGCGGGTGTTGTTTCCTCCACGTGTTTAAAGGGAGATATCACATCTTAAAAAAACTCTTGGGAGTTCCCGTCATGGCTCAGTAGTTAACGAACCTGACTAGGAACCGTGAGGATGTGGGTCCGATCCCTGGCATCACTCAATGGGTTAAGGATCCGGCATTGCAGTGATGCAGACGCGGCTCGGATCCCGCATTGCTGTGGCTGTGGTGTAAGCTGGTGGCAACAGCTCTGATTAGACCCCTAGCCTGGGAACCTCCACATGCTGCGGGTGCGGCCCTAGAAAAGACCAAAAAAAAAAAAAAATACTCTTTTCCATTTAGTTGGGACTCAAATATTTGAGGACAGATGCTATTAAGATATCCTTTAAAGGAAGATTACAAATAAAATTTCTATTCAAGGTTTAGAATTATACTTCTTACTTAATAGAAGAAAAACAAAATTTTAATACTGAAGACCATTAAGGAATATTAAGGCATAAACAAGAAACAGTAGAAAACTTTAAATTTCTGGCAGTTGACAAGAAAGTAACAAACTTTGCTATCTACCTAAAATACAAGTCAATATATTTGCTTACTACTAGTTAAAAACAAGGTTATATTAGAGTTTAGTATTTATAAATTTCTTAAAACAAGTCCTTATCTACTAGAAATAGACTATGAAGAAAATATTTAATGACATTTAGGAAAATGAAATCTTACATATCTTGAAAAATAGTCAAATCTAGACTCTAAAATATGACCAATTTCTGTTTTTGTTCATCTTTTTTAAAAAATTGAAAAAAAAAATTTTTTTTTGGCCACGACATGCATTCTTGAAGTGGAATCTCGGTTCCCAGAACAGGGATTGAACCAGGGCTGCTGAATCCTAACCACTAGACCACCAGGGAGCTCCCTGTTTTTATTCATCTTTTTATTCATCTTAATATTCCAGTACCTAAAACAAAGTAATTGCTCAGACTATTTTCTGAATGAAAGAACATACCATACATAGTTAAAAGGGGGACGGTGCTTTCCAGTTCTTTTTTATCTCCATGACTAGGAAAGTAAAAAAAGAACTCAAAAAACATTCCTCAAATTACTGGAGACTTAAGCCTCATTTCCTGAGGTAGAGGCTCAAGTGAAGGAAAACAGAAAAAAAGATAGGTGGATATGAGTATGTCCAATACTCCAGCTCAAAAACGACTGCTTAGTACTGCACTGAGGTTGACGGTATGAAATCCTTCACTAGTCTCATATATTACTGAGGCCAGTGCTGGAAATTCTAAAGCAGGCAGAAACTTTTTTTTAAAATGTGTAAAGTGGACCAAGTATGAAAATATTACTACCTGCATAATTCAGTGCACTTTAAAAACATAACGAAAGGCCAAATAAAATCATTCCCAAAGCCACCTTTAGTCCCTGAGCTGCCAGCTTAATGTAGTTTACTTAGATAGGAAAACTCTTTCTCTTAGCTAAAAGTCTGTTTAAACAAAACAGAATTAATTTCCTTTCCAGAAATTCTCAACAATCTAGTTTTATGATAAGAATGAAAAACTACCACTTATTGAGAATGTACTGTGTGTAAAGCACTTTACTAGAGGCTTTAAATGTTACTACTGATCATTAAAACAATTTAAGCTAATTCTGAGTATTTCTTCCTAATACCCTAATTAAAAAAATTAAAATCCACCACACACACCCCTAGCTTTCTCTTTTTATCAATTTTTTCTGTAGCACTCATCACCATCTAAAAAATTAAAGTATACATTTCATCATTTAAAAAACTTGTCTGTCTACTCCCACCAGAATGTGAACTCCACAAAATCGAAGATTTTAGTCTATTTCGTTCGTAGCTTAATTCCTAGAATCTTATCACAGTGCTTGGCATATGGAGGATAATAAATGAATACCTTTAAAATGAATAAAAGGTTCCATTCTAAGGCTTAGAAATGTGAAATAACCCTAGGTAACACAGATTCCAGATGGCACTGCAGGATGGAGGGATGGATCCATTGATTGATTTTTCACTTTAAGGCCTCACCTGCACCTGTGGCATATGGAGGTTCCCAGGCTAGGGGTCAAATTGGGGCTGCACCTGCCGGCCTACACCATAGTCACAGCCACCCAGGACCTAAGTCACATATGCAACCTACACCACAGCTCACAGCAATGCTGGATCCTTAACCCACTAAGCAAGGCCAGGGATTGAACTGGCATCCTCATGGATACTAGTCGGGCTCGTTACCACTGAGCCACACAGGGAACTCTAGCATTGCTGGACTTAAACCAAGGTCTACTTTTCCAGCCTGCCCTTTTTCCATTATGCAGTACTATCTCTTTGACAGCCTAAAATGGATCCCATATCATTAACTTAACTTTTAAATAAACCAATATTAGCCTGGAGAGTCAGGAGACTGCTATATGGCAGCCAATACTTTGTAGAACTAAGCCTGAAACTGTTGACAGAGTGACCCAAACCAAGTGTGAAGCAACTGGGAAATGGTACACAAATGCCATTTTCAAGGCAATCTTTTTACCTATGAAATGATAACCATTTGACCCCTTCACAGAGGACTACTCCCGAAGTCATAAGAAGTTCTGCAAAGTACTGGGTTTCAATTCCTTCCTCCTCATGTTTTTTAAACTGGATACCAGACGTGGTTAGTAGCTCTATAGAGTCTTGGGCATACATGTCCTCCCTGGCAGGAGAAAAAGAAAGACAACATTCAAAAGTGCTGTACTTCAAAGTGGTTTTCTCCCACTTACATCTAAAACCACAACGTCAGAAAGGAGACAGGATTGGCTTGGGCCCATTTATCCCAATGCTTCACATATATGGAGTGAAAATACAATTTAAACATAATGGTCATTAAGTATTTTGGGAAAATGTTCATACAGTAAATAATGATCATTCAAAACAATCCAATGGTAAGATTTTAATCTACACTATCAATTTCATTAGCCATTCACGAGTTAAATACAACTGGGTTTGGGGGAAAAAACGGTCTTCTACTCACCAGCCGTTACAACCACAAAGTGATACATTCTTGTTGGGGGCTTTTGGTCTCAGCAGCCATTTTAATGCTGCCAAATGAAACTGCAGCCACAGCGGTGAGGGCCTGGGTCCAACTCCCAGGCTCTCAGCAGTGCCGGGAAGAAGACCAAATGGGAAGCATCTGATGTGACTGAGTGAAACCACATTCTGTCTTAAATAAAAAGGAGATGCCTCCTCTAATGATGAGCCTTTCAAATGGCTCCAATAAGCAGGAAACTGCTTCAAATGAAAAACTCTGCTAGAGTAACTCTCCTCTCCTAACCTTATTCCAAGAAGACTACCTTTCAAAAATCAAGCCAGAAAAGCTAAGCTTAAATAAGAATTTAAGCTTCAAGAGGGCAATGATTTTTGCCTGTTTTGTTCAATGTTATGTCACCAGGGAGTATCACACTATTTAAACCAGTACTTCCCAAACTTGCCCAATGACAACCAACACTCAGAGAACTTAGCAAAAAAATGGCTTCCCAAGTCCCACAGCTGGACCTATTAAATCACAATCTCCAGGAGAAAGACCTCTGCTGTTTGATGATCAGATATCATATTCTACTTCAATTTTCACGTACATATCAACTTCAAATCCACTTTAGAGTGAAGTCCCAAACAATGATCTGGACCTACCAATTCTAATTCTTGGACTTTGGCGAAAGAAAGCAGACAGAAGAGTTATGGGAATACTAAGTTATAATGACCACGACCAAGTTTCCTCAACACTATGTTCCTGGTGCACAGCACAGCTGCTAACACATTCAGTCTAGGTAATCAATGAAAACGTCAATTTTCATCTTTCTTCAAAATATCCAACCACGTTCATAGCTTTTTCTCCATATCAGACGGTACTGGTTTTATCCTCCAACTGACCCTTTCTAGTTAAATATATTGTCCACTCTATCCTTAAACATCTCTTAAGACATTAACATTAGTATGAATGGTAGCAAAACTATAGCAGAAAAACATGTCTTTCAAAGATTGTAGTAACAAAGCAGTTATTGAAACAAAAATGTTTCCAGAAAAAAAAAAGGCAATTTAGCCAAAACTGAGACACTGATCGGTGTCATTCCTACTGACGTACTGAGATCACAACAGTATCTTGTTAAAGAACAATGTTCTACTGATGAACTTTGAAAAAAAGTAACACGGAACAAAGGAAATAGTAAAAAACTAATCTTAAAAAGGGTTATCTTTCCAGAAAGGGATAAAAGGCATTTTAAGAACTATGTATTTATAAAAAGTTGCTGTCAGTTTGAATAAATGAGTACCTTGTACCCTTTACAAAACTCCAGAAAGTATATTATTAAATCCAACAGAGTGAAACAAAGAGTCGGGCTAAACATAGCCATACTATTGCACCACTGACAACACAACCCTCTAAAATCAGCAGCCCTGCTTTTCTTTGGATCTTATGTGTAAATAGCACATCACAGAGTATGGGGGGTTCTTACACTGGCACCACCATTCATTGTCCTACAATTTCTTTTACTATTTTTCAAATTGGATGTTAGATCATATGACACAAGCAGAGGCTGTTGAGTAGAAGAACAGTGCAGTATAACAACACACTCAAAATGTATTAAACACTTCCCATCTTACAGTTCGTAACCAATCTGCCCTCACCCCCAGTCAGTGGAAACTTCCCAAAACTATCAAGACCAAGTAAGGAAACTGGGTTCTGATCCAGGGCTTGAGTAAGAAATCAGATTCTGAACTTTTTTTTAAAGAAATGCCACGTTCAAGGATACTATTACTCCTCCTATATATAACTAATAAAAGGTTCTGTGGGCTGACCCAGGAAAACAAGCATTATAAAATATTGATATGAAAGGAAAAGGCACTCATGTTTCTAAGAAATAGCTTAGCACTTTTGATGTGTAATCTACTCATAAACTGGAGTATGACCATAGTAAACACCTCTTCACAAGAAGAATAATTATTACAACAAAGATATATATGTTTAAAATTCCACACAAAGTTTGAAAGCAAAATTAAGATAAGCTTATTTTTTCTATCGAGTACTTTCAATACCCAGTTTTCCAAATTTCAAAATAGTGCCAGTCGTACTTTTCAAGTAACATCTCTAAAACTCAAAATATGTGACTGTAAAAGTCTTCTCTATCCTAATTTCTTTGTCCCATAATAAAAAAAAGAAACATAACCTCGTGAAATTTGAGGTTTTAAAGTATTTCCAGGATAACGATACCAAATTTAGTTAGAATTTCATTTGTCATACTTGAGAGAAATTCCTTTCTAAAATCAAACTAAAACAAAGTTTGAGTTATATTTCTTTCCCACTTACGTCAAATTAAATTTAAAATTAAATTGCCAAGTTGAAGTTCCTGGAGGGTATTCTCCTTGCTCATTCATAAATGTCAGTCCTAGCTGAATTATCTTTAACAAGTCTACATTACACCGCAATAGTTGGTACTGATAGTCAGCATTGCTCCTGAATTCTCCAATGGGTCTTGCAACCACACCTGGAAACTCAGTGTCCTGTAAAATAGTTTTAAGGTTCATTATTTACTAAATAGTTGAAAGCACAATCCAAAAATAATTAGAATAATAATATGGGCTACAAGTCAAAGACTCTTGATATAGGTGATAATTCTACACAACTCATATTCAATTACAAAGTACCTTTCAACTAGGAAGAGCATTACTTTTTAGAACCATAAAATAAAACTCTCCAAACTTAATGACTTCTTACTTTAAATACTGTATCAGTTAAAAAAAAATTACTATGTGTAAAATACATACAATAAATGGAACTAAGTACTCTATTCCCAAGGAAGGAGGAAAAAAATCACAGATACATGTTTTTCAAGAGGTATGTGTAACTATGCTCACAGTATTCTACTGTTAAAATCAATGAAGAACTGGTTAAACAGAAAAATGCATCATACTTTCCAACTTCTTTTCTGAAATAAGGTTTATCTAAACACCAAAACCCTAATTTCTTGCACTAAAACAGTACTCTCTTTACAGTCTAGAAAAAGCATGACCTTAAAAACTGCATGCCGCCACTTATTCCTGTAGAATGTTATCACATCTCTAATGTTTTTCATTCCTTATCACCTGAGAAATAAATGATCTGTATGAATTTCTACTGGAAAAAAATAGTAACTTCAATTCTAATTATGGGTAAGAACATCCATTATATAAAACAGTATCTACGTGCATGCAAATATTTATATTTTAACCAACTACCTGCCCCCCTCAAAAAGAGCATATTTCCTTGTATTCAATATACTAAAAAAAAATACATCGGTTTAATATTAAAATTCAAATTGGGAAACTAAAAACAAAACCTAAATAACAACTTACTCTGAAGCAGTAAAGAAACTAAAACTTTTCTAAATTCAGTCCAACTCAACAACCACTTTATTGGATGCAATGTGTTAGGCTAGATGTTGGGGGTGGGGGGAAAAGGATGATTAAGACACTAATCCCTTCTTGAAGCTAACAACCTAGAAAACAGTAGGGTAGCCAAAACAGACAGTGATAAAGAAGCAAAATAACTGAGTAGACAGTCTAGGCAGACTGAATAGTACATGCAAAACTAGAAACACTTAACAGTACAGTCAGTGTGTTCATGGAAATCCACTGGTTGATTAAAAAGCAAACAAAAAACTGTCTATCAACAATGCTTCACTGGGAGATCAGAATTTTTTGGCTTGAGAAGACATCCAGGAGCTCCATCTGGTACTACCATTAGGCCTTAGTGTTGCCAAGAGCAGACCCGGCATTCACAGCTAAGTCCTAAGGTTCTTCTGTTGAATATAAACAATTTCACACTCAACATCAGACAAAGCCACTCTGTAATCATGACTGAACATAGGTGAAATCACAAACACTGTCCAAGCCAAAGAAATGGCCAAACATCCTTCTATTGTGGCTAATGAGTGACTGCTGCTTCTTTATAGCTTTAGCCTCACTTTAGTCTCTTATTCTGGTTGCGACCCATTAAGACCCCGTGTCACAGAATTATCCCAGCTCCAACAGCAATCAATCCAGAGCAAAGCCCTGCTTCCTTACTCCCTACCTAAAACCACCTGACACGAGTCCAAATCCTAAAAGTCCTTTCTAACACTCTCTTCCTCAAATGCCCCATGGTTCTAATAGTACATTTTCCCTCAATAAGTAATAAACCCAACTCATCACATTACAGTTGTGTTCTTGGTGTTCTTTAGTTGGAGGTCACTGACAAAATTCTCTTTTATAATTAAGTTAATCCCTTAAAAAAATTAAGGAAAGGGGTGAATTTGAGATATTTAAAATTTCCTTTTCTCTTTCTTAAGAATTTTAAGGATTTTGCTCATAGGCATACCATGGCAACGTAATTATATTTTCGGATAACTTGACGAATTTTCTTCATCTCTTCATCCAGGTTGCAAGCCCAAACTTCACAAATTCTTTGGCTATGGTCTACAGTTGCTGCTGGCATAGTGAGGGCACAAGGGGTCTAGCTGCCAAGCATCAAAATGTTACACTTGATTGAAGATTTGTTTCATAAAATACTTTATCCTTTATTTGTGTACCTGTCAAAATAGGAACCAGCTCCATCAGAAATCTGAATTATAGAATAAATGAGTTGACAGAAACTTAAGAGATGATTCATAAGAAAATCAAAGTTTAGGAAGTGACTTGTCTAAAGTCACATGGTGACTTAGGAAAAGAAGGACTACAACACAGGCTTCCTGGTCCTGTTATGTAAAAAGTGCTTTTTGTGTACATACCAATCACTTCTTACAACTTTCCATTAATTAAAGATTCCTCTGAATTCAACTCACTGTCTGAAAAAGACATCCCTTTCCAGATGAAAGTGAAAAACTGCATATATCTGAAAGATGTCACTGTTACTAGACAAAAAGCAGTATTTGCTTTTATTCCTCATGAACTGAACATTCATCTGATTTGGTTACAAAATCTACTTTACTGGAATTTATCCAAGTCATATTGGAGGTACCAAAAGTAAACCAATTAAAAAAAAAAAAAAAAGCTTTCTGAGCGATAAGTAACAGCCTCAGAAACTGTTTCAATGTCTGTAACAGCAGATGAAAGAAAGAAAGGAAGCAATAGTGTCTCCATTTTAAATTGTTTCTTTCTAATGTCCTAAACATCAGAGTATTTTCCCTGGTTACCAAACACACGTTACATTTTTGGCCCATAACACAGGTTTCATGGTATAAAATGATAACACTACAGACCAAAGTTTTGATCCTTAAGCAGGGAAATTCCAGATGCTCCCTCACTTTTCACACAGGTTTTAAAAAACCATTACAGACAACTGTAAAAGGGAATTGTGACCGCCCCTTCTAAAGGCTGCAGTCACAAATGTAACTCAAGTGCTCTAAGAACAGAAACCAAAGGTCCAGGGAACCACTCCTTTATAACTCTCTTCACTCTGCTAAAAGCACCACACACGCGCGCGCGCGCGCTCGCGCCCACACACTTTGGAAAGACCCTGTAGTTTAACATTGCTTTCCACCACCTCTCTCTCTCTCTCTCTCTCTACTACAGTTCCAGAAGCCCCGAAGAGGCACCAGAGGCCTTCTCATTACTAGAGGTAGCATCTCAGAACAGCGGGATCCCAACCAAAGGCGAGGACAGTACAGACACATTCAAGTCATAGATAACTCTCTTCCCTGGCACAAAGCCAGTGCGAAGGTGCTGATAACCACTGACTGGTGCCCGATTGACTCCCAAGCACCGCCAAGAGAAGGAATACCGGGAGCTGAGGATCTAGGCCACCGCCCTTCACTCCCAATTTCCGTCCCACAACGAAGCCCCAGGTACAAAGCCTTCGCGTCATCACTCCGCGCCATCCCCTTGACATACCCCCAGCCCCCGTTACCCCCCTCCCCCCACCGCCGCCCAACCCTTTCCTTCGCCAGCCCCGCTCCTGCTGGCGCCATCGCGCACCCTCTCAGATTCACGGTTCCCGCCCCCTTTCTACTTCCCCAACCCGCCCATCCCCCCGTGTCTGCGGCAGACGCAAGATCTACTTGTGTCGCTGAGCTCGCGCTCCTCCTCCTCCTCCTCGCCATAGAGACAGCACTTGGCGGCGGCGGCTGTGGCGGTAGCGGCGGCGGCAGCGGGTGCCCCATAGACACCTCTCGCCCGGCAAGGGGGAAAGGGGAGCCGGAGCTGCGCCGCACCGCGCTGCGCCGTCACTTCTCACGTCCGGGCGGGGGCGCCAGATGATGACGTGAGACGCAGAGAGGGCGGGGCACGCAGTTGACGGAGGCCGGGGTGGCGGAGAGCTGGGCGGTCACGCAGCCTAACTGGCTGGTCAGCCGTCAGGGCCGTGAAGGTAGGACTGCTGGTCCTGGGCACCGAGTTCCCCCTCTCCAGCTGCCCGCAGTCAGAGCATGCCCCTCAGGCCCCGAGGACTCCTGGCCGGGCTTGCTTAGAGAAGACAACTCCCCAGCACTGGGGCCGGGGCGTCCCTGCCCGCTCCTCCTCTGTCGCTGGAGAACCGCCGGGCTGAGCACCTGGGAGAAGCAGGCCAGAGCCTTCTAGGGCCTCGGGCCCGGGGACCCGTGGAGGATGAGCTGGCTCTTTCCCCTGACCAAGAGCGCCTCCTCCTCCGCAGCTGGGTCCCCAGGTGGCCTCACCAGCCTCCAACAGCAGAAGCAGCGCCTGATCGAGTCCCTCCGGAACTCACACTCCAGGTGACTGGTCGCTGCCTCTCCAACCCGAGGAAAAAAGTAGGGCGGGGGTTGAGGGGCGGGCTGGTCCTAAGCACTTTCGCAGCTCCTCGGGCCGACTCCCCGCCAGCTGCCTCCTTTAACATACCTTCCGTCGTTCTGGGTCACACGCCAGCTCTCCCATCCCTGATCCACGTTCAGGAATTTTCTTCCGGGCCCTTCTTACCTCCCTCCCACCCCACCAGTGCTCAGCTCCTCTAATTTTGATTTACTCATCCCTCCTGACACATCGCTGCTGACTGTAATCCTGTCTCACGGTCTGTATCCAATATGCCTTGCTTTGCCCGCCTTCCTCATTAACCTTTCCCTTTGCCCACCTGATTGCCGCTTTGGCAGAATGTTAAAATTTTGTACTTGGCTAAAAAGAATTGTGAAGAGTAATATCCAAGTTTCACAAAGAGTGGACCATTCTTGGGGGAAAAAAAACTTTTAACTTCAAAAGGGAAGACAAAAGTTTTCATCAGTGAGTTCTCCTCGGGGAGGGCAGGTATTCAATCCTCCGGTCTCTAATACATTTACCCTGTTCCAGCAACCTCGCCTCATCTCGCAATTGCCAGTCGCTACATTTCTCACTTTATTATTCTTGCTCTCACATTCAGGAATTGCCTTATATTCATCTTGTGCTATCTTGTGGTCATATTAGAAATATTTTGCGATTTAAACTGTTTCAATTATTTTTATTGTAAACTGGTGTGCTGCAGCTCTTTCTATTGCAAATACCTGTGACCTCTAGTGGCTTTGAAAAATTAGATCTGTTTATATTAAGCGAGTACATTTACGTGTAACAGCATGTATTTTAATGTAAAGATGGCGACATCTTATCCCTTTTTAAATAGGCTTTTCATACATTTAAAAATATGTATATTCAGAGATAACGAAATTGATTAATTTCTGTTGAAGGAACTACTAGGGGCCATTCTATCTGTTATATTAATGGTTTTTCCCAAGCAAGGTATGGTATAGAATAGTTTTAAATTAGATGTAAAAGGAAAAAAAATCACTGCAAATTCTGTTTGGCAAAAATGAGGCCTGTTACTGACTGAACTTCAGGTGTTCTGTAGAGTACTGATTGAACTTTCAGGAGGTGAACTTTTGTGGTCTTAAGCGGGAAAGAATGGCATGGTTTTTTATTTAATCATAGCTTTCTTTTTGGAAAATTAAGTTCCCAGAATTCTTACAAGTCATTCTTTTTCTAAATAGTGTTCTGTGATAACCTGTAAGAGCTACTTTTATAAAATATGCTTATAAAATAAAGTGACTCCTTTTTAACGTAACAAAAGTTTGTCTCTTAAGAGGTGTCACCTTGGAAGACTGTTTACATACTATACTAGTACTACTATTGCCGAAATATTTTTAGAACCATACCTTTGGACTTAATTGCTTTTAATATATATATTTTTGCCTCCCAAATAAGGTGAGATTCTAAAGCAGGAATTGCTAATCTAAGGAGCTCTGGGATTGGCTTAAGAGGATCAGTAAATACCTGAGTCAGATGCAGAAGGGATCCACTTTATTTGTATTTTTTTGAGCCAGAAATCATGAACGTATAATCAGACATGTGACATTATCCACATATTTTGTAATGTTGTGAACAGTTAACTTTAAGTACTTGGTCCTTTTATAAAAAATATTTGAAGTTTTGTTTTATTGAAATATTTTTTTCACGTTTATGTAGACTATAGTTGGGTAATTCTGGAGACAAGTAAGTCATGTACTCCCAGGTTTCAAAGAATGGTAGGATCCCAGAAAAAATGTGATCCACCTATTCTTGTTAAGTTTCCTCTTTTAACTCATGTCATAATTTTAAATCTAGCTTGTAAAAATGATGTATCTGTGCAGTATCTGACCGTATGTTGCTTGAGTAATCAAATTCAGTAATACAACGTAAAGATTTCTATGCAAAAAGACGTTGTGACTGGTTATTCTGAAGATGCACTCTGTAAAAGCTGAAAGAATGTTTTGAGTGGTATTTTAATGAGTAATATAAACTTCCTCATTTATGAATACAAAGGTCTTGTTGCACGCTGCCCAGTTCCCTCATGTTTCATACTCTATCCCTTCTCCAAATCCCTTCCTGGCCATAAGAGTGACTTTTTTCTTCGTGCCCCCCTTCATAGGCTTTCCCCACCCCATTCTCTCGTCTACCTTCCAACTTGTGTTTTCTTTTAATTCCCTGAAGTTCAGAAAAATCCCATTTTAGGAGTCTCTTTAATTCTTTTTCTGTAATTAATGTAAACGTTTTTTAGTTACTTTAAGAAATTCTTATCTCACCATCTTCCTTAGGCCTCTCTTAAAAGTAAGCTGAATTTTGTATGTATTTCCTCATCTCAGTCTTATGAGTAAGGCAGGACAAATGGGCAGTTGTCGTAATGATGACAAGAAAAGTGTTTCCCCAAACTATAATAACATGTTTGTCTGCTGTGAAAATGGAAACTGAAAATTATACTAGGCTCAAGTAATATATTACACTTTCTAAATAACAGTCGTCACAGTATTCAGTTTACCACTAAAATTCCTGACTTTATGGGCAGGAGTAGAACTAAATCTGTTGTTTCTTCCTCATCCTAAAGAAGTTCACTCTAAGGGATGCTGTTGATTTCCAGTCTAAATCCTTTTCTCCTGATCTCTTGGAAGAACATCTGTTTTTATATGGGTTCCTGGTGTGCAGGGCCACTAATTCAGTGGAGGTTATGCTTTTTCAACCCATGTAGGTAAATGATGGTTGTTTATACCAGTAATGATGGTCTCATTCCCACTGCTAGTAATTGTGGAAGCAAGACACTTGCCCTAATCCTGGTCAGTGGAAAAGGAGTCGCTGGGGAGCTGCCCAAAACATTTTCTTAGTGATAGAGATGTCTAAGAGGAAATAAGTCTTAATGGTTTTCATGTTGTGTTTTATGGGACATCGGGAACTGCTTAGATCATGAAGGAAGACAGGCTGACTACTGCATATGATAGAGTAGAAAGATAGAAAGTCTGTAATAATATTGTGATGCTGCATTAACCAGACTTGGAACCTTCCTGCCTCTAGACTTCTTGCTCTGTAAGATTATACTTACACAGATGTATTATACATACAAATACTGCTCACTGTTGAAGACACTTTCGGCCTGGTTTTTTAAGTGATTGAAGTTGAAAGTCTCCCAGATGATACTAATCCCAATATTTAAAGATTCATCAGAAGTGGTGCCATTAAGTATTTCCCTGCACTGCCCCTACAGTCAGAAAGTACTAAGATCTGGAGTTCACATTGTGGCACAGCGGAAGCTCGTCCGACTAGTATCCATGAGGATGCAGCTTCGATCCCTGGCCTCACTCAGTGGTTTGGCGATCTGGCATTGCCTTGAGCTGTGGTGTAGGTCGCAGACATGGCTCAGATCCTGCATTGCTGTGGCTGTAGTGTAGGCCAGCAGCCGCAGTTCCAATTCAGCCCCTAGCCTGTGAACTTCCATATCCTGCTGGTGCTGCCCTAAAAAGCCAAAAAAAAAAAGAAAAGAAAAGAAAAAAGAAAATACTAAAATCTGATGGTAACTCAAAAGCCTGCTAACAATCCTGGTTTTCCCTCTCTCACAATACCTGCAGTTAATTAGCTTCTTTATTATTTTATTTCCTTAGCTCTGAAACAATAACCTGGAGCTGTGTTGTAAATGGTAATTATTATCTGTAGTTGACTATATAAATTCAAAGCTATACAAATAGTATTCTTTCTTTGTTACCTTTTACTTAGGGAGATCAACTCTCTCAAATAAAGGACTTCGTGATTTTAATAGTCAGTTACATGGTAATTCTGGTTCTATTTTATTTTATATTCAATAAGAAAATCTAATTTGGGAATTATGTTTGTCAGTATTGCTTTCTTCTTTTTCATTCTGGTATGACAAATGGTCCTAATGAATGACTAATAGCCCTAATGACCAAAGCCCTGAACCCAAAGTCAGGAGATAACTGATGCATCATAAACTGGATGCAACCCTGGATGTTCACGGAACCGTAGTAGGTTTAGGACCACTGAAGTGAGAGGACTGACTACCTGATCGCTCACTGCCCTGCCCAGCTGTGAAAGTCTCTTGGTTCCTCAGTGTGAGCGCTCTTAGAGATAACAGACAAAATGAATTTGAGCAACATAAATGGAAGCAAGCAGAAATTCATAGGAAAAACAGCATGACTTAGGTGAACTCTAAGCTCCAGTTCCCATCTGTAAAATCAGGAATATTTAAGTAATATATGTAAACATTTATTAGGGCATCTGATACACAGTAGATAACAGATTGTATTCCTTCTTACTGCATAGAGTCACTGTGCCTGGAACCTTTGCTTCTTAGCCTACATGGATCTAGCCAGCTTATTGTTTATAAATAAATCCCTCACAAGCTTACAGCTCATTTTTCTCCGGCAGGACTACTTCTGACTTTCCATTCAGAAAGCACATCCATCCAGAGAGCTCTTTTCTTCACAAATAAAGTGTAAGATTTCATTGTCCAAGATTTTAGACAGTGCATGTAAAGAAACTAGAATGTTGTATTAGCTTTGTATTTTAAATATAATGCTGCTAGTCTCCATAGTCTTTAAAAATTGTTTTGAAATTTTCTTTTGCAGCCAGTCCTTGAATATTCTTTTGGATTTCCCAAATCTTTAAAAAACAATCTTGTAACTTCTTTGGAAAGTCTGCTATTCTGTAGTTTTCTATCCTCTAACCATTAAGTTTAACCTCTGCTCCCAGTTATAAGGCTGTCTCCTGTATACTCATGGGTTTCTGAGTAAGCCTGGATTCCAAACCTTCCTGTAGTTTTTACTGTCAGCTCATGTGGACTCACATACAAACTTGTTAACACAAAAAATGTGTAATGAGAGATATGTGTATATGTTTTAACCTGCCCAAGGTGATATTTTGTAATGGATCTGTTGTCTGTATAATCTATGTTTTCATTAAAACAAAGATTTCCAGCTTTAAGAAGATACATTTTATTATTCAGAGCAGTTTTAGGTTCACAGCAAAGTTGAGCAGCAGGTACAGAGATTTCCTAGATAGTCTCTGCCCCCCTCCAGCCTTTCTTTTAAAATAGAGAGATCTGGCAATAGTTTCCACATAGCAAAGTTTTGCTTTGAGCTTAAGAGTAGTTGTCCTGTTTCCTGGGCTGCCCTCTGCCATTTTACCTGTTTGTCGTCACTCCCTGTTATATACAAGCAACTGCCTTGATTTATGTACATTATCTAACTCATAGGTGTTTGATAGTAAAACTTCGTGGGGAAGAAAATTACCTTAATTTGTGACAATAAAAAATTCTAGAAGACTCTGTTATGCATTAGCCTGCTGAAGCCACAGAAACCTGCAAAATGTCTATTTTGAGTCTATAAATTTGAACTCTTACAATGCATTTAATTATGTATATCAAATAATCTCATAAGTGAATTTTAATTTGATACATTAAATCATATAGCCTATTTATAACCTTTGATTAAAAGTTATAATTGCAGAGTATATGACATAATAAAGCATGTATCATTTAAGAAAAATTTTCCTAAGTCTTAATAGTCAAGTGCTTTGTCTAGTTAATTTTCCCCATAGTAGTATAAGTCCATACCTGCTTTAAAAAAATGTTACCACACAGGTAGCCATTTCTCCTTCGCTAGTTGAATCCAACCACATCTACTCCTCTCCTGTCGCTCTCTACTGTCTGCTCACCTAAGCCAGAAACCTGGCCATCCTGTTCCCACTTAGTCATCCTACTGCCAGTGGGTTGTGACCATTCTTCTCTCTGACTCCAGTCTGTTCCCTTACTCTTTTCTTCCACATAGGCACCAGACTAATCTTTTTAAAATTTGAATTTGACCATGTTATTCCTTTCAGTAGCTTCCTAACCCTTGCCCAGAAAAGTCCAGGCTCCTTAGCTTAATAATGCGTGGTTGTCACAGAAGGTGATGTGACTGATGGAAAGGTGTGGAAAGACAGACTGTAACGTTAAGTTTCTTTAATGGCAAAGGATATGGAGACTTTGAGAGACCTGATGTTACTTCCTATCTGAAGCCTTTTTTTTTTTTTTTTTGGCACACCCTCGGCTTGTGGAAGCTCTTGGGATCAGTCCCAAGCCACTGCAGTGACAACACTGGTTCCTTAACCCGATGCGCCACAAGGGAAATCCCATATCTGAAGCTATTCTGTTTGTGTTTCCTCTGTCTAGAATGTACACTTCATTTCCCTATTTTGCTTTCCCGGGGTTAACTCTGATATGACTTTTTAATGTAGCATGGGCCGTGTTTTTTTCCCTAGAAGACCTCAGCACCCCCATCCTTGTTTTAGGTTAAATGCTTTCTTCTCTGTTCCTATAGTTCTGTGCACATCTCTGTCATTATCCAATGTATGCTGTAGAACACTACTCAAAAAATACTGTGACATAACTGGTCTATTTCAAACAGAAAAACTTTATTTTTAAAATTTTTTTAAAATGTTGTAATTATAGTTGATTTACAGTGTTCTGTCAATTTCTACTGTACAGCAAAGTGACCCAGTTATACATGTATATATACATTTTTTTTCACATTATCCTCCATCGTGTTCCCAGAAAACAAGTAAAACTTTAAAAATTTTAGAATTTCTAAAAGTCTTTAATATGCTAAAGTTCATACTATATTCTCCAAGAGAAGGATATAGTATGTAGCATCTAACAAACAGAACACTGAATTATTTATTTGAGTTATTTAGCTATTTATTTTAAATTTCCAGTTTAATTGTTCATTTTCATATCTGCTGGTGTGTGTGTGTGAATATAAAAGCAAGTGCTATTTTCTTTTGTTCCTCCGAGGATATTACACAAATCTATAAGCTTCTGTTGGCTCATTTAACTCTTATTTCCTTTGGGCTTGTTGAATTTGGTGCATGCCTTGCATGGTTTAATTGTTTTCAGACCTTTTCGAGTGTTCACTTCTGTGTTTGAGATTCCTGGTTGACTTGTTTGTAGATACTTAACTCTGTCATAGCCTGGCTCAGGTGATGCGTGAAAAAAGAGTGACTTGCCTTGGTATGGGGCAAGCGAGCTTGCTCTTTTGGAAATGGAGGCTTCTTAGGAGTCAGAAACTTTCCAAGGTACTGCTACCTTAGAGGCTGCCTCACCGTGTTATCCCAGGGCCAGATGCTACTGCTGTGAGCTGGTTGAACCAGCAGGGCAACAGCAGCGTGCTCCAGCCTTCCTGCTGTGGCCTGTCTCCACACACCTTGCCCTGAGCCGTGCTCCCGCCCCTCCCTCCACGCTCTGGTTTGCACTGAGTTTGTTCAAGGGCTTGGAGGACCTTCAGACTGCTCCTCCTTTGCATTGGCCTGATATTTTGGGTTGTCATTAGTTCCTGTATTTATTTTCTCTTTTTTTAACCCTTATTTCTTAAATCTAATCCCGTATTTTTTATCATTCAAAGATTCCTCAAAGTTTCTTGTTAGTTTATGGTACTACTTGCTTTCCAACACTGTTACAGATTTGCTTCTTAAAAGTCAGTTTTGGTATTTCCTGGAGATTTAGATAGGAAAGGGAAATTGCCTAATCTCCATCTACCATCTTTATCTAAGCATCTGAACCCATTATTGGAAAGGATCACCTAAAACCCTTCCTCAAATTACCGAACACTGGAAATGCGTGACGTCAGTATCTTAAATTGATCCTTTTTTTAGTCACTTGACTTTCTCTTTGTGCTGTGTGCCCTGGCAGAGCAAAGAGCATACATTTCCATCTCTGTATTTCCATTTCCTTGCAAGATGCTGGATATATGGTGGCTGTTCAGTTGAATCTGGTCTTAGTTATAAAATCTAAGTTTACGCAAAATACAGAGCTAGGAAATAAATGGTTGTTCTACAAGAGGAATCTTTTAGCTATAACTAGTGCCCGTCTTGCATATCAAGTCTGTTTATGGTTTTAGAGACTACCAAAGAAATGAGGATTTTAGTTAATCACACATTCTGACAGTTACCTGTTGTTTCAGCTTTCCTTTGTCCCTAACAGATTCAGAGCCACTGAAGTAAATCTATAGTAATTCACTTTTTCAGAGATTTAGCAAATAAAGTTATTAATGGAAGGCCATTTAAATTTTCTCTTGTGATGTGATTACACTATTACTTTAAAATGTGTGTGTGTTTATATCCAAAGACTACTACCTGTCAGTAGTATAAAGATATGACTGTAAGGATGTTTATCAGAACATAGTTTATAGTAGTAAAAACTGGAAACAATCTAAATAACTAATAGCACAGAATAGGTTAAACAATATACTGCAACTTTATGCAGCCATTTAAATATATTGTAAAATAACATTAATTTGGAAAAGCAATTTTTTTCCATGAAAATGACTTACTTTTAGAATAATGTTTTAAGTTTTTGAAAATAGAAAAAGAAAGTCATAATTACATTAGTGACAAAAATTGAGGGAATACTCCTTGTTTAATTAAGTAAAACAGCTATCTGCTATTTTGTCTAACTTAGCTAGTTTTCTAACTGTCGGGGAATGCGTCCCTGACAATGTTATTATTCCATGTCCTGCGTGGAACCGGCCGCAACTGAAAGAAAAAAGAGAGGAGACTTGAGTTCTGCCGAAGCCCAAGCGCCGAATAGGCTTTTAGGCTATCCTTTTATTGAGCATCTTACAAGTGCTTACATGCCCCATAACCCCACACCCAGTTAAAGGTTAAGCAGATATGGTCAAGCAGAAATAGCTACAGACTAGAAATTACAGGGTTCATAACAGTCACCAGACCCTCACGTGCAAGATGTTCTGATCAAAGTTCTTTTTTCTAAACCACCAGAGTGGGGGGTCGGTTTCCTGTTTTTTTCCCCTGGTACAATCAGTCTCAGCAGGAGGCTTGACAGCATTGCGCCAATCCCCATGTCTATTCTTAATCTATAGGCGGCATTCCGCCAGAGTTTATGTGAACGTAAACTTAAGCTGTTTTTCTATATCCTTTCCTACACCCAGTTAAATGGAGGAAAAGGTTTTCCTTGACTCTTGGGGTCCCTAACTGGGTCTGAAAATCAAACTGGCGAAGACAGATTAACAGGAGAAAAGCATACAAATTTAATTAAATTTAATCAGTTTACATGACATGAAGGCCTTCAAAAGGAAATGAAGATTCGAAGAAATGTACCTGGTCTTTTATGCTAAGTTTGATGAAGAGTGGACAGTTGTGAGGAAAGTGAAGGGTAGAGAGTATGAGGCAGACCTTGGAGATACTGCAGATTCAGTTCCAGGCCACCTCAATAAAGCAAGTATCACAGTAAAGAGTCACATGAGTTTTTTGGCTTCTCGGTGCATGTAAAGGTTATGTTTACCCAATATGGTAGTCTGTTAAGTTTGCAATAGGATTGTGGCTAAAAGACAGTGTACGTATCATAATTAAAAATATTTTATTGTGGAATTCCCATCATGGCTCAGTGGTTAATGAACCCTATTAGCATCCATGAGGATGCAGGTTCGATCCCTGGCGTCGCTCAGTGGGTTAGGGATACCTCGTTGCCATGAGCTGTGGTGTAAGTCAAAGACACACGGCTTGGGTCCCGCATTGCTGTGGCTCTGGCGTAGGCTGGCAGCTACAGCTCCGATTGGACCCCTAGCCTGGGAACCTTCATATGCTGTGGGCGTGGCCCTAAAGAAAAAGACAAAAAAAAATTTTTATTGTTAAAAAATGCTAACCATCATCTGAGCAAGTTGTAGTCTTTCTGCCGGTGGAGTGTTTGAAATATTGTGAGAATTGCCCGTATGTGACAGAGACATGAAGTTAGCAAATGCTATTGAAGAAATGGCACCAATAGACGTACTCTGTGCAGGGTTGCTGCAGTCTTCCAATTTGGAAAAAGACAGTATCTGTGAAGCACAATAAAGCAAATTGTGCTTGTAATTGTAGTAAACTATAGCAGGGAGCTTGTGGTTGGGGGTGGACAGTGAAGGATGACCACCTAGCAAGGTCGGTTTGTTGGGATTCTTCTTGGTGTCCCTGTGCCTCCTGAGATAAGGGTGACCCTTTCATTTTGGGATAGGGAGGGCACCTCTTAATGACGTTTTATGACCTTTTTCAGGGAAGAAGTGTTGGGAGGGGCAGGAAGAAGATCAGAGTAACTTTCCTGTTTCTGCTTTTTTCTCATACTCCTTTGGCTTAAAATATTCAAGATACCAAGGCCCCACCTTTGTGGGTAACATCTTCTGAAACCCATCAATTCCCATGATTAACCTGATGTTTTGGAATTTGCTAATGATGTGTTCAGCTCTTGTTAATATTATAAGTATTACCTTAGTTATTTTTGATACCTTATGTGTGGAGGAAACTTGTCAAGGATTTTAATAAAGGCCAGAAATATAATTATAGGGACAATAAATTCAACCCTTCTAGCCAGGGATCTAAGTGAAAATTATTTTAATCAAATTCACTTTGTTTTCTATAAAAATGCTCTCTGAAAAACTTAGATAAAACTTTAGTACTACAAATTGAGACAGGCTCCAACTTAGATGCATGTTTTACATGCTTATTTAATAATAGCTAACATGGAGTTCCCTAGTGGCATAGCAGGTTAAGTGTCCAGCTTTGTCACTGCTGTGGCATGGCCCAGGAATTTCCAAATGCTGTGGGCTCGGCCAAAAGAAAAAAAAGAAAAAGTAACATATGTTGAATAATTATTATGATATTATGCAGAGGTTTTTAACATGCTTTATCTCACTCATTCTAACAACTCTTTTAGGTTGATGAGTCTTTTTAACATCCCTATTTACCATTTGAGAAATAAGGCTTAGGCAGATTAAGTAAATTGCCCATGATCACAAAGTAAATGGTAGAGGGAGTATTTGAACCCAGAAACCTAATTTAAGAGATCGTCCATTTAATCACTAAGATGCCCTATTTGGCTTTGAACTGGTGGCTGCCTTCGTGATCAATATTCCCTTGAAGCATTGACATTGTATGGTTCTAAGATAGCAGAGGGGTAAAAAAATTAAGCCATTTTATTGATTACATAATGTTTATACAACTGAGAAGGCTGTCAGTATAGTCCAAACCCGATCCCCAAAGAGAAACTTTCGTAAAAATTGTGTTAGTCCTAGGAGTTTCTGTTGTGGCTCAGCACGTTATGAAACCAACTAGTATTCAAGAGGACTGGGGTTCAATCCCCAGCCTCACTCAGTGGGTTAAGGATCGGGCATTGCTGTGCGCTGTGGTGTATGTTGCAAATGCACTTGGATCCCGCATTCCTATGGCTGTGTGATAGGCTGGCAGTTGCAGCTCCTATTCAACCCCTAACCCGGGAACTTACATATGCCGCAGTTGTGGCCCTAAAAAGAAAACAAATTGTGTTAGTCCTAATGTTGACTATATTCTTGAGTCTTTTCTCAACCATTTCTTCAGTCATAATCCCAATTCATGGGATGTCAGAGGAGACATGTACAGTTTCTTCATAACTCCATGCCAACACTTTTGAACCTTTCAAGCTACCTAAAATTACGTATTTGAAAAGCTAGGTTTTTTCAGAAGACTGTAAAATGCCATAGCCCAAAAAATGAGGAAATAAGAGGTTTTCTAAAGCTACTATTGAAGCAACCAAAAGAACAAAAAGTAAATTATGTAACTGCTAGATCTCTCAAAGTTATTCATGCTTGAAAAAGCTTCGTGTATACTTGAATATTAGGCTCCCTCTCAACCTTAAGTCATTAATATTTTTCTTAATGATTTTCCCTTTAGAGATATTATGAATGTTGGTTAGAATTCCACGTGAACCCCCAAAAGATTTGGTAGATTATAACTGAAGTAATTTCATGCCTGCAGTTAAAAATAAAATTCTGAATGTAAAGTGTTAAAATATAAAGGACTTATATTAGTTGGCAGTTATATTTAGCTGATAATAGCAGACTCCCAAAATAGTGACTTAAACAAAATAAAGAATTCTTTTCCTCTTCATTCAAGAAATTCAGTTTGACAATTCCATAGTCATCAAGGACTCAAGTTACTGCCTTCTGCTTAGTTCTCCATAGTGTATGGCTTCCATCCTCAGGGACGTTCATGATCCAGAATAGCCGTTTAGAAGTCCAGCTGTCAGGTCTGGGCAGGAAAGGCAAATGGACTCATACTGTCTTTTTTGTTCCCCATTAAGATGCTTTCCTAGAAATTTCACCTCTCAACTTCCCTATATTTTATTGGCCGGAACTTAGGCCTATAGCAGCAACTTGCCATAAGAAAAGCTGAAACACTGCTACTCAGAATAAAACCGGGCTTCTCCTACTTAAGAAGAAGGAGTATATTTGGTTTTGAAAAGAAGCCAGCAGTCTGTCATAAGACTGTAGGAGACGTCTCATTCAGACTTCTAAGTGTAAGCCTGTAAGGCCCAGTCTCCCCCAGATGTCTGTATCGGTGGTTAGCGGCAGAGCAATAATCAGAGCCTAGAGGCCCTGCTGACCTCCTAACCAGAGGGCTCACAACAGCTTCTGTTAGTGATGAATTAGACAAAGTGGTCTTAAATCAGTCTAGAGTTTTTTCTTTGCCTTCTTACCTCACCATCTAACTTCTCCTCTTCTCCCCCCATTATCTCAAAATAGTATTGCCTGCTTATTTGATAAACTTTTCTGTGATCATTCCCCCTCAAGATACAAGTTATATGTGGCTATCTAGATTATGTGATTAAAATAAAGTAGTCTTTGCAGACTCTAAAAATATTTAATATTTGTTTTTCACGTTAATAGTTCTATAACATTAGGTAAATTTTTTTTTCTCAAATTTTCTCCTGCAGTATAGCTGAAATACAGAAAGATGTGGAATACAGGTTGCCATTCACCGTAAACAACTTGACAATTAACATTAATATGTAAGTAGAATTGTATCCTATTTTTTCATGTAGTAGGACTTTAAAATTTTTTTATTATTTTGTTTCTTACCTATTATTAGAAGTAAAGTTGAAAGTGAACATATGTCCCTTTGTAGTAACTGCAATTTATTAAACTTATTCAGTTTCATAAAATAAAATACTTTAAAGCCATCATTGTAATATATATGGCTATAAGAAACTATAAAAGAGGAAATTTAATAAAGTAATACTAATCCTTAGTATTGTAATCCTTTATGGATTTGCACTAAAATCTTAGCTGGAGGTAAGTTGAAAGTAAGAAGATACTGACAGTCAAAGGATCATGTGTGGAAAGCCACTAGAGATATATTTACTTTTACATCAGAAACAAGTTAAAATACTAAAGAAAAAAGTTAAAAATGCATTCATAAGATTACTAAGTTACAAAGAGGAAAGACTGGACAAAGTGATTGCTGAAGTTCTCATTTAGCCTTAAGTGCAATTACTAGTCTTTAGCATGAAAATTACGTTATTACCTCAGATTGCATCAGGTAGCTGGCTCTAGAGTGAGTGAGTGGGTGAGGTAAAAAAGCACTTAACTTGAAGACAGGAATCATGCTTATTTATCTCCATATCTTCATTTCCTAGTATGTTGTCTGTACATAGGAAGTCTTATTAAATCCCAGTTGAATGAATGAATTAAAGAATGAATATAATAGAGCCAACCATTATGCTATGTTATCTTGATAATTGGCAGCTCTTTGAATCCTCACAGCAGTCCAGCAAATTGGAGCAAATTACAGACAGGTAGGTAGTGAATAGTATAGTCAGGATAGAAGCCCAGATTGGCTGGGCTCCAAAGGCCATTCATTGCCTTTTTTACCAAACTAGTTTAACATCTTCAGCCATATAAATGAAGTAGTTGTATCTCTCGTCTCATGCCCTAGCTAGAGCTAAGTTTTAGAAGCCAGGTTTCTTCTTGACAGTGCTGCCAACAAATAATTCTCAGAGCGAGAAGAGAGACAGAGAGGCAGTTTAAAGGGACATATTTGTCAGTTTTAGAAATTTGGAAAACAAGGTTTCATATCCAGTAAAATCTCATCTTCAAAGACTTCATTCCTTAGGAGTTCCCTGGTGGCGCAGCAGGCTAAGGATCTGCCGTGGCATGGGTTTGATTCCTAGCCCAGCAACGTCCACATGCTATAGGCAGAGCTGGGGGGGGGGATAAAAAAGAAAGAAAATTCATGAAGACCCTCACTCCCTAATTTTAAATTTTTAACTATTCCTCCCAAAAGTAAAGGTTTTTACTCTTATACTTTTTTTTTGTATTGAGATTTACTGTTCTTTACTTGAAACCATGTGATTGATCTCAAAGTTGGGAGAGATGTGTTAACTGAGATATTTGAAAGAGAGCCATGTAGAACCAAGGCGTGATGACAGCTGTGGTGTTCCATCCTAGTTCTTTCCATTGTATCCACCCTTTAAAAATTCAGTATATAGCGAAATAATTCTTGGTAGCATTTCAGAAGTAGGAAAATCTGAAAAAAAATTGTATGGCCAGAACCTGTGGTCCAGTAAATAAGCAGATTATTTACTTGGATTATATGGTTCACCTGATAAAAAATGCCTGATCTAACTTTTAGCTGAGATTTTGGATAGTTTGGTATATTGTGTTTGAATGCAATTAATTGGCATGGTGTGAAAAATAGTCTGTAATTCAGGGTATCCTTATTCCACATTAAGAAGGTTTTACAGGAGTTCGCTTTGTAGCTCAGTGGTTAACGAACTTGGCTAGGATCAATGAGGATGTGGGTTCAATCCGTGGCCTTGCTCAGTGGGTTAAGGATCCAGCGTTGCCTTGAGCTGTGGTGTAGGTCACAGATGTGGCTTGGATCCCACGTTGCTGTGGCTGTGGCGTAGGCCAGCTGCTGTAGCTCCAGTTTGCCCCCTAGCCTGGGAACCTCCATATGCTTCGGGTGTGGTCCTAAAAAGAAGGAAGGAAGGGGAGAAAGAATAAAAAATAATTCAAATGAAAGTATAAAAATTTGTTTTTAAGTGATTTTGTTTTAGGATTATGACTGTACAATATAACATTCGTTGTGTTTGTTTTTGAATCTGTCCTGTCTTTACCAGATTGCTCCCTCCACAATTTCCTCAGGAAAAACCAGTGATCAGTGTTTATCCACCAGTACGACATCACTTAGTGGATAAACAAGGAGTGTATGTTACCTCTCCGTTAATAAATAATGTATGTATGTGATATAATTTATTTCAGAAATTTTCATTATATTTAATAGATAATTCCGAATTGAAGGTTATTTGTTTTTTCAGTGGTGAGGATCTGTTGATATTAGAACTTTGATTCATAGTAGATCTTTTATAGCTGTTAGGAAGAGATAAAATTCAAATATACCTTAAATTCTTTATGATATGTATATGATTGATTAACATGAGAGACTGTAACTTAAATGTACTCTCAGCATTTACTTTTGAACCTTCAAGTTATTGTAAGTATTGAAATGTGGAAATATAGCAGATCCTCTGTTGACTAAATAAACTTTTAACCTGATTTATGGTATTGATAAGAAAATGTTGTATGCTGTGGATTCCTGATATGTTCAGTTAACACACTATCCTTTGCTTTTCATTTAATTCTTGACTTGCAAAGTGGTTTTAAGATTAAGTTTTACAGGAGTTCCCGTCAACGAACCCAGCTGGTATCCATGAGGACACAGGTTCAATCTGTGGCCTTGCTCAGTGGGTTAGGCATCCAGCACTGCTGTGACTGTGGTGTATGCCAGCAGCTGTAGCTCCAGTTTGACCCCTAGCTTGGTAACTTCTCTGTGCCAAGGATGCAGCCCTAAAAAGATTTTAAAAAAAGATTGTTTTACAATTAAATTATCCTAATGAGACTTTATAATCTTTTTCCAAAAGTGATTCTGATCGCTGTACATTACTGTTACTTTTAGTTTACAATGCACTCAGATCTTGGGAAAATTATTCAGAGTCTCTTGGATGAGTTTTGGAAGAATCCTCCAGTTTTAGCTCCTGCTTCAACAGCATTTCCATAGTAAGTATGTTTATAACAAAAGATTTTGCATATACATTTATTTATTTTGATTTAAGTAATCAAAATTATTTTAAAAATTCATATAATGTTAAAAGACAGTCCTTTGCTTTTCACATTCGCTGCCTTTATACAAATGCATTCTTACTTTTCAGAGGCAACTATGTTTTCTTTTTTTTAGCTGCTTATCTAATATTTACCTTCATCTTTTTGAATAATATATATATATATATATATATATATACTGCAATCTCTTGATTCTTTCATTTTAGATACTATATATTGGCTTCCTATTGTGATTGATGAGGATTTTTAGTTCTTTATCAGATAAATTACTTACCTTCATTTCATTAAGGTGTTTTTTCTGAGGTTTTTATCTTGTACTTTTATTTGGAACAGGTTTCTTTATTTCTTCTTTTTGCTTGACTCTGCTCAAGATAAAACTGTCTCCTCTCCCAGTTTTGAGGATAGGACTAGGAGATGAACCTTATCATTCAACCCTGCGCTGGCTCTTGGCTGTCTCTCAAGCCTTTGTGATTGTCCAAGCAGCGTGTCATATTCTCAGTGGCTCCCAGCAGTTGAGGGTATGCCGGGACCTGTCATTGCCTCAAAGGGAAGGATCTCATCACCTAGATTTAGGCTGATTAGAAGCAAGACCCTCAGGCAGCAGCTCTTATGTATGCAAATATATACAGTTTGTGGAACCACAAGCTGAAGTCCTGCTGGCCACAGAAACAAGGTGATGAAAATGCAAAGATGGTGTCCACCTGCCTAGGTTCTCTGAGGTTCCTCCGGAGGTCTCTACAGGGGTTCAGTACCTGAAGCCCGCCCCTCAGGCCTAAGCTCCAGGATAAGCAAAAAGGCCTCTTTCACCTTAAGACTGTGGATATATGCAGTGCCCTGGTGTGGTAGCCTGCCAAGAACTGTCTGCAGTTGTTATGGTCCTGTGGGACCCAGGAATGTAAGCCCCCTGGCCACCAGAGCCAGGTAAGCAGAGGTCATTCCCTGGCTGGCAGCCACAAAAACCAGAGTACCAGATGTAAAGCCAGGACCCCAGAAGTGTGTAATATCACCTCTCTGAGACATGCTGGCATTCTGGAACATTGCAGAGGGAGAGCTGGAAGATAGCAGAGCCCCCCTGAGGTCTGTGGAAGGATTCCCTTCAGCTTTGAGTTTTGTTTAATGAGAAGCCTGCCCCTCAGGCTGCAGCTATGATGTTAAGCTAATAGGCCTCTTTCACAAAAAGATGGAGCTCCTGTTGCCCCTTGCTCTACCTTGGGGCGGTAGCTGATTCATAACTCTTTGTCCGTTGGTTTTTATCTACGAGACCTATGAGTTTAAGCCCCACTGGCTCTGATCCAGGCAGTGTCGTGGTGTCCTCTGGTGGCAGCTGCAAGAATCGGCAGCAGACCGGGTATAAGCTCCTTTCTCTGCGATGGTGGTGAACTGGAGTGAGGGAGAGTGCAGAGATGACATCCACTAGCCTCCATCTCCATGCGGGCCTAGATGTTAAAGCTCCTAGACAAGCAAAGAGACCTCTTGCACGGAAAGACTGGGGTGTGCCTCAGTCTGCTGTCTGTGCACTGTCCTGGCAATCATACTCTACCAAGAACTGTCTCTGATTGTTTCAGTCCCGTGGGACCCAGGAATGTAAGCCTGCCTGGCATCCAGGGCCAGGCAGTCACAGGATATTCCCTGGGGAGCAGCTGTGAAACAGGTCACGAGACACACAGAAGCGCTTCCCTCCAGGAGATCCTGGCCCTGTGGAGCACAGCAGACAGGAAGCGGGACGCTATACGCCCCAGCCTCCATCCCCAGAAAGCGTCCCAGTAGACCCCACATGAGTGTTAAATTAGATGCCTGCCCCCTCAGACTAAGGCTTTACAGTTAGCAAAAGAGTCTCTTTCTTGTTAAGTCTAGGTCCTCTTCTGCACTGGGCTCTGGGGCCAGAGAGTCTGAGCGAATGAGCCCTTTAAGAGTTGTTCTTAGTTTGCTCTAGCTTTGTGAGTCTCATGGATGGGAGCTCCTTGGTCTTCAGAGCTATATGCTTTTGGAGCCTGTTTCTAAAGTTCAGAACCAACCTTGAACTCCCCAGGGAGGAGCTCTGGGTTCTATGTTTCCTCCGTGTTGTGGATTGTCCTGCTCAGGGTCAGGTTTATGGTGAGACTGTGTCTAAGCCTCTCCTACCAGCTTAGATGTCATTTTCTTGCTCAGTGTGTACAGGTTGCTCAGCTAGTTTTTAGGTTTTTTATCCCGTGGAAATTTTCCATGTGTAGCTGTAGATTCCCTGTTTTCATGGGAGGAGGTGAATTCAGGATCCTTTGTATCAACGTCTTGAACCAGAACCCAATATTTATTATCTTGCAAAAATAAATTATTTTGCAATTGTATCTTGACATACTGCTGTGTCACTTTTTCTCATATACATACTCGGTTTTTATATGCATCTTTTTAATATTTTTGCCAGCTCATTTATACATTTAATTTTTCTTTGAAATTTTCTGGAAAAGCAGACTTGACTTTCAGTTAGATTTTGCCAAATATAGTGAAAGCTACTAAACAACATCCACTTGAATAAATTTCCTGAATTAAATGTTTTCCTTTTTTTCTATGAAGATACTCATTTCATGGAATGCTCAGAACTCAAATGTGGCCTGTTTACTTCTGGAGTGACTAGTTGAATTGTATGTTTTCTAAAACATTTTCCTTTTTCATGGAAGGAAGCCAAAGTTTTCTTTTGTGGAGTGTTCATATTTTATCAATTTACATGATCTCTAATTCACTTTTATAGTTATAGTTACTAATGGCACGTGCCATAAACAGATTCTGTCTGGAATGCATAACCATTGTTACTTAGAACAATTTAGGAATTTTACGGATTTGCCCCTAAATCTAATCTTACGTTTTGCCTCTTTCTCTCCAGCCTGTACAGCAACCCAGGCGGGATGCCTCCTTATGCTTCTCAGGGTTTTCCATTTCTTTCTCCATATACGCCGCAAGAAGCTAACAGGACTCTCAGTTCTTTATCTGTTGCTGACACTGTTTCTTCTTCAACGACAAGTTATACAGCAGCCAAACCCGCTGCTCCTTCGTTTGGTGTCCTTTCTCATCTGCCATTGCCTGTTCCCACAACAGACACTTCAGCACCGGTTGGTATCTTCAGATATCTGTAATTTGTACCCTTGCAATATTCAGTCAACAAACATTATATGTCTCCATATGCCAACCACTAAGAGCAAAAGATAACAAGATTAAAATGTCTTTCACCTTAAGTAACAACGTCAGAGAGGTGACCAGCAAATAATTAAATAGTTGCAGTTAAGTAGAGGAGACAGTCTAGAGTCACATCAGAGACACGGTTGAGGGAATGGTCATTGCTCACAGGGACCAGTGTAGAGCTAGAAGAGATGCTTTCATAAAAAGGTGTGATTCTGTTTTCTATACTACTTTACTGTTGGTGCCTCAAACCATGCCTCATACATAAAGTAGGTGTTCATTTAAAATGAGGCAGGGGAATGAACGAATAAATTCACATTTGAGGCCAGATTTTGATAGATGGTAATGGATTTGCCAGAATGATAAAGGGTCATGTAAGGCATTCTGTGAAGAGGCCAATGGCACTGACCAAGGCATGGAAGCGTAAAGCAGATGTCATACTTGCGGACTGCCTGTGATAGAGCTGTCTGGTTATCGTGGAGGACACAGGCAGAGACACACGAAGTGATCGTGTAGGAGAATCACGTGTCAGATGATAGAGGGTCTGCCCTGGCGTACTGCGGCCATTTAAACCAGTGTCGCGTTGGTCTAAAAAATTGTGTGTTCTTAAATTAAGCCAGTAACACCTGCCATGTGGAATGTTACTGAGGGAAAGGCTAATTGTGCATTAAAGATATTAAAGGGTTTTAAAAACTTCGTTTTTAACCCTTAATGACTATCACCCATAGTAATACTCAAATATTAAAACACTTTATTAATTTTAGTGTTTGTAATAATTTAGAATATAGACCCAAGTAGACTTGTTTTTCCAAAACCTTTCATCATTGTTTTAGTGAATATTATGAATAAATTACAATTCGTAGTGTAAATAAAATTACAAGAGAACTTTTCATGGGTCCTCAATTTTTAAAAGTCATCTGTATTCAGACAGTGGATATTCTATTCCTTATCTACCCTATTGTCTCATGGAACTTAGGTAACTATTCGGGCTTTTCCCAATTTACTGATTTTTCTATATTTAATGCCTTTCACTTGAGACAGACATATTCTTATACATCAATGAAACCCACAGATAATTCTCTATATTTGTCAAAGATAGACTTAGGAAATTTATTTTTACAACCATCTGCTTGCTCAAGAGCTTAACGTAGGTCCCCATCAAAAAATAGAGTGAAAAAAGGGCAAAGATGAAGTGTGATAATGAAAACAATTATGGGATGCAGTACATTAAAAATGACTTTTATAGCAAAATAGAAATCACAAAGATGGCTGGAATTTAATACCATTTCAAACTCTCTTTAGATAAGCCAAAATGGTTTTGGTTACAAGATGCCCGATGTCCCTGATGCATTTCCAGAACTCTCAGAACTAAGGTAAAAAAAAAAAACTTGGAGAGCGTGACATTGGTATTTGTTGTCTCTTTAATTTGTCGGTACAAACCATGTCATCATTTTCATATCCATATTCAGTAAAAAGATTTTTTAAATCTTCACTATTCCTGTACTGTGGCTGTCTTTGTGGGAAGGTTTCATAAATTAGTTTGTATTGTAGGTTATATTTATCGAGTTATTAGTCTGTACCCAGGGAGTTTTCTAGATTAGGAAATGATACAGTGTTTACCAGGATAACTATCTTTTCTCTCATGAATCACATTCTTGTGATTACAGACTATTTCAAAATACCTTATTCTTGGAAATTTCAAAATATATCTTGGCCTATTTTAGACCTTTTCATTGTTCCTTTTGTAGACAGAAATTTGTATGTAGAGAAATAGATTAAAATTCTCATGGAGTAATAGGTGTTTTTACAAAGCAAAAATTTTTTCAAATTTATGGCAAGTAAATTTGTAATACTCAAGTTTAAGGTCTCATTTTTCATGAAACACTGCTCCTCTAAGATGTTCCATGTAAAGAGTGTTTATGTGGCCAGTCAAGCTTGGGAAGTATTGCATCCTTTATACCACCACTGCAGGTTTACAGCTCTTACTACTAGACTACTGAATGTGTTTAAAATGTTTTACAGTTCTTTTTATCTTTAGTGTACATTCTTCCAGGGAAGTATAGCCATATACTCATGAGAAATTCTGTAGTTAAGAAAATAATGAAGTTTAGCTTTATTTGACCCATTTGTTTTTGGGAAATAGTGATTTATTATTTTCTGCTAATAATGTTAATTAATGTAGTTTACATTATACCACATGCGTGTTAAGGGTTTATATACAGTGTAATGTTTGCAACAGCCCCATGAGGTAGTTGTGATTATTGTTGCCATGTTATGAAGGATTCTCTTTCTTTTTATTCTTCCTTTCTTCCCTCCTTTTTAAAAAAAAATTTGAAAATGCCAACAGTACCGAAAAGGTGAACTTCTTTGCTCATCTTCTGGCTTTTTTTCAAGAAGTATGGGTATAGGTCAGGGTTATTTTAAAATAAGTTCCAAATATGAAGTTATTTTCACCCGTATGCTCTCCATTAAAATTCTCCACCAGATAGACTTTTTTTGCCATGCCCCCCAGCCACATCATCATTATACCTCATAATATTAATAATTCTTTCATATTATTTCCCCATTGTCTTAATAATTAAATCTTTTGGTTGATAGTTTATTTGAATCAGAGTTCGAAATAAGATCTACTTATTGCATTTGAATACTGTTAACTCTTACACTCCTTTTAATCATGAACCATTTCTCCCCCCTTAATATGTACATACATATGCACACAAACACATATACACACATATGCATACATAAATACACACATATGTATACGTACACATACAAAGACAGACATGTGATACATATAAATTACATACATATAAAATGTTTAAGAAACTGGTTATTTGGACAGCGTTTCTCATACCCTGTGTTTTTCTGATTGCATCCTTGTGGTCCCACCGCGGGTGTTCTTCTGCCTTCTCCTGGTGGCTAGATCTAGAGCTTCGGTTAGATTTCGGTTCAGTTTTATCGAACCATTGCGTTGTATACCTTAGACTTAATAATATTGTATGTCAACTATCAAGAAAGCTGGGGGAAAAAAGGCTTGGTTTAGTTCTTTTGGCAAGAATATTTACATCATAATTAGTGTGTAATTCATATTACATCATATAGGCATCAGTGATATCTGGTTGCCCTCTGTGACAGTGAGATTGAAACAGGTTGAAACCCTTGAAATCACTGACTGTGCATTATTTCATTGAGTTGTAAATATGATTTCCTGCTGCCAGATTTAGCCAGAAATCTTTGAGGAACTTTACTAAATCAACTGTTTACTTATATTGAAATATACTTCATACAAGAAATGCAAGAAATACTTTAATTTTTCCTCTTAATTTATCAATTTCAGGATAATGAGTTGATATGTAAGCTAGCTCCAAAGGTTCTGATAAGCAAGGGTTTTTGTTTTTATAGTTGGTTTTAAATTATTATAAACTCATAAATTTAAAAAAATTTGATGTGTTTCAGTCCATTGCAATCTCATTATTCTTTCTGATGCTTAAATAGTTCTATCTTTAATCACTAGGAAACTCTGGCAAAACAAAGATGGCATAGGCTCATCATTAACATTTTTTTCTCCCAAACCTGGAGCCAGCCATTTCTCTGAAAGGCATTTTTTCAAAATAACAATACCAATAAAGTAACAGCATTATTGAATGCAGAATAAGTTTTTATTTTGGTTTTTATACTTTAGGATATTTGTTTTTTAATTATATAATGCTTTTATATGGCTCTATAATCAAATATGAAATTTATGTTCAAAAAGGTTTAGCTTCTTCCTCCCCATCCCACCCATCCATTTCCCCTTTTCACTCTCTGGATATTGATTTTTGTTTTTGGGATTAACCTTCCACGATTGCTTTTTAAAAACATTTTTGTTAATATGTATACACACAGACACAGATACGTGTGTCTTTAATATGACAGCCACATACCTATTAGCTAAATAGATTCAGAGGTTAAAATTGGTAGGTTGTTAGGGCTGTTCCCAAACTCTAGTCCTCATAGTCTATAGTGATTTGATATTGTATTTAGACTTCTTTTTGTTCCATCATGGTTGATGTTTTATTTGCTTTTAAGGTTACAGTTCGCCTTCTTCCATATAGATGTGGAAAATAGATATCAGAAATTATTTAAAAGGAGTTCCCTTAGTGGCTCAGTGGTTAACAAATCCGACTAAGAACCATGAGGTTGCGGGTTCGATCCATGGCCTCGCTCAGTGGGTTAAGGATCCGGCGTTGCCGTGAGCTGTGGTGTAGGTCGCAGATGCGGCTCGGATCCCACATTGCTGTGGCTGTGGTGAAGGCCAGCGACTACAGCTCCTGTTAGACCCCTAGCCTGGGAACCTCCATATGCCGCGAGTGCAGCTCTACATAAAGGCAAAAAGACAAAAAAAAAAAAAATTATTTAAAACCCTGTCAGCTGAATAAAACTGAAAAATCATGAATATTTATCATCATGGAGAAAAACTGGTTGACTGATATTCATTAACGTACTTTTTTCTGTTGTGTTTCTAGTGTTTCACAACTTACAGATATGAATGAACAAGAGGAAGTATTACTAGAACAGTTTCTGACTTTGCCTCAACTAAAGCAAATCATTACTGACAAGGATGACTTAGTAAAAAGTATTGAGGAGCTAGCAAGTATGTCTTCCTTTATTTATTAAATTTTCTAAGAAAAAAATGTGATCTTTACCTAGAAATAAACCAGGAATTTATCTTACAGGAAAAAATCTCCTTTTGGAGCCCAGCTTAGAAGCCAAAAGGCAAACTGTTTTAGATAAGGTGAGTTAGTTATCATTTTTAAGAAATGTATACAATTTTAAAATAGAATTAAACAGCATCTTTATTTTCTCTTTTAGTATGAATTACTTACACAAATGAAATCTACTTTTGAAAAGAAGATGCAGAGGCAGCATGAACTTAGTGAGGTAAGATTGTTTAGCACTTTTCTTTTACCATAAGAATTTTTAATCTTAATGTGCATGTGCCACATTCTTACATTCATTATTATCAGAAAGCATATATTAGTTGTCTGAGTTCCGGAGGCATGATTAGCAGCTCTGAGTCAGGCAGATGAACAGCTCTCAGTTTTGAGCTGTTGGCAATCATTTGTACTCGTGCAAGAGCATTTGGTTCCAAAACAGAAAAATGTAAAAAGCCCTATAAATAACTCTTCTGGGAGAGTTATTACAAAGCCAGTTTAACTCTTCTTATAAAAGCCAACAACAAAATTTTAGACTCACTTGTAAGCTTATGTACAGATATCGTAAATGAAATGTTAGCAAATTGAAAAATATATGAAAAATATAAAGCATAATTCACCACAAATAATAGGTTTTATGCCTAAAATCCAATTATCTGAAAATCAAAAGCTTTTTACAGAATTCAACCTATGATTCTGAAAAAAATAAATCTTTAAAAAGAGGGAAAAATAATAAAAATAAAAAGGAAGTGAGGATATATAATCTTTATATCTCACAGCAGTAACCCACATCATAACTAATATTCTGTTTCCTTTAAAATCAAGAATTTGTAAGGTAAAGCAAAATTTGTTAAAACATAAAATGGAAGTAAAACAACAACAGCAAAAAAGATGATAAAGGAAAATATAAATTTATAATAGATTTTGGATAATATGATCATTCTTTAGAATAAATGAAATTATAGCTAACATTGTGCGATTGTTTTGTCTTATGCATTGCAGTAAGCTTTTTACATATATTGCCCATTTTTCCACCCAAAACCCTATTGGGTACGTATTGTTAATATTTTTCCATTTTACCAATTAGGAGACAGAGGCACATGGATATTAAATAACATCCCTGAGGTCATATAAATAGAAATTATCAGAGTCCGGAGTCAGATAGAGGCAGTATTCCTTCACTCTTAACCAGAAAATCTGAGAGAACCAACTGAAATACTTTTAGATGTATATGTTGAAGAAGCTTTTCACAATAATATCATCATTCCTTAGATAAATTCACGGTAAACTAAGATAAAATTAATTAATTTAATAAAGATATTAAAAATCAACAGCAAATGACATACTTAATGACTGAACACTACCAGGATCCCTTTAATGTTAAGAATGAAACAGTGATGCCCCGATATCACTGCTGTTAACGTTGCTTGGGAGCTTCTGGCCATTGTGGGAAGACAAAAGGAAAGGCGCATAATGTAAAAGAAAAGATGAAAGAGTTGTTAACCAAAACCAAACAAGTAAAAATCCTGGCAAATCGAGGCTTTCTTCTGGATATCTAGCAACTACTAATGCAAATGAAGTAGAAGAGAAAAACTCATTTACAGTATCAGCAAAACTGAAAAATATTTAGAACTGAACCCAACAAAGTAAGTTAAGAAACTTTACTGAAAGACATAATAGAAAACTTGAGGAAATAGAGTGACAGAATATTCATGGACTGGTTATACAGTGTTAAAAAGGTTTCATTCTTCCCAAAATAATTTTAAAATGTAATATACTTCCTATTAGAATTCTAAGAAGTTTTGTTTTTTGTTATTTTAATTTAAACAGATTTATTCTAAAGTTCTTCTGAAAAACTGGGTAAAAGTTGTCAGGAAGAGCTTGAGCAGAAAGAAACCCATGAGGAAGACCTCCCTTTCCCGGTATCAGAATACACTGTAAAACCTGTTTACGTAAAATGGTAGAGAAGTTTTGGAGGAAGAGAAAAACAGTTCTGTGGAACAGCTTCTGCAGTTCAGAAACAGACTTGTGTATATGAGTAACTGGTTAAGAAAAATTGAGGGTTTAATAAATTATATATTGGAAGTCCAATGAGAAAAAAGTTGGATCCCTATACCATAACATACAGAAAGATACTCTAGGTAGAATAAGTGTGTAGGTAGAAACCATAAAATTATGAGAGACAGCTCTCTCCTAGGATTTTTTTTTTTTTAAGCGTATGGTAGGGAAATCTTTTCTAAGCATTATTACAATAGGCAGAAGCATAAAGTAAAAACTTGATTATATACAAATTTAAACTTTGCATACATTGCACATCATAAAATCGAAAGTGAAGGGAACAAATATTTGTAGCATATATGACAAATATTAATGCCAGTGGTCCACAAAGAAACCTTAAACCCAGGCAAAGGGAAGAATAGGGAACTCAGAGGAGAAATATGAAGGTCCAGTAAACGTTCTGATATAACAGTTATTCTGACTTCTTGAAGTATTTTTTAAAAATCCTTGATTCCTAGGATCACTTCTAGATACGCTCACACAGAACCTCCGAAGATGATGCATCTTCTGTCCTCTAAAGTGTGGAAACCATGTCACTAAACTGTTGGTGCCATCAGTGCAGCAACCTGTCCTGTCGTTCCCCGCCCCCTGCCCCATATACCTAGTATCTGGTCCAGTGCTTGGCACATAGTAGGTATTCAATAAAAATTTAATGAATTAGTAAATGGAAACGTTTGAAAAGATCCTCAATTGGCATTGTCACTGCTGTATTACGGTTTGATCCCTGGCTAGGCACTTCCACATGTCGCAGGGAGGGCAAAAAAAAAAAAAAAATGAAGTTAAAAAGATGTTTAACCTTACAGTAGTAGTAAAAAGCAAAATTACATCATCTGTGTGAACGAGACTTGTAAAGATAGGTAACCCATGTTGGTAAAGATTATTAAAAAGTGACACATTCCTGTATATTCCTGTGCGTGATTTATCACAATGAGATACTACCTCACACCCACTAAGGTACTATTATTAAAACTAGTTTTAGTCCCTATAGTTAGGTCTTTGATCCATTCTGAGTTAATTTTTTTCAAGATAAGGTAAGGGTCCAACTTCATCCTGCACGTGGATGTCCAGTTTCCTAGCACCATTTACCCAGAACTGTACTTTCCTTCTCCCAATGAATGATCATCAGAACACTTTCTGAAAATATTTGACCATATGTATGAGAGTATGTTTCTGGGCTTGCTCTTTCATTGATCTGTATGTCTCTTCTTACTGCCAGTACCATGCCATTTTGATTATTGTAGCTTTATAGCAAATTTTGAAATCAAGAAATATGAATCCTCTAACTTTGCTCTTTTTTTTCAAGATTTTTTTTGGCTATTTGAGTGTCTCTTGAGATTCTATATGAATTTTAGGGTGGGTTTTTCTATTTCTGCAAAAAAAAAATGCTGTTGAGATTTTAATAGGGATTGACTCTTGACATCACTTTGGGTAGTACTGTCTTCTTAACAACATTAAGTCTTCCAGTCCACGAACATGAGATGTCTTTCCTGTTATTTATGTCTTTTTCAGTTTCTTTGAGCAGTGTTTTGTAGTCTTCAGTTTACAAATCCTTCACCTCTTTGCTTAAGCCTAATCCCATGACCTTTGCCATATTCTGTTCATTAGAAGCAAGTCGCTAGGTCCAGCCTACGCTCATGGGGAGGGATTATACAAGGGCAGGAACACCAGGAGGTGGGGATCGTTGGGGTCATCTTAGAGGGTGACTGCCCCAGTGATCTGATTCCTAAGTCCTCAGGAGAAGACAGTGAGAGTTTGCATCCAGTGGGTTGGTTTCTGTTGTGTTCGGTATCCACCCCATATCCAAAAGGTGAGGACTTGGGTGGGACCAGATTTCCTCAAAAAGAGACTACATGCTGTACCCCCCCGCCCAACCCCTGGACTTCCCTGGTGGCTCAGCAGGTTAAGGATCCAGCATTGTCACTGCTATGGCTCTGGATATAACTGTGGCATGGGTTTGATCCCTGGCCCAGGAACTTCTGTATGCTGTGGGTATGGCCAGCAAAAAAGGCATTTAATGAATTGCTTCTTTCTACCTTTACCGCTACCCTATTTTCTTTCCCTCAAAGGAGTTTTTCTGAGCATTAGAACTAATACACTTGATTTTATTTTTCAGAGCTGTAGTGCGAGTGCCCTACAGGCAAGATTGAAAGTAGCTGCACATGAAGCTGAAGAAGAATCCGATAATATTGCAGAAGATTTCTTGGAGGGAAAAACTGATATAGATGATTTTCTCAGTAGCTTCATGGAAAAAAGAACAGTATGTAACACTCTTCGGTTGAGGACAAGTGACAGCGTAATACCTAATTACTTACGTATATTCATGAGTTAAAAAAAACTTAGTGCATTACTGAACTGGAGTTTTGAGTGCCATGCAAGGAAACTGAAGAGCCACTATTGAGAATAATAGCAACATGCTGCTGTCACTTAAACCTGCTTGTTGTGAGTACACAAGCAGGTAAATCACATAATAGTTCTGTTTCAGAAATGATAGGATCTGTATCATTCTGTAGTCAAGCTAGTAAATTAGCTTTAGTCTAGTCTTAATTGTTGTAATATATTCCTAAATAACCTGTCACACAGGTGGTTGAAAGAGTCATCTATAGAGACTTAAAATTTTTGTTTTTAAAATACTGAGAACATTCTGGGAATAGTTTCTGTTCTGATAGTTCCATTATATTTAAAGAAAAAATTTTAGTCTGCTTAGCAGTATCTTGTCCTTTGTTGGAGTCCTAAGTATATATGTAATTTCTCTGAAACAAAACATTTAAAAAATAACCTTCTCTTAATAAACTTTATAAAATATATTTGCTATATGTATATTCATATCCTGTTAAGGAAAGTGGGGCAGATTTTATCACACCCATTTCCTATAGGAGAAAATTGAATTTCAGAGACATTAATAACTATGGTTATATCCTCAGTAAAACATTGATTTCTGGTCCATGGTTCTTTGGCACTATATAACTGTACCTCAAAGTTTTTATTTGTTAAGCGTCCTGTTTAACAGTGGAACATCCTTTCATATTTTTAAATCACAGATATTTGAAATTATATAATCAATTAGTATAAAGGATCAGAACTTGTTTTTTACATTCTAGAAGTTTACAGGCAAAGATTATCTTCCAAACAAAATTAATTTCTTTTTGGTTCTTAAACTCTGTGTTACCTTAGACATTCACAATTTAAATAATGTCAAGTTTAAAAATTCTTAGAATTCTGTCCAAATGTAGGTAGTAGTAGGCACATTATTGACAAAATGACTGGTATTTTAAATAATTTATCTTCTAGATTTACCACTGTAGAAGAGCCAAAGAAGAGAAGCTTCAGCAAGTGATAGCACTGCACAGCCAGTTTCATGCTCCACTCTAGGTAAATTGTATTCTGGAAGGTTTGAGTCTTAACACTATTGCATGACTTACTTTTAATGACGTGTTGTTACCAGTGTTTGTTCAGCCAGCTTTAAGCATGATACTGCCTTTGTAGCTGTTGTGCTATATAACATGTAGAACACTTTGTATTGTGTACTAAGCATGATGTTATATGCCTAAGCTTGTAACCACTAGAAATTGTCTGCATATTTTCTCAGTATGGTATTGGCTTACATGAAATTTTTTCTCCAGCATTGGATATGGTGTAGTTGTAAGCTATAATTAGTTCCTTTCTCTCAGCCGGTATGTGGAGTGTATCATACCTTTTAGTCGGCATGATTTCTCAGTTGGCTCCTTTGTCATTTCTTCTTGTCAAATGAACTTCTGCTCCGTCTCTTTTCCATCTCACATCAAGATTATTCCAGTAGCTTTCTGGCCAGTGCCCTGACTTCACGGTTTCTCCTTCCTGCACAGCACTGACAGAATGATCTTCCTAAAATACCCCTCTGTGATAATATTTCTCTGCTCCAGAACCTGCAGTGAACCCCAGCAATGATAAAAGCCAAATTTCTCTCTAGTTTTAAGCTTTCTATAATCTGGCTTGTATTTTAGATCGTCCATTTTAATCTTCCATTTTCCCCTTATGTTCTCTCCCATCATATTCGTTTTTCTACCATCATGTCTTTGCTCATGGTCTCACCCAGGCTCAAGACACTCTTCCTCTTCTTCTCCGTCCATCTTGTTTTAGGAATGATTTGGTTGTAATCATCGTAAGCACTAGCTCCCAGCCCAACAAGTTTAAGTAAAAGCTTGTGTTACAGGATAATGCAGGGAAATGTTATCGAGCCAAAACAAAGGAAAGGAAAGGACATCTGTCATCTGGGAGTGAAAACACAACACGCCCTCAGTAACCAAAGCAGCTTCCCTTTCTCAGACGCTTCCTGAGGCTGCTGTTCTTCCCTGTCTCTCACTCTCCTGTGCTTTCCCACTCGCTCTGCAAAGAGCCTTTCTTTGCCACACTTGCACGTGGTCCAGCCATAGCAGCCCATGGAGCCTGACAGGGGTCTCAACAGCAAATCCCTGGGAAAGAGACTGGCCCAAAATAGGGGTCCTGTGGCCTTCTGCTCACTGTGCTGGGCTGAAGGAGTAGACTGAGAAGGGAGCATGGAGGCTTCCTTGGAAGGGAGCAGGTCGCGGGGAGAGAAGGGACAGGCCTTTCTCGTCTCCAGCTCATCTGCCCCTTTTCTCAGTCTAGTTGTCCTTAACATAGTGACAACAATGAATTGTTTTATTTTACAAATCGCACTGTTAATCCCTGAAGGTGAGGGTTGATTTTTAATACCAAATATGCATTTCTCAAGCTTGAGAAGTAAGAGTGATTGCTTATTGATACAAACACGCTGGAATCCTTTCCCCATCTCTTTTTCCTCATAGTAAGGTAATCTTAAAGGTAAATCTTAGTTTATCATCTTAAATTAAACCTTAGGTTTTTGATTTTCTTTCTTTTCAGATTTTCCTGAAAACATGAACTGCCACGAGAGGAATGGGACACGAAACAAAGCACATTTTATATATTTATGATTTGCAAATTGGCATTTCATCACAGTGGCTGAGTTCATAGATATACTATATATAGATTGTATACAGCACTGAGACTGATTTTGTGCAGATCAGAATGATTGCTGTGATCTTTGCTTTGAGAAATTTTCTGCACTATTTGCACTGAAAATGTTTATTTATTGTTGATAAATCCTATTATATTTAAGTT
This sequence comes from Catagonus wagneri, assembly GCA_004024745.2. Classification (NCBI taxonomy): domain Eukaryota; kingdom Metazoa; phylum Chordata; class Mammalia; order Artiodactyla; family Tayassuidae; genus Catagonus; species Catagonus wagneri. The sequence goes on along the minus strand of PVHT021183523.1, from coordinate 8,135,189 downwards.
CCACCACTGTTCTTCTCATTATTGATTAAATACCTATGCATGTAACTTTAGCTAGTTTCAATATTTTAAAAAATTCCTTCATTTAAATTTGTATTTTTAATTTGAAATTGCCTCATTTCTTTATCAAAGAGTGGTTTGTTTAGATTTTTTTCATTCAACTTTTTTTGAAAAATTACTCTTTCAACTATGGAAAGACTCTTTATTTTTCCTCTTTCTTTCTGGATGATAAACCTTTGTTTTCAAACATGATTTGTTTTTACAATACCAAACCTGCCGATGTGCGGTCTCAAGGAAGTAACTTTTAATACATTCAATAAATCAAATAATAAACCAGCTGTTTTTATAATATTGTTTTATTTTTAAAAGTAAAGATACATTTAAGAGGTAATATAGGTAAATATTTTACATAATAGATAAAACTGCTTTTCACTGTAAACTAGTGCAACATGAACTTTCATGCTAACTTTCAAAATATAAGTATCTGTTTGCTTTGTGGTTAGAGGAGGATGTGCTCTCTAAATTCCCAATGTTAAGGTTTAAAACAGTATTTTTGTTAAAAATAGTAAATGTAAATACAAAAGTCAGGGAATTTCCTAATAACTTCAACTGTGTTGGCTTTTCATAAGAGAAAAGCTTTTTTTTTAACTGAATGAATTCTATTATATCTGTAGTTCTGCAACGACCATCACAACCCAGTTTTACAGCATTTCCATCCCAAACCCTCAGCCCATCCTCCCTACCCCCAACCTGTCTCCTTTGGAAACCGTAAGTTTTTCAAAGTCTGTGAGTCAATATCTGTTCTGCAAAGAATTTCATTGTATCCTTTTCTTAGATTCCACATATAAGGGATAGCATATGATGTTGATGTCTCACTCTCTGACTTCACTTTCTATGTCCGTCCATGTTGCTGCAGATTCCATTATTTCATTCCTTTTTATGGCTGAGTATTATTCCATTGTGTATATGTACCACATTTTTTTTTTCACTCCTCTGTTGATGGACATTTAGATTGATTCCATGTCTTGTCTATTGTATATAGTGCTGCAGTGAACATAGGAGTACATGTATCTTTTCATGTCATGGTTTTCTCTGGATAGATGCCCAGAAGTGGGATTGCTGGATCAAATGGTAAATCTATTGAGTATTTTGAAGCATCTCCATACTGCTTTCCATAGTGGTTGTACCAGTTTACATTCCCACCATCAGTGTAAAGGGGTTCACACATCCTCTCCATCATTTATTGTTTGCAGACTTTTTGATGATGGCCATTCTGGCTGGTGTAAAGTGGCACCTCAAAGAAATTTTGACTTGGGTTTCTCTAATAATTAGTGATGTTGAACATCTTTTCATGTGTTTTTTGGCCATCTGTATGTCTTCTTTGGAGAACTGTCTGTTTAGATCTTCTGCCCATTTTTGGATGGGGTTGTTTGTTTTTTTGATATTGAGCTGCAGGAGGTGTTTATATATTTTGGAGATTAATCCCTTGTCAGTTGCTTGATTTGCAAATATTGTCTCCAAATCTGTGGGTTGTCTTTTGGTTTTGTTTAGGTTTCCTTTGCTGTGCAGAAACTTTTAAGTTTTTAATTAAGTCCCATTTGTTTATTTTTATTGTCAGTACTCTAGGAGGTGGATCTGAGAAGATGTTACTGTCATTTATGTCGGAGAGTGTTTGGTCTGTGTTTTCCTCTTAAGTTTTATAGTATCATTATGTTGAGGTAGTTTCCCTCTATGCCCACTTTCTGAAGGGTTTTTTTAATCAGAAATGGGTATTGGATTTTGTCAAAAGCTTTTTCTGCATCTATTGAGAGGATCATATGGTTTTTATTCTTCAGTTTATTAATGTGGTGTATCACACTGATTGATTTGCAGATATTGAAGTATCCTTCATCCCTGGGATAGATCCCACTTGATCATAATTGCAGTTATTTTAATGTATCATTGGATTCAGTTTGCTAGTATTTTGTTGAGGATTTTGGATCTATGTTCATCAGTAATATTTCCCTGTAATTTTCTTATTTTTGTGGTATCTTTAGTTTTGTTATTGGGGCGGTGGTGGCCTCATAGAATGAGTTTGAGAATGTTCCTTCCTCTGCAATTTTTTGGAATAATTTCACAAAGATAGGTATTAGCTCTTCTCTAAATGTTTGATAGAATTTACCTATGAAGCCATCTGGTCCTAGACTTTTGTTTGTTGGAAATTTTTTAATCATAGTTTCAATTTCAGTACTTGTAATAAGTGTGTTCATCTTTTCTCTTTCATCTTGTTTTAGTCTTGGAAAATTGTACTTTTCTAGGAATTTTCTGTTTCTTCTAGGTTGTCTGTTTTATTGGCATAATATTACTTGTGGTAGTCTCTGATCCTATGTATTTCTGTGATGTATGTTGAAACTTTTTCATTTCTAATTTTATTGATTTGAATCCTCTCTTTTTTTTGCTTGATGAGTCTAGCTAAGGGTTTATTAATTCTGTTGATCTTTGCAAAGAACTAGCTTTTAGTTTCATTGATTTTTTCTGTGGTTTTCGTCATTTCTATTTCATTTATTTCTGCTCTAATCTTTATGATTTCTTTCCTTCTGCTAACTTTGGGCCTTGTCTGTTGTTCTCCCTCTAGCTGCTTTAGCTATAAAGTTAGGGTGTTTATTTGAGCTATTTTTTGTTTCCTGAGTTAGGCATGTATTGCTATAAACTTCCCTCTTAGAACTGCTTTTGGTGTATCCCATAGGTTTTAGATCGTTGTGTCTGTTGTCATTTGCTTCTAGGCATTTTTTAATTTCCTCTTTTATTTCTTTTTTTTATACTTTATTTTTTATTTTTTTTTTGCATTATAGCTGGTTTACAGATTTCTGTCAGATTTTCCAACTGCACCGTGTGGTGACCCGGTTACATGTACATATATGGATTTGCCACATGTAATTAGATATAGTTCCCCATGCAATACAGTTGGATCTCCTTGCTATTCCATCATTAAAGCACTAGTTATCCCCATTCCCTCCCACCCCTCGCCTGCCCCCTTGGCAACCACAAGTCCGTTACCCAAGTTCGTGATTTTCTTTTCTGTTGAGATGTTCATTTGTGCAGTGTTTTAGACTCCAGTTATAAGAGATTTCATATGACATTTGTCTTTCTCCTTCTGACTTGCTTCACTCAGTATGAGGGTTTCTAATTCCATCCATGTTGCTGCGAATGACATTATTTTATCCTTTTTTATGGCTGAATAGTATTCCATCGTGTATATATACCACATCTTCCTAATCCAGTCATCTGTCAATGGACATCCTCTTTTATTTCTTCAGTGATCCATTGGTTGTTTAGTCTCCACGTGTTCGTGTTTTTTGCAGTTTTTTTTCTTCTTGATTTTCAGTCCTATAGTGTTGTCGGAAAAAATGCTTGATATGATTTCAGTTTTCTTAAATTTACCAAGGCTTGATTTGTGGCCCAGAATGTGATCAGTCATAGAGAATGTACCATGTGCACTTGAGAAGAATGTGTATTCTGTTGCTTTTGGGTGGAACATTCTGTAAATATATATTAAGTCCATCTCGTCCAAGGCTTCATTTAAGGCCTGTGTTTCCTTATTGATTTTCTGTCTGGATAATCTGTCCATTGCTGTAAGTGGGGTGTTTAACATCTTCTGCTGGTATTGTGCTAATGTAGTTTTTGTCCTTTTAAGGTTGTTAGTAGTTGCCTTATATATTGAGGTGATCCTATGTTGGGTGCATGTGTATTTACAATTGTTATAGCTTCCTTTTGGATTGATCCTGTAATCATTATGTAATGTACATCTTTGTCTCTTATAATATTCTATATTTTAGTTTAATTTTATTTATTCATTTATTTATTTTGCTTGTTAGGGCCGCACCCACAGCATGTGGAAATTCCCAGGCTAGGGGTCAAATCAGAGCTACAGCCTATGCCACAGTCACAGCAACACAGGATCTGAGCTGCCTCTTTGACCTACAGCTCATGGCAAGGTTGAATCCCCAACCCAGTGAGTGTGGCCAAGGATTGAACCCACATCCTCATGTATACTAGTGGGATTTGTTTACACTGTGCCACAATGGGAACTCCATAATATTCTTTAACATCTATTTTGTCTGATATGAGTATTGCTACTCCAGCTTTTTTTTGATTTCCATTTGCATGGAATACTTTGTTCCATCCTCTCACTTTCAGTTTGCATGTGTCCCTAGAACTGAAATGCATCTCTTGAAAACAGCATATATGTGGGTCTTGTTTTTATATCCATTTAGCTAGTCTGTGTCTTTTTTGGGGGGCATTTAGTCCATTTACATTTAAGATAATTGTTGATATGTTATGTTCTTATTGCCATTTTATTAACTGTCTTGGATTTGTTTTTGTTAGTCTTTTTTCTTCCCTTCTTGTTCTCTTTTCTTGTGATTTGATGACTGTCTTTAATGTTGTATTTGGATTGCTTATTCTTGTTTTTGTGTGTATCTATTGTAGAATTTTGGTTGGCACTTACCCTGAAGTTTAGATATGGGGGTCTGTAGATATACAAGATTGTTTTAAGTTGTTGGTCTCTTAATTGCAAGTGCTTCTCTGGTGTCCTTCATTTGTACTCTCCTCTTCTCAAGATTTCTAATTTTCATAGTATATTTGTGTGTGGATGATTTCCTACCTTTATTTATATGTATGCCTTTACTGGTAAGCCTTGTCATTTGTAGATTTTTGTTTCTGGTTGTGGCCTTTTCGTGTCCACCTAGAAAAGTTTCTTTAGTATTTGTTGTAAAGCTGGTTTGGTGGTGCTAAATTCTCTTAGCTTTTGCTTGTCTGTGTTTCTCCCTCAAATTTGAATGAGAGCTTTTCCGGGTAGAGTAATCGTGGTTGGAGGTTTTTTCCTTTCATCATGTTAAGTATATCTTGCCACTCCCTTCTGGCCTGCAGAGTTTCTACTGAAAAATCTGCCAATAACCTTATTGGGGTTCACTTGTATATTATTTGTTTCTTCCCTAGCTGCTTTCAGTATTTTCTCTTTGTCTTGAATTTTCGTCAGTTTGATTAATATGTGTCTTGGAGTGTTTCTACTTGGGTTTATTTTATATGGTACTCGTTGTGCTTGGACTTGAGTGAGTGATTCTTTTCCCTTGTTAGGGAAGTTTTCAGCTATTTTCTGTGGCCCTCTCTCTTCTCCTTCTGGCACCCTGATAAGATGGTTGTTGGTGCATTTAACGTTGTCCCAGAGTTTTCTTAGACTGTCTTCATTTCTTTTCAATCTTTTTTTCTCTTTTCTGTTCCATATCAGTGCTTGCCACTAGTCTGTCCTCCACCTTGCTTATTTGTTCTTCTGCCTCCTGTATTCTGCTGTTGTTTGCTTTTAGTGAATTTCTTATTTCAGTTATTGTATTTTGCATCTCTGCTTGCTTAATCCTTAAATCTTGTATTTCGTTGCTCAGTGCTTCTTGTAATTTATCAGTCTTTGCCTCCAGTTTATATCCAAGTTCTTTAATCATTTTTACTATCATCAGTGTAAAGTCTTTTTCATGGAGGTTTGTAATCTCCAGATTACTTAGCTGTTTTTCTGGCTTTTTTTCTTGCTTATCTGAGTCATAGTTATTTGCCTTTTCATTCTGTATAGATTTTTGGTGTGGTCCCCTTTTTGCAGACAACAGAGTTTTAGCCTCTCTTGCTTCTGTTGTCTGTCCACCCTTGTGGTTGAAATTGGTATGGGAGTTCACTGTAGGCTTCCTGCTGGATGGGACTGGTGCCTGCCCACTGTTGGTGGAGCTGATTCTTATCCCTCTGGTGGGTGGGACTTTGTCTCTGGGTGAGATTAAAGAGAGCTGTGTGCCTGGGGAGTATTTAGGCAGCCTGTTTGCTGATGGGTGGGGCTGTGATCCCACTCAGATTATTGTTTGCTCTGAGGCTTCTCGGCCCTTACGGATGGAGCCAGATTTTTCTAAAATGGCCATGTTCAGAGGAACACAGGCTGATGATTATTCCTGAGAACTTTGCCTCCAGTGTCCTTCCCCCACAACGTGCCATAGTCACCCCCAGTTTTCCCAGGAAATCCTCTAAGAACTGCAGTCAGGTCTGACCCAGATCCCTAGAGAGTCCAAGCTTTGCCCTGAGACCCAGTGTATAGGTAAGCCTGTGTGCGCCTTTCAAGAATGGAATCTGCGGAGTTCCCCTTCTTGGCACAGTGGTAATGAATCCAACTAGGATCCATGAGGCCACAGGTTCAACCCCTGGCCTTGCTTAGTGGGTTGAGGATATAGCATTGCCGTGAGCTATGGTGTAGGTCATAGATGTGCCTCGGATCCTGCGTTGCTGTGTCTGTGGTGTAGACCAACAGCTGCAGCTGAGATTCAACTCTGGGACTGAGAACTTTCATATGCTGTGGGTGCAGCCCCCTCAAGAAATAAAATAATGGAATCTCCATTTCCCCCCAGTCCCTTGGAGCTCCTGCACATAGCCCTGCTGGCCCTCAATGCCAGATGCTCTGGGGTCTCCTTCTCCCAGTGCCAGATCCCCAGGCGTGGGAACTTCATGTGGGGCTCAGAACTCTTACTACTGTAGGTGAGTCTCTGTGATAGTGTTACTTTCCAGTCTGTGGGCCACTCACCCAGCAAGTATGCAGTTGCTTATATTATGTAATCACCCCTCCTACCGTCTTGATATGGCCTCCTCTTTGTATTCTGGAGTAGGATACCTTTTTTTTTTTTTGATCTCTTTAGGGCCGCACTTGTGACATATGCAGGTTCCCAGGCTAGGGGTCAAATCGGAGGTACAACTGCCAGCCTATGCCACATCCACAGCCATGCCAGATCTAAGCTGCATCTGAGACCTACAGCACAGCTCACAGCAGTGCCAGATCCTTAACCCACTGAGTAAGGCCAGGGATCGAATCTACATCCTCATGGATGCTAGTCAGATTCATTTACGCTGAGCCACAATGGGAACTCTGGATATCTTTTTTTGATAGTTTGTAGTCTGGTAGGTTGAAGGTTGTTCAGAAGTTGGTTGTAATTTTGTCGCTTTTATGAGAGAAGGTGAGCTCCAGTCCTTCTACTCTGCCATTAATCCCGTCTCCAAGAATAGCTTTAGTAATAAATAGTATTTAATTTTTAGACAGTCTGCTTTTTAATTAATTTAATTGAATTTTTGCTTTAATTTGCACTATGCAAAGCAGTTTGCTTTTATACCACATTGCAAAATGAACATATTTTATGGGAAGCCATGAAATATTAAGTAGAAAATGTTCGGAGTTCCCATCATGGCTGAGTGTAAATGAATCTAAGAACCATGAGGTTGTGGGTTCAATCCCTGGCCTCACTCAGTGAATTAAGGATCTGGCGTTGCCGTGAGCTGTGGTGTAGGTTGCAGACATAGCTCGGATCCCGTGTTGCTGTGGCTATGACGTGGGCCGGTGGCTACAGCTCCAGTTGGACCCCTGGCCTGGGAACAGCCACATGACGCAGGTTCAGCCCTAAAATGACAAAAGATTAAAAAAAAAAAAGGAAAATGTTGAACTAGATACCTGAGGCTTGGTAAAGTAGTACCCAAATCACCAAAAAAAAAAAAAAACAAACCTTAATGCCTGTAATTGTTTCACCTTCAGCCCCATGTGATTGCCGTTCCAAATGCAAGCGTGCAATACAGGTTTTACCTTTCTTCATTCTTCCTTCTGTGCATGTTTCTGGCAATAGCACTTCAGAAAAAACAAAATTATTTTCTTAGACTTGAAAGTACTTATTACTTAGTCTGTGTTTGTGGAAGGGCAAGTATTCACATGGACTGTAGAGATAAAATTTGAGTAGAGAATTTAACTTTACTAATGACCCTTCTTCCTGGTACTGTGTTAAGGATATGCCATTTAATCTTCAAAATGACCAGATGAAGAAGGTATAATTATTATTCCAGATGTATTGATGAGATAACTGAGGTAAGTGTTTCAGACTTGTGGCAGAATTTTCCGAGTATTCAGAAAGCTTTCCCTATTGCGCTGGCCACAGAAGCTTCAGTTTTCCCAGCAATCCTCATGGTGGAGGACGTGATAGATTATTCAGAGCAAGAGTTTGTCATGGGTAGAAATATCTCAAAATGTGTAGGCTAATATCTCAAAATAGAAGAAAGTGTTATAAATAAATGAGATATGTGATGAAGATACCTGTTTCAAAGTTGGAAGGTGTTCTGGGAATAATCTAGACCAGGAAATTTATATTGGAATAGAGATTGACATGTGAGTCTAATCGTAATTCATATATGCTTAAATTGAAGGACAGCTCAGATTCAATTTTAAGGAAAGAAAATAAACAAATTGTGTGTGTGCTCTGAAAGAATTAAAACCTATCCTAGGGTTTCCCTTCTCTTCACCTTCATTTATTCTAAAAAAGTTCCTTTGTTGATTGCTGAATCATGATCAAAATGCTCACCTACTTCATATTATGAAAATTTCCTGAAAATAACTAATAAATCAGCTGAGTTCTAAATATTACTAGTTGGGAAGTAATCTGCCTTGAGTCGGTTTTACATTGGTTTATTCTCTATGCTTTAAACCAACTGCTCTAAATAAAACACTTCCTGATTGATGTTTGATTTAAAATGGAGATGGACTATTATAGATTTTAATCTTGTTGGATTAGACATGTGCTTTTAAGGCTCCATGCAGCACAATTAATTTTAATAAGCAATAAGTGTAACCTTTTAAATAAATTTCAGTTAACTTCTAATAAGTAATCTAAATGAACATATGCATAAATTACAATGTTTTGTAAAATATGTGGTGGGGCCGAAAAAAAAGTTTATGTCTGATGTGGAAGACTTCACATTAAAGAACTAAATTTTAAAATATCCAATATTTATATTACTCACTTTTCAAAATAAATGCATAGTTCTGTTCACTGTGTCATTTTTTTTAAAATTATTTATTTATTTTTGTAGATGTGTACTGCCAAATGGAAGAAATTATTTCATCATCCTCTGTATTAGGCAAAGAAGTTTCTAAGAATTGATAATCCACTACAAGAATGGTATGAAGTGAGTTATGCTATAAAAAAATGCTGGTGCCATTATGACTACTCCGTAAGGGTGATTAACAAGGTATTCCCTACCACACACAGTGTATTGCAGGAAACGTACTGAATTGGAACTGCTTAGTAGAAGGCACTCAAATTTTATATCCCAGAAGAATTACACTTGCTTTGTTTACATTAACAAAGTAATTTTATGTTACAAGTCTCCAGCATACTAAAGTTCTATTTTTAAATATGTTTGACACAATTAAAATTATGCTGCATTATTTCATTTACATATGTTGCTACATTCCCTGCAGTCCTTCATATTAAAGAATGCAGCCATGTAGTTCTTTCCCTGTTTTTTTCCAGTTTTATTGTTATAATTGATGTGTATCACTGTGAAGTTTAAAGTATACAGCATAGTGGTTTGACTTAAATTTATCTTGAAATAATTACCACAAGTTTACTTATCATCCATCATCCCATATAGATACAGTAAAAAAACAAAAACCAAATATTTTTCCTTGTGATGAGAACATTTAGTGTTTATACTCTTAAAAAACTTTCATATAAATCAAATCATACAGCAGTATTAACTATAGTTAGCGTGCTATTTATATCTCTAGTGCTTATCTATCTTGTAACTGTACCTTTTGACCACCTTCTTCAATTCCCCGTCCACTGTCTACCTCTCTAACCCTGACTTCAGGTTAACCACAAATCTGATCTCTTTTTTTATGACTTTGGGGTTTGTTTGTTAGGTTATGCATGTAAGTGAAATCATACAGTGTCTGTTTTTCTCTAATATTTCTGTGTATAAAATCATGTCATCTGTATATAGAGACATTTTTGCTTCTTCATTTCTAATTCTGATACTTTTTCTTTTTCTTGCCTGATTGCTCTTGTAATGACTTCCAGGACCAAGTTGAGTAGAAGTGGTCAGAATGGGCACCCTTATCTTGTTCTTGATCTTAACAGAAAAGCTTTCATCCTTTCACCATTGAGTATTTTTTAGCTGTGGGCTTATCACATATGGCCTTTATTATGCACATTGCTTATATACCTAATTTTTGAGAGTTTTATTGTAAATAAATGTTGAATTTTGTTACATGTTTCTTCTACGTTTAATCAGATGATCTTTTTCTTTCATTTCATTAAATGTGATTTATCACATTGATTTGTGTATGTTGAACCATCCTTGCATGCCAGGTATAAATCCCATTTTATCATGGTGAATGAGTCTTTCAATATGCTGCTGAATACAGCTTGCTGGTAGTCTATTGCAAATTTTTACATCTGTATTTATCAGGGATATTGGTCTGTAGTTTTCTTTTTTGGTAATGTCCTTTTCCAGCTTTGATATCAAGATGTTGCTGGCATCATAAAAAGTTTAGCAATGTTCCCTCCTCTTCAGTATTTTGGGAAGAATTTGAGAAGAATTGGTGTTAAATTTCCTTTAAATGTGTTGTAAAATTCAGCAGTCAAGCCCTCTGGTCCTGAACTTTTCTTCAGTGGGAGAATTTTGATTACTGATTCAATCTCTTTACTTAGTAATTGGCCTATTCAGACTTTCTATTTTGTCCTGATTCAGTCTTGTAATTAGTATATTTCTAAGAATTTTGTGTCTTTTCTAGGATGTCCAGTTTGCTGGCAAATAGTTGTTCATTATAGCCTCTTAAGATTCTCTATTTCTGTACTATCAGTTGTAATTCTCCTTTTTCATTTACAATTTTATTTATCTTTTTTCCTTTGTTATTCTAGCTAAAAGCTTGTCAATTTGGCTTATCTTTTCAGAGAACCAACTCTTAGTTTGGTTAATCTTTTCTCTTGTGTTCCTTGTCTCTATTTCATTTATTTCTGCTTTGATCTTTACTGTTTCTTTCCATTTGCTAACTTTAGGCTCAGTTCTTTTCCTGTGGTTCCTTAAGGTATAGAATAGAGTTAGGTCGTTTACTTGGGATCTTTCTTGCTTCTTACTGTAGGCCTTTATTGCTGTGAACTTCCATCTTAGAACTGCTTTTGATGTATCCCATAAGTTTTGTTATGATGTGTTTCCATTTTCATTTGTCTGAAGACACTCTTTGTATCCTCTTTCTTTTTTGATCCACTGTTGTTCAGAAGAAATTTAACTCCATGTGTTCATGAATTATCTAGTTTTCCTCTTGTTACTAATTTCTACTTTTCATACCATCGTGGTCAGGGAAGAACTGAATTTGCCGACTTGTTTTTTTGGCTTAACATACGTGTTTCTTTCCTAGAAAATATTTGTGTGCACTCAAGAACAATGTGTATATTCTGCTGTTGTTGAACAGAATGTTCTGTATATGCCTGTTAGGTACATTTGTTATATAGTGTAGTTTAAATTTGCTGTTTCCTTATTGAGTCTCTCTCTCTGGATGATCTATCAATTCTCTAGAGTGGGATATTAAAGTCCCCAACTCTTAACTGTCTTTATTTCTCCTTTTAGCTTTGTTAGGTTTTGCTTTATGTATTTAGGTACTCTAATATTGTTTGCATAAATTTATATCCTCTTGATGTACTGACCCCTTTATCATTGTATAATGACCTTGTCTCCTGATTTTTTTTTTTAATCCATTCAGCTGTTGTATGTCTTTTGATTGGAGAATTTAATTGTTTAAAGTGATTATTGATAAGGACTAACTATTGACATTTTGTTCATTTTAACACCCTATTTAAATAACAGCTTCAATAGAATTCCTAAGCTTTATACTTTTACTACTCCGCTTCATATTTTAGTTTATTAATGTTACAATTTACATATTTTTATGTTGTATAATAACATTATTGTAGCTACATTTTTTCTGCTTTGTTTTTCTTATTTTTACTGTTTTTTAACATTTCTTTTCCTTCCTTCCTTTCTTCCCTTCCTTCCTTCCTTCATCTTTTGTCTTTTTTGGGCCGCACCTGCAGCATATGGAGGTTCCCAGGCTAGGAGTCTAATTGGAACTGTTGCTGCCAGCCTATGCCAGAACCACAGCAATGCCAGATCCAAGCCACATCTGTGACCTACACCACAGCTCACAGCAACACCAGATCCTTAACCCACTGAGCGAAGCCAAGGATCGAACCTGCAACCTCATGGTTCCTAGTCGGATTCGTTTCTGCTGTGCCACAATGGAAACTCCTGTTTTTTAACTTTTACCTAGAGCTGTGAGTTATGCAACACTATTATCACCCTATTATAGAATCCAACTTTGCCCAAATACATTTGGCTTATCTTTTCAGAGAACCACCTCTTAGTTTTATTAATCTTTTCTGATGTTTTCCTTCTATTTATTTGTCATCTGTCAAGTATTGTGTGTGTGTGTGTATACATATGTATATACACATATATAGCGTTACCAACGAGTTTTGTACTGTCTTATTTAGTCCTAATTTCATTTCATTCTCTGTGTTTTTCTAGTTCCCTAAACTCCTTTAAGAGGATTATTCTGAATTCTTTGGCAGTTTATAGATCTCTGTATCTTTAGGACTAGTTACTGGAGCTTTATTTGTTTCTTTATTTGTTTCTAATTTTTTGTGACCTTTGATTCCTTAGAATCTACACATTTGAGTAAGTGGTCTCCTCTTCTAGACTTTGCAGATTTGCTTTGACAGAGATGGTACTTTACCAGTCAGTTCCGTTTGGATTTCTGGCATGTCTGCTAGTAACGTCTTGTAGGCAAGTGGGGTCTGCTATTCGGGTCTATTTTGGGGTGAGGCATCGGTTCAAGCACTGTGGGGGTGGGGAGGGGCACTGGCTGAGATGGGGAGGATTGCTGGCTTGGTTCCCTATTGCAGTGAAGCTGTAGAATGGGGTTCAAGGCTGCCTGGGTTCTCTGGTCAGTGTTTTCTGGTCCCAGCGTCTAGTTGGGACAACTGGGACTGGGTACCACACTCAGCATTAGGTTAGGCACCGAAACCAGCTTCCTGCCCTGCGGGGGCAGCAGGATGGGACACAGGGCTTGCACAGCCCATTGTGTGCAGTGACTGTCTTGGTCAGGTCAGCCAGCAGTTTTGCTGTGCAGACAGGGAAAGCCATGGACTGTGCTCTCTGTTCAACTGCCACTGTAAACTGGGCTGTTGGACGGGTTACGCAGCTTCCCACGTGTTCTGGTAAAGTTCCCTGGTCAGGCGAGCTGATGGCTGTTTTCAACAGTAAGTGAGGCTATGGATTAGTTTCCCTGCTCAGGCACAATGTGGAAAGCAACTCAGAGGTCACTAATGCTCTTTGTTGTGGTCTTAACCCTAGCCAACCTGTACCCCAAGTTCCCTGGCCAAACCGGGCCACTGGCTTGCTCTGAGGGCAGTCAGCTCTGCCCATTCACTTCTTACTCTGGAGCTGCTGGGTTACGTACGCAGCTTTCAGACGTTCTTATCAGCCCTTCCAGTCAGGTGGGGCTGGGGGCGGCGCCCTGCAGTGGTGAGGCCATGTCTCTGGCTCCTGCCTTGGGAAGGACTAAGAAGGCCCGTTTCAGGCAATTTCCACATTTCTCTAAACAGGCTTTCTGGTCAGGAGGGGCCAGGAGCCATGATCTGCAGCGAGTGATGCCATGGCTCAGCTCTTGTGCCTGGATGTGGGCAGACCAGAGGCGAGCCGGCAGGACTCCTTTCTGGGAGCCCAAGTTAAGCAGACCTGACCCTTGGAACTCCCCGGTCAGACCGCACAACCCGACCACACACAAGCAAAGCTGCTGGCTGGGACTACTGCTTGGGCCCTGCAGGTAAAATGTCGATTAAACCACATTAACCGGTTACACGGTCTCTAGAGCGACAGATGACAAGACTTATCCCACTGGTTAAACAGAAATGACGGCCAAATTCTCTAGTTGTTAACTGAGATTTTCCCTCATGGAAAGACTTCATGGATCAGGCCGGTGGTTGACCCTCTTGGTAACGTAGCCTCTGGAATAGTGACAAAAAGTTGGTATTTTAAAAGCTAATGTGATTTGAATTCATATTTAAGAACTAGAGAGTAAATGTTTTTACTTTATTAGATATTAGACTGGTGTTACAGAAAAGTAGGCTGTAAGTTTTAGCAGTTTTTTAAATGATAGAACTATGAAATTCCAGAAGGCAACATAATTATAACAATTCAAAATATATTATCTAAGGAAAACTTAAAGTGATTATTAAACCTGAAAAACAAGTTTAAGCAATTCTGAAGCTCATCAGTTACAGAAATATATCTGTCAGCCAAAATGTGCCCTGTTATTAATACTAATAACAGAGGAAGGAAGGTAACATCAAATATTTTAGGAAACAAAATATGCACCTGGGGAGTTCCCGTTGTGGCTCAGCAGGTTATGAATCCAACTAGTATCCGTGAGGATGCAGGTTCAATTCCTGGCCTCGCTCAGTGGGTCGGGGATCCGGCATTGCCGTGAGCTGTGGAGTAGGTCGCAGACGCAACCTGCGTTGCTGTGGCTGTGGTGTAAGCTGGCAGCTGCAGCTCCAATTCGACTCCTAGCCAGGGAACCTCCATATGCCATGAGTGGAGCCCTAAAAAGCAAAAAAAAAAAAAAGGGGGGGGGGGAGGAAATGCACCTTGGAGGTGAAATAAGGGGAAAGACTGATGATGTTAACAAGTGTGAAGGCAGAGGTCAGGGCAGTTTCTGAGCAGATGCATGCTATGCAAGGAAGATTTGAATCCATCACCTCAGGTGACAGTAGAGGTCATTGCTTTGTACTGAATAAAACTTCCATAGTCTAGAATGATTCTCAGAATGACTAATTTTCCTTATATTTATTCGATAAAAGAAATGGCTACTTGCTGTTCTTCAACACCTGAAGAAACCAAGAGGTGGATTTGTTTTCCCTTCTAATTGCTACAGTTTATAATCCTCAATGACCCGTACCGTTTCTTGGTTTTTCTTTTTCTTTTGTATTTGAAATTGCACTGTTCCCTTATTTTTGGAAAGTGTTTCTTGTGTGTCCTTCTTATTAGGGGACCCCACAGGGGAACCTCAGGCAGTGAGAAACACGGCTTCGTCGGAATCGCGGTCTTTGCCGCTGTCCTCACTCGGTGCACACTCCCCACCACTTGGAGAGCGGCAGCTGAGGTCCTCCACCCCAGACTCCTGGTCACTGTTGGCTGACAGATCTGGGTCTGAGCTCTTCAAATTGTCTTGGGTTAGAATCAGAGCAGAATCTTCATCACCTTGGGAAGGGCTCCTGGATGGAAATGATTTCATATTCCCACTGTAATCCTGGGGAGTGTTGGCTGTGCTGTTGTCTGAGGTAGAAAACCCTGAGTGTTTGCTGGGTTCACTTGGCTTACTCTTCACTTTAGTGCTATTTAACTGGACTTTCTGAATTTTTTCCAGCCTCTAAAAAAGAAATAACAATTTCAGGGAAAATCATAAGTATGTTTTTATGTGTACAAGCCTTTAGTATTCATTACCGTCCAGCTGGGCATAAAGGTAAGAACATGGGAATTACATGGACTTGGGTTCAAAGCTAGACTTTAACTTTGAGCCCAAGACAAAATAAGATTCTGTGAGCCTTGTTTTCTTCATCTCTAATATAATGCTGGCATTGCATTAGCATAGCTTTTCTATAAAAGGCCAAAAAACACAGGTAAAGCACCTGGCAATTAGTAGTCATCCTTCTTTCTGAACCTATATGGTTTTCCATAATGATTTTCATCCTATGAATTCAAAATACATTTTTAAAAAATCAGGAATGAAATGTTCATTATCTAATTCTTTAGGATGTAAGTAACTTACCTTCTTAAAGTGTACATTTCACTGGTTTTTAGTATATTCAGAAGGTTATGCAATCATTCACTACTATTTAGTTCCAAAATACTTTTATCATCCCCTAAGAAAATCCTATATCCCTTAGCAGCCACTCCCCATTCTCCACCTCCCACAGTCCCTGATAACTAATCTACTTTTGATCTCTATGGATTAGCCTGTTCTGCATATTTCATATAAATGAAATCATGCACTATATAACGTTTTATGTCTGGCTTCATTCTCACTTGACTTATTTCTCAGGATTCATCCACATCATAGCATGTATCGGTATTTCATTCCTTTTTATGGCTGAATAATATTCCATTGTAAAAACATCCCACATTTTGTTTATCCACTCATCAGATGCTGGACATCTGAGTTGTTCAAAATACATTCTACCAGATTTCATCCTTCGGTGTCAGCAAGAGGTATTGTAAGGTCAAGTATTACATACATATTCATTCAGAAAGAACTCAGGTAGTTGTTATGTCCAGAAACACTATGCTAGGTAATATGAGGAAAAGAGATATAGATCCAGCTTTAAAGAACTTTTACTACCGAATTTATGAAATGTAGAAGTTTGGAAGAGGCAAAAATTACTTAAGGAGTTACCATTGTGGCTTAGTGGAAACGAACTGACAGGTATCCATGAAGATGCAGTTTCAATCTCTGGCCTCTCTCACTGGGTTAAGGATCCGGTGTTGCCGTGAGCTGCAGTGTAGGCCACAGACGTGGCTTGGATCTAGCGAGGTTGTGGCCGGCGGCTACAACTCCAATTCGACCCCTAGTCTGGGAACCTCCATGTGCTGCAGGGTGCGGCCCCCTCCCCCCAAAAAAGCTAAGATAGTGAGGTGGGTATGGTTTGAGGAAAGGGATCAGAGTAAGCTTCAGGGAGGAGCATTTTCACAGACCGAGAAGGAATTAAACTTGGATGTGCTAAGAATGGTTAAAGTCTTTTTGGCAGGAGGGACAGTGAGAAGGAGAAAGAAAAAAAAAAAAAAGGCATCTGCTGGGTCCACGAAGTGGAGCAGGCGCACTCAGCAGGGCAGCGGGGACAGGGCTGCCAAGGCCTGTTAGACCAGACTAGGGGAAAATCTCAAAGGTCAGGCTAAGGGATTTTAACTTTGCTACGAGGCAAAAAGCCAAAGGTTTTAAAATTAAGCTACTTTTAGGTGTTCTGAGTAATTTGGGCAGGGGGAGGCAGGGCATGCGGAAATTCTGAGGCCAGGGGTCAAACCCACACCACAGCTGTGACAATGCTGGATCCCTAACCCTCTGAGCCATCCAGGAACTCCCTAAGTAATTTTTTATTAGTAGTATTTTAACAAGAAAACTCGAACAGACTGATAGAATCCTGACCCAGTGATGACACGAGTTGGACTTTGAATAGCAGCTTTTACTACAGCCCAGGAATTCTAAAAACTTAACCTGTGCCTTTCAGTTCTCTGCATGTGTTCTTCAATTCAAGGTCTCTCAGCCCTGGTGGCAACTCACAGTAACCTATGGCACTTTAAAGACTCTCCATCAATACCTCTGGGCTTGGAACCCAGGCATCAGGGTTTTTTGTGAGGGGGTGATTTTGATGCGCAGAGTTGAAAAACATTTCTCCAGTAATAAAATTAAGACAGAGTTCTCCATGGAGGGTCCAAAGATGTTTAACTTGCAAATTTATAGTTCTCAAAACCAGCAGTTTAATTTCCTGTGTTTGTTTTATCCATCTGGCTCCAGTATGCACTTGAGTTTGCAACCCTAGTCTACGATATTTATGTCACAAAAGGAGATGTTTTCTAGGAATGATATGAGGGAACCAGAGGAGTCAGCTTCGCCAGCTGCCTCTGAATGACCATCTCTGTTGTTGGGACCTCTGCACCATTTTTTCCCAGGCCGTCATTTTCAGAGGTGACCTGTAGGTGACTATCCGCTGCAAGAAGACTTTGTTGAACCCTAACTTGCTGATATTTTGCCAGCCTTCATTTAGACACGTACCAGCTGGAAACTGGAACGTGACTGCTTTATGAGCTATACTGAAGAACTTACACTTCCGCAGCCTTCATCCTGACACTTTTCTCTATACCTCATATGATCTCAGGGCTGGAGGCTAGAGAAAGCTTTGCATCTTACTTAAAATATTCAGCCTCAATTCAGAATTCAGGTACAGACAACATGAACTGCTTGCCAATTCTTGAACAAGTGAATAATGTTATAATAGTATAAGGTTTTAAGATGAGTAGAGCAGAATAAAGCAAAAAATCCAGGTGGGTTTGGTGAGCAGCTAAACGAGTGGTTTACAATCAGGAAAAACAAGGAAGTGTATTATAACTTCCCCTGGCCAGGTACTGGGCAGTGAGAAAAACCGAAAAATAGACTACTGATAGTCTCAATCTATACAATGTCATTATATAACTATCCTTATTTTTTTGTGTGTCTTTTGTCTTTTTAGGGCCACACCCATGGCCTAAGGAGGTTCCCAGGCTAGGGGTCCAATCAGAGCTACAGCTGCCAGCCTACCCCACAGCCATAGCAACACCAAATCCAAGCTGCGTCTGCAATCTACACCACAGGTCATGGCAATGCCGGATCCTTAACCCACTGAGCGAGGCCAGGGATTGAACCCACAACCTCATGGTTCCCAATCGGATTTGTTTCCACTGCGCCACAATGGGAACTCCTATATAACTATTCTTAAAAGTAGAGAGATAGGTCCTTACTGTGAATGCATTATCTAATTTTGTTCTTTCACTTTGAAACCCAGTTTTTTCATGTATTCTCCAGAAAGAATTCGTTTTAGTCCTCTCAAATAATAACAAAAGTGACCAACAGTAGGAACAGCCAACCAGTTCAGCAAACCACAGGAGTGAGCCAAGCCAGATGTCCCAAATGTGCCACCAAATGTACTGGCTTCTGTGATCCAGACGCTCACCAGGTTATGCTCTGGCTAAAGCAGGAAATGGCCATGCTGCCATATGTCACCCACCCCAGGGCGTGAGAGGCTTCCCCAGAGCAGTGACTGTCTAGAAATGAGATTAATGAGCGCGAGCGTGTCTTACCTCCTCTAGGGCCTCGAGTTCCTCCTGGAGCTGCTGCGACTCCTCCTTCACGGCCATGAGGTAATCGGTGACGGACTGTCGGGGCTGCAACCCCTTTTCAAAGCGGTTATACATCCCATTCCAAAACCTGGAAGGACACACAGCGCTGTGATACACCCGTCACAATCACTACGTCTCAGTCTCAGGGCTCTTTTAGACAGTCCTACGGTCCTGACAATAACCAAGCGCAAAGTGCAGGCTCAAGACAGCCATGCACCTAAAGTCATCACTTTGTGTTGATGTTTTCACTTTCTTTGGGGGAGTGTAAATTCATCAAGATTCTACTTGTACAGAGACTACACCAGGAGGCACATTATACACTTTTTTTAAATAGACCGAAGTAGCACATGTTACCATTTTTCTGTTTGGTTTAAAAATGGCTCTTGGTTTGAGGAAAATTAATCTTTGTAGTAATAATCAGAATCTTTCAGCTGCAAGTGGAGTTTTGTAAACATGAGGTCTTTAGCTTGTTTTTATCACAGCCACCCCAAATTTACATTTGTCAACAAAGCCTTCCTCTTTTACCCTACACAGTCAAGCGTACTGGAATACAAATGTGAGTACGAGTGTACCTCCCTGTTTTATTGCACTTTGCAGAGATGGCATTTTTTTTTTTTTACAAACTGAAGGTTCACACAACCCTGCATCAAGCAGTTCTGTCGGCACAGTTTTTCTAACCGCATTTGCTCACTTGGTGTCTCTGTCACATTTTGGTAATTCTAGAATACTTCAAGGTTTTTCATTATCATTTGGCTTGTTATGGTGACCTGTGATCAGTGACCTTTGATGTTACTACAACTACTCACCGATGATGGTTACCACGTTTTAGAAAAAAAGGGGTATTTTTAAATTAAGGTATGTACACTGTTTTTTAGATATAATGCTATTGCACACTCAACAGGCCTCAGAAGAGTGTAAATCTAACTTACATATATACTAGGAAACTAAAAATTTCACGACTCACTTGATTGCGGCATTCCCTTATCACAGCAGTCAGGAACAAACCCCACAGTATTTCCAAAGTAAACCCGTAGGTGGTATTATCATAAGGGTCTACTCTTTACTTAGAAAAGTACTTTGAGGGAAGGGACTTGATGTCACTCACTGTTTTATCCTCAGTGCCTAGAACAGTCCTTGATTCTCAATAACACGTTTGCTGACTGGCTAATAATAACAAATGAGTTGTCAGACAGTGGACTGCAGTGTATCTCAGCAGCTCTCAAAACTGCTGTTTTATGCAAAACATGGAGGCTTTTTTTTTTTTTCTTTGAGAGAATATTCTTCTAATCTGTAGGGTGCCTACCCGCTCTCCCATCCCAGTAGACACAGTCCTAAACTAATTTATTTCCACAGAGAAATAGTTTCATTAGGTCTTGACTGAGCAGCAAAAGAGGGGAAGCCGTGTCATGATCACGCCCTAAACTCGATTCCACATTTAACTTCTAAGGCACTTGCTTCGCTCAGCCAGTCCTTCCTTCTTTCCTTCCTCCCTCTTTCACTTCTAAATAAACTGGAACTTAAATTTTTGAAGATATCATTACCACAAAATATCAGCTTCTAAAGAGAATTCCGTATTTAGGAGGAAAGGAAAGCGAAAGGAGACACTGACAAAAATACAAGATATTTAAGCATTTGGTGTGTCTATGTCCTGAAAAGCCTTGAAGCTCAATGCTTCATACACGTCAGCCTGCAAACAGAGAACAGTGCCAGAATCTAAGTTCACGAGCACAGCGCGTAAGGTCCTACCTACTTGTACATGAAGTTGCAGGGCGCCGCGGGGAGACGGAGGGTGTCCCGGGTCTGCCTGTGATCGGCTCTAAACAGAGGGTTCATGTAGTCGGTCCGATTCTTCCACAGGTGAGCCCATAAAGAGTACGTTCTTTCTTGAATTCTGTTAAAAGGAAAATAAGCCTGAAAGTGACTTCTGTTGATTCTTATGAAGAGCAGCAGGTAATATTAAAGCTGGGAGGGGATCAGAGAAATGAATGTCCGGTGTCCCTGTTCTCTGTTGGCAGTCTGTCCGCGACTTCCTAGTACAGCGGTGCCGGACAGCCTCGACGCCCGCGCTCTGTACCGGCCTCGGCAAGATGCCAGATGCCTCTGAGTGTAAAATAAAACCACATAAACTTTTTTTTTTTTTTTAGAATTCTCCCCCAAACAGTCATTGGATTTTGGGGGCCAGGTACTATTTAAATGTTTCACGTATTTTCTTTCATTTAATCCTCACTGAATTCCTATGACACTTGTTCCTTTTATAGATAAAGAAACAGGGTGAGAGACATTAACTTCCCAAGGTCACAAAACCAGGGAGTGGAATGGCCAGGATTCAGAATCAAGCAGATAGCATTAAACTGACGAATCGACAGCAACAAATCACAAAACTTTCTAGGAAAACAGGTGAACCTAAGAGGATGTACTCCGCTACTTTTAAATCATTACCACTTATCAGGAGTCAAACTTGCAAGTTCCTTGAAGAAAACATAAACTAGTATCTACTAGAAAAAGTCATTTTCTTCCTGTTGAGACAGTATAAACTTAGTGGAGTCTATTCTATTTGAACTGACCATTTCCAACTGACCATTTCCAAAATTAAATCTGATATTACATATACCACCGTTAAAATAATTTTATGATGTTCTTTCATTTGCACTTTGCCGTTAAGTTTGTGACTTTATAAAAAGTTAACATTTCAGGAGTTCCTGTTGCGGCTCAGCAGGTAACGAACCAGGCTAGTATCCATGAGGATGCGGGTTCGATCCCTGGCCCTGCTCATCAGCTTAAGGATCCGGTGTTGCCGTGAGCTGCAGTGTGGGTCACAGACAAGGCTCGGATCCCAAGTTGCCGTGGCTGTGGTGCAGGCTGGCAGCTGCAGCTCCCATTCGACCCCTAGTCTGGGAATTTCCCATATGCCATGAGTGCAGCCCTAAAAAGCAAAAAAAAAAAAAAAAATTCACATTTCATCTATTCTTTCCCTCTTGATAAAAGCAATATGGTTTTAATCTGAATTTCTATTCACTTTCCTGGTTATACTGTAAACACCCCCCACCCCATCCAAGGATATATGCTCCAACCCCTCAGTGGATGCCTGAAACTGTAGATCATACCAAACCTGGGATACACTGTTTTTTTGCTGTACGTACATACCATGGTAAAGTTGCATTTGTAAATTAGGCACAATGAGAGGATACCCGAATTGCCAGCATCACTGCCCTTGCACTTTGGGGCCATTATAAAGTAAAATAGAGGTCACTTGAACACAAGCATCATGATACCCTGACAGTCAATCAGTGATTAACAGGCAGGGACACTGGACGAAGGAATGATTCCAGTCCCAGGCAGGACAGAGAGGGACAGCACGAGATTTCATCATGAGACTCAGAATGGCCCACAATCTAAAACATTACGGGGAGTTCTCCGGCGGTCCAGTGGCTAGGACTCGGTGCTTTCACCACTGCCGCCTAGGTTCAGTCCCTGGTCTGTGAACTGAGAGCCCACCTCAAACCACTGCACGCCACAGCCAGCCAAAAAACAAAGACAATTGTTTACTTCAGGAATTTTCCATTTAAATATTTTTGGGCCATGATTGATGTCAGATAACTGAAATTATGGAAAGTGAAACCATGGATAAGAGGAAACTACTGTATTTGCTGTTCTTATTAGGAGACTATATCCACCAAAGATGTCTTTTTCCTTTTAAATGCAAAAATCACATTCTCTGACTCCAGGAATCATCCTTTCATTTCCGTGTGTCAAGTCTGCCTCCCTGTTTGTGGACATCAGGCAGAAACGGAGCAAAACGGACTTGGACCTGTCTTAAACTATTAAAGTGATGTACTGAAAAATTACAGATGTGTGGCTAAAACAGTCTTCAAAATTACAAAAGGCCACCTGAAATTCCCAGTTACAAAATCTTCAAATAACAGTTCAGCACTGAAACACTTACTTGAGTTCTTGTCTCTCCTTCTGGCTGTTACATAGGAAGTTCCCAAACTGGCAGGAATAGATGTGATGTTGAATATGGACCAGAAATCTCTCGTTGAACTCAAAGGCACAGGGAAACTGTTCCATCAGCTGCCAGACACACTCAATGAACTGGTCAATAACCGGAGAGATTTCTCTGGGATCACCGTCCAGGCTGCCATATCTATTCAACAAAGTATTAGAGGCTTCATGTCTAAGTTTTTTGTTTTTCAATTAGAAAGCTATACATGTACAAGCAATCATAAAAGCAACCCTAGTTCCTAAATAGATCTTATAATGCAGAAGACGTGGAAAAACTAACTTCTAAAATCCCAATTTCAAGAGAAACTTTGTAGTGAAGATCTGGGCAGTGAAGGGACATATTCATGCTATAATTACAAAAGTAAGTGTTAGTGTTGGAGACAAAATTCCAGGAGTCTTTCTGTGGAAAAAGCATCCTTTAATTCAAATTTTAAAAGAACAGCAGAACTTTTGAAATAAATCTTCCACTTTCTTTTAATTAGTGGGAGAGCGGGGAGAAATGCCTAAGCAATTTTAGAGTTTTCCACTTTTGCATTGTTGGGAAGAAATGAGGAAGAAAGGTAACTCGAAGAAACCGATTCCCCAAGTTTCTCGGGATATTTCCATTTCTAGAGCAGTGTTAAAACTTGTCCACGTAATTTATTCCACATGACCTTAGACTCCCATATGCCTTTATATCTCCTGTATCCTTGCTTTTCAAGAGTAAATCAGAATGTCCTCCCTCACATTCACACTGATATTCAAATAAAGACTGCCCAGTCCTTCACACTTCTGCATGGGTTTTACAAAGAATCCAAAGGGATGACTTGGGTGGCATCAAATACAGAATGTATTCTTCTCAGCAATGGATAATCAACGTGAGGAAGAGAAATGAGCAAGGATGGGTTCTGTAGTCCTCCATGGGTGGAAACATTAGAAACTGTTTGAAAACCTCTCAAAGGATTTAGTCCCGCTTACCTTTGGTAGCTTTAAAAAGAGCTGTCCAAGATTTCCTGTCATGGCTCAGTGGTAATGAACCCAACTAGGACCCATGAGGACGTGGGTTCAATTCCTGGCCTTGCTCAGTGGGTTAAGGATCCAGCGTTGCTGTGAGCTGTGGTGTAGGCCAGTAACCGCACCTCCTATTCGACCTCTAGCCTGGGAACTTCCATGTGCTGTGGGTGTGGCCCTAAAAAAAAAAAGCCAAAAAAAAGTTGCCCTATATAGTCTTTCCTCACAAAATACACTGCAGCCATTTCTATGTCCTTCCTTCCTTCCTTGCCACACCTGCGGTATATGGAAGTTTCCAGGCCAGGAGTTGAACAGAATCGGCCTAACCCAGCCTATGCCACAGCCACAACTTGGGATCCGATCTGCATCTGTGACCTACACCACAGCTCACAGCAATGCCAGATCTTTAACCCACTGAGCAAGGCCAGGAATCGAACCCACGTCCTTACGGATACCAGTCAGGTTCGTTACTGCTGGGCCACCAACAGGAACTCTAGCCATTTCTATATTCTGTCCGCCCATATAGCCTCTATCTCAGAGATCCTAACTGCCTAGCAGACAGTGGAACTCCCCCAAAACTGAAAATAACTGTGATCTTAAAGTTACTTGTTTGGGGGTTTTAATTTTTTCATTTGAAAAATCAAATCATGTGCTTTCCTGGAAAAATAATCATAAAAACAGAATTCCAGAAAACTATGCAATAAATACTCAACTGATGCTAAATGCAAAAATTATAAAAATATGGGCAGCTTCATAAATTTATTTTAGGGAAACATTCAATCAAAAATGGAAATCAAAAAATCTAAATTACTATCATCATGCTACCTAAATTTAAATTTTAGCCCCCGAAGACTAGACCATATACCAGCTACAACATGAAACATTCAGGGATGAGAGACACAAGACCACCACGCGGTCATTACCATCAGCACTAAGCAAAGGAAGCCAACGCATTCTGTTTACTGAAAGCCCAGTCAGCGGACTAGTGGGCAAGGAGCTGGGTCAGTTACATGGATGGTTTTAAAAGCCCTTCTAGGAGTTCCTTCGTGGCTCAGTGGTTAACGAATCCGACTAAGAACCTTGAGGTTGCGGGTTCGATCCCTGACCTTGCTCAGTGGGTTAAGGATCCGGCGTTGCCTTGAGCTGTGGTGAAGGTTGCAGACGCGGCTCGGATCCCGCGTTGCTGTGGCTGTGGCGAAGGCCGGCAGCTACAGCTCCTGTTAGGCCCCTAGCCTGGGAACCTCCATATGCCGCGGGTGCGGCTCTACATAAAGGCAAAGAGACAAAAAAAAAAAAAAAGCCCTTCTATAACCTTATGCAACAGAGAGGGTCTCGCCTTCTCACAGATGGGAGAACAACCCTCAGGACGGATGCCCAAGGCCACACAGTAAAGGCCACAGCCTGAACTTGGGGTCGGACCTGCTAGACTCAAAGCCTTTGGCCGCTGTCCTACAGTAGCTCTCCAGAGACACGGGGGACAGACGTTTCCTGTGATACAGATGCCTTAGAACGAGCCCAATTTCACTCCCGGGGGGAAGACCAAAGAGGAATTGTCCCAAAAGCATTTCACAGCTTGCAGCTTAACGTGAATGTTTACTCTTCACAAATGCAGTAATGCAGTAAATCAAACGGGTACAGAAGGAAGGGAGAGCCCATCCTTTCTGGATCGGTCAGAGTACTCGGAGTCAGCACGTCTCCATCCGTGATACAACATACACAACAAAATTTTTACTAAAATACACAAGGAAACTTTAAAAACAAGGCTGTTTAACCCAACTCAACTGAGAACTTCAGAAACAGATTTTTTCTTTATCTTAAGCATTCACAACAACAGATTTTAAAATATTTCTTACCTGTGATTAAACTTATGACCAAAGGAAATCCAGTCCTTTTCAATTAATACCTACACAGGAAAGAATATAAATATCACAGAGAGACGCAAACTAGGGAAAATACAAGACCAGAACCAGAGTTCCCATTGTTGCTCAGTGGGCTAAGAACGTGACGCAGTGTCTGTGAGGATCCAGGTTTGATCCCTGGCCT
>PVHT021183523.1:8070861-8108353 GCA_004024745.2 Catagonus wagneri | reverse complement strand
GGCTCCTAACCTCAGTCCAGTGTCACTCTGAAGTCCCAGGACTGTCACAGTAATTGGAAGTTCTCTGACACTTTCCAAAAAAGAAAAAAAGGCACAGAGCAGAAACCTGTCACTGCTCTTGTGCCCAGAGCGTCGGCTGCTAATACTCGGGAGAGGAGACCCGGCGGCACAGCCACCCCGTCACGCTGCCGGTCGGCGTCTCTCCCAGGCGCGGACTCCGGAGCCTCTGACGCTCCTTCTACCAAATCATGCTCAAGAGGCAGGAACTAGGGGACCTCCCAGCCACCGGCAAGGCCCTGCAGTCATTTTAGGAAACTGGTTCCGGCTTAGCCAAAGCGTCACCACTCCAGGCAGCTGCACCGATATCCTGCAGCTGGAAGCCACACATCCAGTTCGGATGCACAGCCAAAAGCTGCAAAATCCAGGAGAGGATATACGCATAATTCCAGCCAGGAACACAAAAAGACTACGAAATTTTCAATATTCTCACCCAGAGTTGTGAAGGATGACTTAAAATATAAAAGCAGCTTATGAAAACATGTTCTCCTGTGGACAGCGTTTTCTATTACACAGTCATGTTACCTCAGACTTGAACATACATGTCAAACTTGCAATGTATTTCTACAAATGATGGATAAAAGCATTTTACAAACTGCTGGATATATACTTTATATTTGCTCCACAATTCACCTTTAATAGCATTGTTGTGAACCGGTTCCAAACTCCCCAGAAATTCACCTCCTATTCCAAGCTTATTTCAGCTTTTCCCCTTTAATTAATCCTGCTGATTTACTAAGAGAAAAATAATGTTGAGGAGGAGGAGGAAAAGATGCCAATAGTTGCCAAAAGAGAGGTCCCTTCTGTCTGGAGCGTGCAGGACAGTGGCCTGCTGGCCACACTCACCATGAAGCCCTTCAGGGTCCGGTAGTGAGGATCCAGCAGGAGGCTGGCCACCGAGCACACCTGAGCCGTCCTGTCCCAGCCATCGGAACAGTGAACAAGCACGCTGGCCCCTTCCTCTGAAACTGCCTGGGGGTGGGGGGAAGCGATCAGCAAAGAGTCACGAGGAATGACTATCAGTAGGAAAAATCTCTCAGAATTAGGTTTGTCCTTGGACTCACCGAAAGAACCAAAAAAAGATAGGCAAAAAATCAAAACCTCAAACTCAGAGTTCTCACAGTGGCACAACAGGATCAGAGGCATCTCTAGAGCGCTGGGACACAGGTTCAATCCCCAGCCTGGCACAGTGCGTTAAGGATCTGGCGTTGCCACAGCTGTGGTGTAGGTCACAGCTGTGGCCTCAGTCTGATCCCTGGCCCAGGAACTCCATATGCCGCGGGGCAGCCAAAAGAGAGAAAAATAAATAAAAAACCAAAACTCATTTCTTTATTGAGTGTAAACAGCCCCTCTAATTAGGGCAGAGCCGGGGAGTATTTGGCGGCCGTCACTAAAGCATGACGTCCCTTTACTTATGTCCAGAAGCCACCGCCCCGGCCCCTCACGAGCTTCTGCACCACAACCAACACGCCCCCCGCCCTCCCTCCTCCCCGCCGGGTCCCCACCTGAAGCCTTTCCAAGACTGAAACTCTGGGGCGGCTGCTGCATCGTTCTCAGAAAGGAAAAGACGAGCAAAGTATAAACTGAAAGACTATGAAAGACTATGAAGAGATGAAAGGATAAGAACCAAGTAATGGCTCCAGGGTTGGGGAAGGAGGAGGAAACAAAGGTAAAATTACAGCAGCAAGTCTCTACTGAGCAAAGAGTCTGCACGCCATTGCGGCTGGGCTCGGCTCTCAGCTGAGGACCTCAGCAGGAAACATGGTGGAGATTATGTCGCGAATCTGTCACTACCCAAAATTCCATTTTTATTCGGGTCCTCGTTTTTCGTCTCCCACACCAGGACATAAGGGAGAGACCTGCTCTGGCTTATTCGGCTTTGCATCCTTAGCACCTAGAAAAGTGGCCGGCACTGAATGAGCATTTGTTACATAAATGAAGTATCTAATAAAATGGAGCATACCATGTCATCAGAAAAGACAGCGTTGTTTTTGGGCATAAATCCGAGGGAATTTATTTTAAAGATAAAAAACCACTGATCAACAAAATAGATAATGTGTTTTTGTTTTTTTATTTTTGGCAGCTTTTATGGAAGTTGCAGCAAAATCTTCCTCTGGCAGAAAGGAATCTACCTGCCAGGGTCAGGACCGCGTCTTTTGCTTATGCCGTCACTGAAGTGGAGGAGCTGTTTACGAAGACGGAAGCCTCAGGCCTGGACCACAGAAATGACTCCCATTTGGGTGTCATCTCCTATGGAAAATCCCTTCCTCCGCCCAGGACCGAGACTGACCGAGGGGAGAATTCTGTGAAAGGTTTTTACTCGATCGTCGCGATGACGGACTATTGCCTGAGCACTGTCCTCTCTCACAAAGTCCCATCTTCAGAAGGCAAACTTCTTGGGAGTTCCCGTCGTGGCCGAGCGGTAACAAATCTGACTAATATCCATGAGGATGTGGGTTCGATCCCTGGCCTTGCTCAGTGGGTTAGAGATCCGGCGTTGCTGTGAGCTGTGGTGTAGGTCGCAGACGCGGCTCGGATCCCGCGTTGCTGTGGCTGTGGTGTAGGCTGGCGGCTACAGCTCTGATCAGACCCTTAGCCTGGGAACCTCCATATGCCGTACCTGCAAACCTAAAGAGGAAAAAAACTGGAAGAAGAAGAAGAAGGCAAACTTCGTGGAGGTGTGCAAAGCCAGCCCCCCACTCCGCATTGCCAGACTAGCAAAGCGGAGCTCCTGGAGAGGGACAGGGCCCCCATCCCGGAGTCGCAGCGCCCGGCCGCTCTGCCCGGAAGCTACGCAGCCCGCAGCCACCTACCTTTGCGATGAAGATTCCTGCGTCCATGATGGCCTTGATGTGCCTCAGCCAGCCCGAGTTCTCCAGGCCCCACAGAAAATCACTCATGGTGGGAGATTTCAGTTCACACACTGAAAGAGAAGTCATGTTAACAGAGGCAAACACAGGCCAGCTCTCATTTCACAAGTGATGGTTTGTTGACGGCTCCTGCCCTGTGGTATTTTCTGGAAGACTTGAGTCAAAACATAAGTGCCCAAGCGTACTAATCCTGATTCGAGTCAACCACTTCCAAGGAAAGCTTTTCTGTCTTCTTCGGTCCCAGGGGATGCAGCGCCTGTTTAGAAGTATCGCACCGGCAGTGTTTAAGTTCTAATATTAATGAAAATCCTGGAACGTTGCCATAGTAAAAGTGAGAGATTTATTTTTTTTTTCCAACAAAGATATTCAAAAGTGGCCACCAACGAGCACCTGAGTGAGAGTGCTACGGGGGAAAGGGCTCAGATAGCGAACAGTCAGAGCCCCATCATCCAAGCCTTTCGGTTCAAGAACTGCTGTTTAAGACCACCAAACAGAACGGCCCTAAGAGTCTTAGATGGAAGTGAAGGAACTCCTGCCAACAAGCCTACCCAGTGGGAGTCCAGCGTGTAAACTTACCATCACCGGCGATCTCATGCCGGGAGCTTATCTTTTAGCTGACATGCAGCATGGAAAAGTCTGGAGCTCAGTGTTCTGACTACATGTCACAAACAGAACATTCCCAAGTTTACGGGCTTTATACATATAAAGCCCTTCTGAGGAATCCCATAAATCCACCAAGAAAATGAAATAATGTTCCACAGATTTTAAGTGTATTTTACTTGGTGAGGCAGTGACACCCACAGGGAAAAGGGAGCCTGATCTCCCAACTCTGTCAGTAATTAACGGTGTAATCCTGCTCAAGTCATTTAAACCTTTTGGGCCTTGATTTCTTCATTTTACCACAGGGAAGGTCCACTGACTTATATTTAAGTGCCTTTAGATATAATTCAACTTTGTTAAGACCAAATTCAACTTGAGGTCTTTGAAAGCCTCACGCATGTGCAACACATAATAACCATCAACAATGTTTACCAGATGCCCTTCCTCGGCTATGCCAGATGATGGAGGGTTTGCTCGTATTTCCTGCAACATAAGAGCCACACACCAAAAAAAACCCACCAGTAGTTAAATTCGGAGTCAGAGGTGTCAGCAACGATAAAGGAAATAACACTGAGATTTCTAGCAAAAGGCCCTGCTTAAGAAAACCCTCCCTTGTTGCCTTTAGACTTTAGTTTTATGTAACTAAGCCGTACACCTTAGAAGCATTATGTGCATGCAGGCAAGAGCAGGTGCTACTGTTGAAGGACATGAGCTTCTCAAATTCCAGCTCTGTCCCCACCCAGGTGTGTGACCTGGGAGAAAACACCTTCCTCAGATAATTGCTGAAGGATGAAATAATACACATAAATTATGCCGGCAGATAGAAGTTTCAAGAATGGTAGCTACGATATACATCTTCTCATTTGTTCATCCAGCCTGGTATCCTTAGAAGTAGAAGGTATTAAGCTCACTCAAATTTATGAAAGCTGAAGTTCCTGTCATGGCTCAGTGGTTAACAAACCTGACTAGTATCCATGAGGATGCAGGTTTGATCCCTGACCTTGCTACGTGGGTTAAGGATCCGGAGTTGCTGTGAGCTGTGGTGTAGGTCACAGAAGTGGCTCAGATCCCATGCTGCTGTGACTGTGGAGCAGGCTGGCAACTACAGCTCCAGTCCCACCCCTAGCCTGGGAACCTCCACATGCTGTGGGTGTGGGCCCTAAAAAAAAAAGAAAACAAAAAAAAAATTATGAAAGCTTTGGCTCAGAAAGGCTAAAACACAAAGTGACCTAAGGCAGAAGGAGCACAAGCCTCCTCATTTTAACAAGACTAGCTTTTGCAGCCACACCATGGCTACAGCGCGGGTTTAACTAGAAATAATAGAATAATAATAGGAATAATCAGAATCATAGCAAAACTTCAGGAGTGATTTCCAGATGTCAGACACTCTTCCAAGTGCCCGTGTACAACAGCTCTGTGATCCTCATAACAATCACGTGAGGAAGTTACTATTATTCTCATTTTATAAACGTGGAAACCAGTGTGCAGGGGAAAAACTTGTCCGAGGTCACCCAGCGTTAAGCGGTGAGGCTGGGCTTCGAGTTTGTGCTATAACCATGCCTCTCAGCCACAGCTAGGTCATTTTTCATAATTCAAATATGAACCAACTCAAACGCTCATGGGCTCCCGCACACTATCGGCTTAAAGGTTCGTACTTCACTGCTCAGAACTGCACCTTCCAGGAGTTCCCGTTGTGACTCAGCAGTAACAAACCCGACTAGTAACCATGAAGATGCAGGTTCGAACCCTGGCCTCAGTCAGTGGGTTAAGGATCCAGCATTGCCATGAGCTGTGGTACAGGTCGCAGACGTGGCTTGGATCCCAAGTTGCTGTGGCTGTGGTGAAGGCCGGCAGCTGCAACTCTGATTTGACCCCTAGCCTGGGAACTTCCATATGCCATGGGTACAGCCCTAAAAAGCAAAAAAAAACAAAACAAGAAAACCTGCACCATCCAAAGTTGCTACCTCTAGTCACACGTGGCTACAGGACCCCTGAGATGTAGCAAGTCTGAATTAAGACAGGCTGTGCGTGTAAAGCGTATCCCAAATTTTAAAGACTCAGTATGAAATAAAGAATATATCTCACTAATAACTGAAAGGATAATATTTTATATATATTGGGCTAAATGCAATGTATTCTTAAAATTCACCCGTTTTTTTAAATTTTTTAATGTCACTAGAAAATTCTAAATCACAGATGTTGTCCACACTTTGACCTCCATCTCACTTCTGGGACAGCAGTGACTTAGACTGCTCGGGGAACATCAGTCTGATTTGCAGTCTTCAAACGCTTTTGCACATGTGCCCCTCCCGGGATTTTTAAAACTATGTACCCTCCCGTGCACCCTGGAATAATGCGTGATAATGAGACTGGAAGGGTGTCTGCGCTTTGCAAGGCGAGGTGGGAAAGGCCGCGGGCTCACACCCAGTCTGGAGCGTCTCTAAGGCAGACGGTGTTTTAGGAAGGAGCACGTGCCGAAATCAGGGCCCGAAAGCCATTCAGCCAGGGCGCCTCCGGAAACCTTCCCACGTGTTCAGGGGGTGTACCGGCAGCGCGGAGACAGACGCTCGGTCCGCGGCCGCGGACAGAGCCGGCCCCGGTGAGAGTGAGCCGGACACCGCTCTGTTCTCGGGGGCTGCCCTGTCCGTCCTCGGGGACGCCGCCGCAGAACAGGCAGGGCCTCCGCGCAACCAGCCTTGGTCTCTGTCCCTGCGCTGGTGGTGACCCAGGCGCTCAACCTAATCCTAAAAGACACACATTCCACATTCCCGTGCGGGGGGCAAAGGGGGGTCCTCCAAAGGCCCTACAGACAGCATTCACTCGCAAACAGTTGGGCTGTTTTTGTTTTCGTTTGTTTGCTTTTTTATTTTTTCCAGCGAACAGGCCAAACTTTCCAGTTGCCCCGATGGGGCTTGGGGCTAGCTGGCGGCCACCTTCATTTCAGAAAGTC
Source organism: Catagonus wagneri (assembly GCA_004024745.2). Lineage (NCBI taxonomy): Eukaryota > Metazoa > Chordata > Mammalia > Artiodactyla > Tayassuidae > Catagonus > Catagonus wagneri. The sequence goes on along the minus strand of PVHT021183523.1, from coordinate 8,101,876 downwards.
CAGGGAGCTGAGGGACGTCTTGGCGCCTGAACTCGAGAGCTCAGTCCAAGAACAAATGATCCCTTTCGCCCTCTCTTGCCACCAGGCGGGGAACTGACAGCGCGGTTAAAAATAAAGACGCCAGGCTTTCCGGCTAAACCGGCGATGCCTGGGCCACGGCGGGGCGGGGGGACCGGCCGGCGGGCAAAACAAGGCCCTCCAGTGCGAGGGAGAGGCCGCCCTCCGCGCCGAGCTCGGGCCGCGTCGGCCCCGGGTTAGCCTGTCCGCTTTCGGAAGCACTGAACGCGAGTCTGCTCAGCAAAACCGCCGCCCCTGGCCTCCCGCGAGGTGACCGCCGAGGCGGCGTTTGCCCCCGATGCTGCGTGGCAGCTGCGGAGAACAAACAGCCCGGCAGGTGATAAACACACATGGGCAGATGGGCGACACTCGAGACTGAAACAACTCCTGGATTTTTTTAAATATAAAAACTGGTGGGTTTGTTTGAACAAACTCGGGATAAGGCAGAAATACCGACCTGTTCACTGGTTGCCGAACCCAAACCAATATTGACAAACCGTTTTGCTGAACAAAGCTCATTTCGGCTGACCTCAGAGGCGTAAGCCGCAGGTGACAGAAAACCAGGCTTACGAGCTTAGAGGCCCGGTCCAGTGATATTTGTTTCACCTAACAGGGCAGCTGTATCCCACAGACATAAAAATAACACTCAGAAGAGATGGATAATTATGGTGCCTGATGAAACAGCAAATGTATTTGGAAGGAAATGAACTGCGGATGAGCTTCCCTAAATATTTCTTACCTCATTTCTTCCCGTACAGGGGCTGCTGGGGTCGGTGGGGGTGCAATGTCGCTGCATGAACCCCGTGGGCGTGGTCTTGTTTCCTAAGGACTTAATTACGGGCCGCACAGGGGGATGTTCGGCAAAGCCCGCTTTGCGGTCTCCCTTGTTTACCGAGAGCCCATCGCGGGGACACGGAATAAACCGCAGTGAGCTGTGTTCGGTTCCCCGCTGTCAGGGGTGCTCCCCCCGCCCAACTCCGCCCATGCCGGCTGGGCGGACCCTTTTTATGGAGGACTTTACATTAACTGGACAGATTTGTAAATAAGCTTCTCCACTGGACGCCAACAAAGTTAATGCTTATTCCTTAAAACGGTTCCGGCTTTGTTTGTGATGCTATTTTCTGGGATGTCCGCACAATTAATAATTCCATGAAAGCCATTTTTGAACAGTCTTGTTCCCCTCTAAAAAATCTGATGATGATATAGAATGGCAAGGTGCGACCCAGCCTAGTTGCTGTATACCTGCTTGCATTAGCAGCATAGATAATAGTTGATACAAACACATGTGGTGTGTGTGTCCAGCTACTAAAAACATGTACGCGTATGCAAATGCATGTACACATACACACACACACTCCAGCAGTACTAACTGCCTAAAGAAAACCAAGCATCAGCCTCACAGAAGAATGCCCTACTAGCATTTATTAGCTTTGCATATGAATTTTGTGTCTACAGACACAATTTGCAGCACATAAGTTTTAAAATATATATGCCCATTTATATTACAGTTACATATATAAGGTTTGGGGCTTGGTCATTTTCTCTCAATGAGCAGGAACTCAACTGAAAGTAGAGCTTAGGGAATGATAACGTCTAAAGCAGAAATGTAAGGCCGATGGAATCAGAGAGGTCTCGTCTGGGAGAAGGAAGGGGCTGCTGGGAGGCCGGGAAGTCGGGTGGATGTGAGAGGTCAGTGCAGATGCTGGAGAGACAGCTGCAAGTCACATGCGATTAAGATGCTGGCAGCAAGTAACTGAAGTGGGGAACCAAGAGCGCGGGTAGCCGAGGGCACAGTGGGTGGAGAACCATTCCTCGATTCTCAGGGCAGCTGAGGAGAGGGGCCGGGACCAACGCACTCACCCAATCTGAAGCCGTGATGTCATCTGCAAGCAGAGACCGGATCGCCAGGTCTCAGCTACAGCCCGATGGAAAAACAGCCGGCCGTGTCGCTAACACGAGTCATGTCTCTATCTTTAGTTCTATGGAAGATACTTTTACAAGCCCTACCTTTATCAAAGGCCCCAGGTATCCAAAAACTAGCTGTCATGATGAACAAAACAGAAACAATAATTCTAAGGGTGAGAATTTTTCAATTAATCTTTGAACTGTCCCAGTAAACCCGAAGGTGAAGCAACACGAATATTAAAAAAATAAGAAACTCTCTCACTTTTTTCCCTGTTCTCTCTTGTTTTCTCTCCTTTGTGAAAGTCACCCAGAAATGAAGCCTTTGGCTTTGACAGCGATCAGAACCTTCAACCGTCCGACTAACCCCAGGACAGAGCCCTCAGGCCGAGCGCTGACAGCAAGGGTCATGCGGCCTTCCCGCCGTGATTTCTGCCCTACCTCCAAATCTGTAACGTCATTTTGTACTAACGAATCAAGCATTTTTCTATCCAACGCCCAGCACGTAAAAAACTCTCAGTAATCCTCAGATGTACACATGAGGGTCTGAGATACCTGCGTAGCCCCGATTATGAAGTTCTGTGCTTAAACAGCTGTGCCCTACCTACATTTCCTGCCAAACAGGGTGTGTTTACTCGCAATGCGCAGACTGCCAGGAAGTTTAGTAAGTCAGCCGGCAAGTCGCTGAGCTGGAATCCAGGCCACAGCACAGACCCCCCACGGCGCACGCACGCTCTGCCGGGGTGCCCGGAGCATTACTGCCCGGATCAGGGGACACCATCCAGCCCTCCTCAGCCACATTCTGCATCCCCTTACTGCACCGCAGGGAGCGAGGTGCACACGCCTAATGCGTTTCTTTCTTCCAGACAGCCATGAATGGCTAATAGTGGAGCCTGACAGAGAGGCCTGTCGGTCTAACAAGACACTCGTTAGAAACCTTCCTGCGGGGGGGACCTTTCAGCCCTCTTTAATGGGAAAGTGGGTTTTCTACGTGGAAACTCACGTAATGACCAGATTTTCGGCCAGCTCTGAATGGCCGTCTGGTCTAATGAACAGGTGAGTAATCCCAGGAAATTAATAATGGGGGAAACGTCAGAAGTCAGAGAACCGAAAAAAATCAACCTTTATAGCCTCTTGCGAGCTTGTATCTGGAGAAGGTCACGGTATAAAGTTGTCGGCAACGGGAGTCCCGCTGTGGTGCAGCGGAAACAACTCCGACTAGTATCCATGAGGACGCGGGATCGATCCCCGCAGATGCGGCTCGGATCCCGCGTTGCTGTGGCTGTGGTGGAGGCTGGCAGTTGCAACTCCGATTCGACCCCTAGCCTGGGAACCTCCACATGCCATGGGTGTGGTCTTAAAAAGAAAAACAAACAAAAAACCCCCAAAAAACCTTGTAGTCAACCTAACAGGAAATACTCACTTTAACATGAACAGCTTAAATTTAGGTTTCTATAAAGGGCTGAACGCTTCCATTTCCTCCAGCCACCACCTCGTAAAGTCATGAGGTGAGGAAGAAGGCGAGCAAATGAAAAGGACGGTGGGACTGGGAGCTACGAGCTTAACTCTGAGGAAAGAGAAATATTTCATAGAAACTGTGGAGACGGGTGTGTGAGCAGCTGCTCCCTTCAAGACCTGGGGGCACGCAAGACAACGTGGGAGGGACCCCGGAGCAGGGTCGTCCTAAAACCACAACACCCACTGCCCTGTGGCTCACGTGACACACTCCAGCTTCTCTGGGTCCAACAGTCCCTTCCACTGCCAAGCAAGCTCGGAACAGTCGGGCCTCAGAACCTTCACACAGAGACGTGCAGATCAGACATCAGCTGTGGGCCACCTGACCGTACCACAGAGCTCTCTCCATCCATGCCACCGATCCCAGGGGAAATGACACACACGTGCTCACCACTCGGGACCTGCTAAAGGGATTCCAGTCTTTTCGACTGAGCCTGACAAACAGCCCTTCACTAGAGCTGTGTTATTCAAGAGCATTACTTGAATAAAATTCATCTGAAAAAATTCAAACAGTGTCCAGTACACTACAGGGCCGTCCGAATTGCTGAATGGGCACCCGGCCTCTGCTTATGCCTGGGTCCACTCCCAACTGATCCGGGGTCACGCCGAGATTGGTATCACTGTCAGACTGCTGAGAAAATGCCTACAGGGCCCCACTTGGGGTTTATGAGATTATTTTTGATGAACTTACGCTGAGTGGACACAGACCACGTCACAAGGCAGGCACGTCCGTGCCTATAAACCGGGCTTACTCCCCAGCTCTGGAATGAAGAAATGAAGAAGTTACCTGTAACAAAGCAGGGGACCGATCAAATAGCTGCCTAGCTGCCTGGGTTAACCTAAGGTCCATTAACTCATCCATTTTAGGCAGTGCTGACTTTAAGCCACAGTCTTACTTCCCAAGAAAAAGCAAAATCCACCTTCCATCGGATAGCACTTTATAGTTTGCAAGGAATCTTTCAAAATAAGTCTGTAAGTTAGTAATGATACATGGCTCGCGTTGTTTTACAAGTACAGGAAATGAGGTTTGTTTGTGTTTATTCAGAGACTAAGACTAGAACCCAAACCCACATCTTCGGACATCCAGGCCAGGGCACCTTCTACCCAAGCCCTTCCCCGGACAGGCTGTAAAGCCACGGGGTTAAGAGCGTGGTGTCAGCATTCATTCATAGGTGAAAATCTTGCTTCCACTTACTTCTGTGAATTTGTATGAGTACCTGAGGCACTGTGCCTCAGTTTCCTTATTTGTAAAATGGGCCCATTAAGAATAGCTATAGGAGTTCCCATTGTGGCTCAGTGGGTTAAGAACACGACATAGTCTCAGGGACTATGTGGGTTCAATCCCTGGCCTCACTCAGGGGGTTAAGGATTCAGAATTGCCTCAAGCTGCAGCATAGGTCACAGATGTGGCTCAGATCCCGAGTTGGTGTGGCTGTGGCATAGGCCTGTAGCTGCAGCTCCAATTTGAGCTCTAGCCCAGGAACTTCCAGGTGCTGTAGGTGAGGCCATAAAAAGACAAAAGAAGAAAAAGAAAGAATAGCTCAAACATGACTGCAAAGAGCATTACTTGAATAAAATACATCTGAAAAAATTAAAAGAGTGTCCAGTACACAGGAATCCCTCCATACACGTTATGTCATCATCACCAGGCGGGTGGTTAACTATGAGCCTATCCAGTAAAAGAACCACAAGTCAATGAGGATCACTGCAACATGACGGAAAGTGCTAGGCTTAAATCTTGCTTTGCTATGTGATTCTGGGAAGGATATGCCTTTTTAAAGTTTTTAATTAAAAACATAATATACTAGACTTTGTAACTGAAGAGAGGTGCTCCTGCTGGCCTTGAAGAAAATATCTGCTGTGTTGTGAACAGCTTATGTGGAGGCCCGCAGGGCACAGAACTCTAGGACCTACGGGTGCGCCCCCCCGCCCCAGCCAACAGCCTCGAGGTCCCCAGTTGAATTCAGCCAGTGACCCGAATCAGCCTGGAAGCAGACTCTTCCCCATCCAAGTTTCCAAATGAAAGCACAGTCCAGCCAGGCCCTTGCCTGCTGCCTGGTAAAACCTTGGGCAGAGGCTGCCTGGGTCCCCACTGATACATGACCCATGTATCATTTCTTTAATCGCCCAGACTCGTAAGCCACAGAAACCTTGACATAGTGTCTTGTTTCGTTGTCGTTGTTTAATGTAACAAATAAACCATGGAGAATATTTGGTAAAGAAAGAAGGAAAAAGAAAAAATTCACCCACTGCCCTCGCATGCTAACCCACTTAGCATTCGGGACATTCTTTATAAATATGGCTCACTGTACAGTGGGTCAGAGGACACCTACAATTCTACAACCTGAATTTTTCACCTACACTATACACATCCTCTCGTGTTGGAAATTTTTTTTTTTTTTTAGGGCTGCACCTACAGCATATGGAAGTTCCCAGGTTAGGGGTCGAATCAGAGCTGTAGCCACCGGCCCACACCACAGCCACAGCAATACCGGATCTGAGCCACGTCTGTGACCTACACCACAGCTAAAGGCAACACTGGATTCTTAACCCACTGAGAGGGGCCAAGGATCGAACCTGCATCCTCATGGATAAGACGAGTTCACTTCCACTGCACCACAATGGGAACTCCACACTTATTATTTTTAACGGATGTAAAATTTTCTATGAAGAGGTAGAGCAAAATCATTTAATCAGTCTACTCTTACTGAACATTTCTGTGGCTTCCAAAATTCTCTAAGTCAAATACAACTATCAAAATAGGTCTTACATGACTTTATTTTTTTACACGATTTTTTGGATTAGTCCCTAATCCCCAAGAGGAAGCAATCTGGTAAAAACACATCTCTTTGAACAAAATATATTGGGTATTTCTTGCCAATTTCAATGATACTGGAAGTATTTAAAGTACTAGTTTTACCACATTATTTTCAGCATTGGATGTTTTAACTAAATTTAAATATTTAAGTAAATTAAAAAAAAATAAGCGAAAATGGTACTTTAACTTACATTTCTTTAATTACCAGAGCAAGTTGAAACATATTTCTATGTTTGTTTCAACTTAATGCTTTTTCTTTAAAAAAATTATCTTAGATTGAGTTGCCCAACTTCACTGAGACTCAGCTTCTTTAGCCATAAAATGCAAGACAATATTACGTTCGGCACACTGTTGCTTGAAATCAAATACAGGCCTCGTTTCATCGCACCGCACAAACACTGTGTTTTTCAGAGACCAAAGGACGGAGGCAGCCCTGCGGCAAGCCTGTTGGCACCCTTTCCCAACAGCCTTCGCTCACTTCACATCCCTGCATCACACTGTGGTAATTCTGGAAATATTTCAAACCCTCCACCAGCAAAAAAGACTACAACTCTCTGAAACCTCAGATGATGGTTACCTTTTTGAAGCAATAATATATACATTATATATTTTGGGGGGGTTACATCTGTGACATATGGAAGTTCCCAGGCTAGAGGTGGAACTGGAGCTGCAGCTGCCGGCCTACACCACAGCTGCAGCCCCAGAAACGTGGGATCCGAGCCATGTCTACAACCTACACCTCGGCTTACAGCTATGCCAGATCCTTAACCTACCGGGTGAGGCCAGGGATTGAATCCACATCTTCATGGAGACTAGTCGGGTTCTTAACCTGCTGAGCCCTATTGGGAACTCCCCGGATACTTTTAATTAAGGTATGTACCTTTATTTTTTTACACATAATGCTACTGCACACTTAACAGATCTAAGTATAGTGTAGACAGACTACATGCAGATGCACTAGAAAACCAAAAAATTCATGTGACTCGCTTACTGCGATACTCATTTACTGAGGTAGTGTAGACCCAACCTGCAGTATCTTCAGCGACTGTCTGTTACAGAACCATGGAAGTGAAAATACTGATGAAGCCTGGCACGCGGCAGCGGCTCTGTTTTTAATTAAATGAACAAATCAACGAATAAGCAGTCAGTTATACAGAACCAGACAACGGCCAGCAACATTCAACTAATACTCATGTGGCATCCGGGCGTGATGAAACCAGCGGTGAGGAGAAAGGGCGATTTTCTGGGCAACGTACAAAAGATGGAGCGTGGTGACCAAAAAAGGAGGGAGGTGTCACTGCCATCACGTCTACCTTGAAAACAGGGGTTTACAGGGAGGCGTCCCAGTGCAGCACGACCTCGAAAGCCCAGACGGGGGAGTCGTTCCCTGTGCCCTCCCCCCATCTCCCTCCCCAAGGCAGGGGTGCCCTAGGAGATTTTGATCTCCACCCCTCAGGATAACAATTTCCTCTGCCTTAGAAAGAGCCAGGTTTTTCTACTGCCTGTTTCAATGAAAAAAAAGAAAATATAGGGCATTCTTTTATTATTTGAGGGGAAAAGCATTATTTATATGACAAAAGGAAAGCCTCTGTGCAAAGCACTTAATCAGTTACCAAACTGCCATGTAACTGAGAGGCATCATTTTCATCTCACTGGCAGATGTTTTGGCCACAAAATAATTAGGGTTAGAACTTGGAAATCAAAGTTAACAGCGTTCAATCAGTCCTATAAAAGACCTACACTGGACGTGAACTCGGTCCTGGATGTCAGTTTCTGATGAAATATCCTGCAGCTCTTGTTCACAGAAAGAGCTCTCTGGGGTCAGAATGCGAACAATTTTTCATTTCCACTAGGAAGAATCTATGCTGATAATATTGGTAACAGTGGTAAATGAAATTCTGGGAAAAAATTATGAAGGCAATGCATTATTCCTCTTCCTATCAGGTGACTGTCGCACCGCCACCTCTCTGGCGCCAAGGACAGCTGTTTGGAGGAAAAGCCTCCGAAGGCAGGTCTGCTTGCATCATATCATCGGTTGAGCCTCCGCCGGGGGTTTATGATTTACTCGGTAAAAACAGATAGTCAAACACGGGTCAGGTCCCCTGAAAGGCATCCAGAAGGCTGTCCTTGCTTCCCACGCTGACACAGCTGGACAAGCAGTGCCGAAGAGCCACGGTCCCTCTGAAACAGAGGCCAGCCCCCCTCGGGAACTTGGGCAGTTTGCTGGTCCTTTAGAAATAACGAGTTAGACCAGAGGTTTGGGGGGGGGGGATAGCTCCTAATAAGAAGCCAGGTAAACGCTAATTTTAAGACAAAAAGCCAGATTGCCATGTTACAAGCACCCCCAGGAATAGAAGAAAATATTCTCAAAACTCAGCTTATGAAATTATTAAGTGAAAAAAAAATCAGTAAAGCATACAAATACTTTTCATGATTCTGACAATCACGAACACGCGTCATACTAAAACGAGATACCCTTTCGATGACAGTTCCACGCTGGTCCAATTTTTCAACATCTAAAAGGCACAGCTTATAGCAGTGACAGCCACACGGGCCACTCGCCAGAAGTGTACAAAGCTCAGGGCCCAGGGCATTCCCAAGGTCGTCTGAGATGCAGCAAGCATCACGTGGAAGTCAGATGGAGACCATTCTGGGGGCAGGATTGTTTTTTTACGGATGCAGGAAGAGGTTTCTTACAAACATTCAAATGCTCAATTTTAAACTATCTGCCACCGGGGGCATCAAACTATGGACTCCCAGACTGTCAGGGCTGGGAGGGTCCTCAGAAATTATTAGTCCAGCCCTCTCCCTTTACAGCAGGTAACAGGGCCCCCAAAAAGGGACGCGAAGTGTTCAAAGCTGCATGCTGACTGAGATGATTCCCAGGAACGGGGATGGGGTGGGGGGGGGGTGTCAGGCTTGTCTGTGACACTCAGATTCCTCCAGCCCCATCGCTAGGTGCTCACTGCATCCGGTCCTGATTACGCAGCGAATGGCAGGAGTTACTGGGAGCAAAGGCGTATCCCCAGAAAAGAGCAATGCAGCACTTCCTTTGTCCCTCTTCATTCCAGACCCCACGTTTCCTGTCTGGACAGGACAGCCCCGTCCCTCGCATGCAGCTCACCTGCCCAGGGCTTTCGCCCCAGAAGTGCAAGCACCTCGCTTGCGGCCCCTCCCGGTCCCGAGCACAGAGCCCCGGTGGTGCCTTCTCGCTACCCCTTCTGTCCCCACTAGAGCCCGAAGCGGCGGGCCTGACAATCACGATGAAACTGGTTTTGCTCAGAATGTACAGTTTCCGGCATTTAGTTGAAGGCTGGTTGGGCCACGGGACTAATTCCTCCGTATTGCATAATGCAGCTTTGTGATGTCCCCTCCCCGAGCACAGAAGCCCGTGTGCACGCGTCCGGTGGTGCTCACAGCTGGGAGGGGCGGAGGGGGCGTGGTGCCGTGGTGGCTGCTGATAGGAGGAGGACCGGGACCCCCAGCATCCTTCCGATGGCCATTGGGAGTCAGGCTACGAACCTCATCTCATACAGAACAGCTGCTGATTGCTCTAAAGGCGGGGCTGCTTTACCTGCAAGTGGTCTCGAATGTGGGTCGAACTAATATTATGAGGGAAAAAGAAAACAGCACCCCTGTGGACTTTTATCTTAGGTGTTAAAATATAACACCTAACCGAAAAGAGATCCACAGGAGAGAGCCTGGCAGCTAGCCACCACGGGACCAAACCACCCCGCGGGACACAGAAAATAAGACCAATAGCCTGTTAAGTGTCTAAAGAGCACCTGCAATTTGATATTCTTCCCAGCTTATCCCACCCCTGCAAACAACATCATAGAAAAAACACGATTTTCACATCAAGAGACCATCTTATTCCATTCTGACATTAAAACATGTAAGCGCGTTTTTAAAATGCTGTGCATAAGGAAACGGTTTACCTTCCAGCATTTTTTGCAGACTGCTCCTCATGACATGGATGTTCTCTATCCCGATAAACTGAAACTTGATATTGGAATAATTGTCTTCATTCTCATAGCCTTTCCCTGCAGCACGATTTGCCATCGCGTTAAGCTGCAGTGTCAGCAAAACAGAACAGTCACCAATGATATTCCGGACATGAAACAATCACAACATTTCACAGCTGTCCATAAGAACACTCAAACGACGTGCGGAAACATGCTTTAAATCATGGCGACATTGCACCAGGCTAGGTAGTTTTCAGACACTCGCGGTGAGCTTAAATTCAACATCAGTTGTAGATGCAGGGACATTTCTTAGCTGGGAAGCATCCGATAGAAAAGATGCCTCTTGCAGTTCCTGGTCAAAAAATGCCAAATCCACTGTGGGATTCTGTACAGAGCCAAGCTGCCCCACTCGACGTTGAACCTGACAGCCTGAGGTTGGCAGAAGAGTATCAGGAGATACAGCTGGCAACTTAGAGCTCCATAAGTTACGTTACGCTATCTCCCGGTATTAGAAAGCCAATGTACACCTGCATGTACAGGAATGGCTACGTCACTCTAATTTGCCTCTAAGAAGCCCAATGCAACCCTGAGCTGGAGTCCCTGAATAGAACGAGGAGAAGGTGAGCAGATGCTAAGTCTCCCGAGACCACTTCCTGTGACCTCCCTATGTAACGCCCTAGAGAAAGCTTTTTTAAAAAGCACATTCGTTATCATAAGTTCATATATGAGAAGTGGCAGTTCCTAGTGCAAACTGAGCTAAATGGTAATAGCCTGGAAAGAAATCTATGAAATGCAAACTTCTGTTTTATTCCTGGGTAACTAAAATCAAGAAGGGCAAGTCCTTGGAGTTCCCATCATGGCTCAGCGGTTAACGAACCCGACTAGCATCCATGAGCACGTGGGTTCAATCTCTCGCCTTGCTCAGTGGGTTATGGAGCCAGCGTTGCCGTGAGCTGTGGTGTAGGTCGCAGACGCGGCTTGGATCCCGTGTTGCTGTGGTTCTGACGTAGGCCAGGGGCTATAGTCCCGACTGAACCCCTAGCCTGGGAAGCTTCACATGCTGTGGGTGTGGCCCTAAAAAACAAAACAAAACAAAAGAAGGGCAAGTCCTGCCTTAGCTGGGATCCAGATTTCTAGAATGAATGTACTATTGCTATACTCCATTCTTGCCGCTCAGCTAAGCCAGGCATCATGCTCTAGACATCGGTATTCGGAAACACTCCCCTCCCTCACTCACAAAGGGCAGGAGGGCTGGCCCAGGCAGAGAACTCACCACCAGAAAAACATCTCTTTTTAGGACGGCAGTGCAGCGCTGGGTGGATATTAACGAGCACTTTTCAGAAAGCTAAGTTTAAAAAACCAAGTTCAGAGTTCCCGTTGTGGTGCAGCGGAAGCAAATCCAACTAAGAACCATGAGGTTGCGGGTTCGATCCCTGGCCTTGCTCAGTGGGTTAAGGATCCGGCGTTGCTGTGAGCTGTGGTGTAGGTCGCAGACGCGGCTCGGATCTCGCATTGCTGTGGCTGTGGCGAAGGCCCACAGCAACAGCTCCGATTACAACAGGAAGACAGAGGTGCTCCAGGCAGGATCCTCTACTATTCTTTGTTACAGAACAGATATATTAGGTTTATCATTTGAATAACAGAAATAAAATGTGGCAGAAGTAAAAACTAATGCAGCACAGGCAAGCTGTTGCCTTCAGGGCTCAGGCTGCAGACGCCTCACTTTCCGGCTCCACGACTCGGCTCACGTGACGTCACGTGGGGCCGGCCCCTCCCAACGCTGTTTCCACGTTACAGACAGACTGTTCCCTTTCTCCCAGCTACACCATGAGTTTAAAGGGTTTGGTCTTAATCAAGAAAAAATATAAAAATAATGTTATTTTTAAGAAATTTACATTCATGGTTTAAATTTTTAAAATACTTTAAATGGAAAATTTTTCTAAAATTACCTATAGACACTGTTCTTTTGAAATATATGAGTTTAAAAATATCACTGGTGTGTATAATTATTTCCCAAAGCTGTTGGCTTATCCTTTCACAACAAGCTTCATAAATAAAACATTTGATAGGATGCTTGCAACAAGTTAAGCCTACACACCACAGGTACTCCTTTTAAATTGTACAATGAATCGACTTTTTAAATTGTACAATGAATCAATACTGTTATTATTTTAACCTATAATTAGGACTCTATGTGCACGTTTTTTAAATAGCTGGTGACTGAGAACCTGGGAGAATTTATTGATGGTCTTTGAAAGCAAAGGAGCCATTCAAGATGGCCTCTTGAAAGTCAATAGTACCTCTCATAATGAACAGAAGGTGGCAGCATTTAATCTGCCATCGCAAGTGTACTTTCTCTCTAGGTTTCTATGTATTTACAGGGCCTGACCTGAACCCTCAAAGCAGGAAATACTGTTTTATAATGTTTTATAATTAATAAAAGCTATCTTGGACCTAGAGATATATTCATTTAGATAATTTATTTTATTTATTTACTTACTTACTTACTTATTCATTCATTCAGCTAAAGTATCTCTTCTATCAATATAACACTAAGTTGCTGTCCCTTAGGCTGAGAACTCCATTTCACAACCAAAGAAAGAACTCCATTTCACAACCAAAGAAAAAGCTATTCATTTCACTCCTAAAAATTCTGAAATAGTGTAAGAAACCAACATCAAAAGGTCACATACTCTATGTTTCCAATTATAATGTTCCTGAAATAACAAACTTACAGAGGTAGAGAAGAGTTTAGGGGCTATTTTGGGTGATGTAAGAGTTCTATACCTTGACTGGGTCCTGAATATACAAACGTACATATGTGAGAAAACTTTATAGAGCTGAGGAGTTCCCTTCGTGGCTCAGTGGTTAACAAATCCGACTAAGAACCGTGAGGTTGTGGGTTCGATCCCTGGCCTTGCTCAGTGGGTTAAGGACCGGCGTTGCCGTGAGCTGTGGTGTAGGTTGCAGACGCGGCTCGGATCCCGCGTTGCTGTGGCTGTGGCGAAGGCCGGCAGCTACAGCTCCTGTTAGACCCCTAGCCTGGGAACCTCCATATGCCGCAGGTGCGGCCCTAGATAAGGCAAAAAGTCAAAAAGCACCTTTATAGAGCTGAATACACACACACACACACACACACACACACAGATTGGTGGATTGTATCGGCGTCAATATCCTGGCTGCACTTACTGCAGCTGTTTTTGCAAGATGTTACCACTGGGGGAAAGTGGGCAAAACAGACAAGCCATCTCTGTATTATTTCCTACAACTGCATGTGAATCTAGAGCTATCCCAAAATAGGTTTCATTTTTTAAAAAATGCTCAATAATAAATAAAATAATAGATAAAACAATGGAGGTAACTGCAGTCCAATTTCAAGCTATGCCTAAGAAACACAACAGACAACAGAAAAGTGGCAATGGAAAAAGCGCCCTGTTTTCCAACCCAAGGCCACTCTGCTATGTGATAATCTCTGCATCTCTGCGCAAAGAAAAGCTCACAATACATCAAACAAAAAAACTCTCGTGTCTCAACAAACACTTAGCCAATACCTATTGCGTGCCAGGCACTGCAAAGAATTAAAACGTGAATAAGCTTCTCCAAAGCCACAAGCTGACCATAGAAATGCAGGCACATGGCACCAAGTAACAGCAGAGACAACAGCCGCCAGGACTGGCAGGAGCCGAGTGCTTGCTGGAGGCAGAGGCATCAGGGATAGCGTTTCATGACAGAAGGGAGGCCTGAGACGGGCTTTAACAGTCGGGACGGATGGAGAGAAAGGTGGAAGCATCCCAGACGAAGCGATGCGGAGGAGACAGGTGGGAAACAAATCAAGGAGCAGGTGCGCATCGGCGAGCCGACCAGGGCCGACACAGAGGAAGGTCCAGGTCTGGCGGCAGCAGGAAGAGGGGAGGCTGGAAAGGATCAGGGTCCTCTGGGAACAAACCAGAGAAGAGGTGCTGACTTTATCTGCGGCAGTGAAGAGCCACTGAAGGCTGCCAAGCAGACTTAACTGAAAAACTTGAGATTTCACATCCGTGACAGAGAAGATCCACCGTGACAGGGCAGAGCACCCGGTCTCCACAGCAAGCCTGTGGAGAGCACGACGGCCATAAGCCTAGGCCTCCGGCTGACACAGAGCAGGCCCCCGAGGAAGCTTTACTGACGGGCTGACCCACCAAATAAATGACCGAGGAAGACAGTGAAATCAAGAGGTGAACAGGCCAAGAACGTAAAACCAGGAAAAAATTCTTGACCCTGCCAATTTCAAATCATCAGTCAAACATATTAAAACCATGGAAACTCGGTTAACGATGAACTTCGTATCAAGTTAAAGGTCAGTCCGGTCCCTCTCCTAGCCTCGGAGTCTAAACTTTCCGCAGAGTACGTCCTGTCCCTGAATGACAGAACCTGATCTGACGCAGCTGGAGAGTGGGAACCGCAGCTGATCTTGGCGGGAGGAGGACCGGGCCACACCCTGGCCTGCGGTGTCAGTTAAGGGCCCTCTTCTCTGCATCTGTACCTGGTGAACGGAAGAATTTAACTCGTGACATAAACGTGAAAAGAAGAGGTGATTTTATTTCTTGCAGCTACTGCCTACAACTGTGCTGATGGAAATCCTCCCCTCCGCCCCGCAGGAAGGTTGAGCAGCTTTCGGGTCACAGTCCGAGAGGAAGTCGCCATTGAGCTCAAGCTAAAATCCCAGCCCCACGCACGATGCTCCAGGATCTCTTTGCATCATTACAGGCTGTTGGGACCGGTGAGGGGTCTGCTCTGGCACTTTCTCTTTTTCCTTCTTCTTCGAGGCTCTAACTGGGTGTTGGGCAGCGGGGAGGAGAGAAACGTCTCTTCGTGAAGCTGGACAGGATCACCGTTCTCTCCATCAGCCATCACCGCTTTTCGGTTAACACTGGCCTGAGTGTCCAAATCCTAGCGTGAGCATGCAGGACCCTAGGGTGTGTCCAGTCCTTGGGTGGGTTGGGGGAGGAGGTACACAGTTTACGGGGCACACACGGGAGACCCACCGGGGCTTGGGCCTGTCCCAAGCCCTCAGCTTCCCTCCCCAGCACGTAACCCGCAGTCACGTGCAGCTGGGAACCCCCTGGATGGCTCATGTGTAACTTCCTTTCTCAGTGTGCACCTGACGCACAGGTCATCCCATCCTTGTCCTGCCAAAGAGATGAAAGCAGAGGACCCACTGCCACTAAACCCCACTGTCTCTCTACTTCCCCAGCTCAACGCCGTGGCGGCCACCAGCAACTCTGACACACACAAGCAAGTGACAACCAGCTTCTCCTGTGTCTTGCACTGCGATCTTTACGCCGATCCTGCTGAACGTCCCCTCACAGGGTTCAGCGAGTGGAAACCACCTGACTGCTGATTCCAGAGAAGCAGAAAAAGTTCCAGTGCGACATCCCATTACCGAGGTGAAAACAGAGGCCATGGAAACAAAGTCGTCTCTGGAGGAGGAGCTGGCACAGGAGGCCGGGCATCAGCTGAGCCGGTGCCGGGCCTGCCGCACCTCTCCCTTCACGGCCCAGCACCCCCTCCCAAGGCGCCGGCCGGCCGCGCAGCCTGGCTCTCAGGCCTCCTGGCTCCTCCGGCCCTGGGCTGGTCCTCTACAAGCCTGCAGCTGGTCCTTCCACGCCGACTTCCCGGCCTCCCTGGGAATGTGCGTGGAGGGGAAACCTCGCTGAGCCCCGACAGTGGACACGAGGCTCCCTGGAGGCCGCCGTCAACGGACAGCACTGCGATCCGACAGGAGAGCATGGGCTCAGCTCAGACAAGCCTAGCTCTGAATCTGCCCTCTGCCCTCCACGGCGCGAACTTGGGCGAATGATTAGACCTCTCTAAGCCTCAGATCTCATCCATACAGAGGAAGGAACAGCTCCTAGTTTGCAGGAGTAGCATAAGAATTGGAGGGGGAAGCTCAGCAGACTCTTAGAACAAAGCAATGATAAAGTCATGAATGAGGCTGAGACAAAAAAGACCCGGATCTCATTTTAACAATGCAGCAACATGGCATCCACACCATCTCAAGTCTTCTCAATGTACCAAATCCAAGGGGACCACGTGACCTCGAGGGTACAGCTTTTTTTTTTTTTTTAACAGATACCCAGTTCAGGCTGAGGACCTCACTGCCTTTGCCTCCCGAAATTTTAATGTCAACAAGCAATTCAGAAGCTTTCACCTGGACAGACAGCACCCGGGGCGAGCCTCGCTCCAAGGACAAGAATGATTTCTAACCTTTCTCTTTTCATTAAACCTGTGGGCAAACCTGACCAGGGCCCCATTTGCCTGCCCACTGCCCACAGCAAACACGGACCCACCTGGTCTCCCGGCTACAGGGGAACAAAAATCAACAGACGTGATCTTTAAAAGAATAAAAGCTCTAAGCAAACAGTTTAAAGTTCCTGCAAAGGTGTGCGCCTGGGCGAACAGGAAGAGGGTACAACACGTATGAGACACCAATTTTCTTTAATGGATCAGCATCAAACTTCTTATCGCCGAGAGCAAACACCCTTCGTGCTAAATACACCCTTCCCATCAAACCCTTTGGATTAATTTCTTTTAAATCTGCTATGCCTGGCTCAACAGCTGCCACGCTGCCCAGAAGCTTTACATAACGCAGGACACACTTGCCAGATTTAAATACATCTGGCGGGCGAAAGGCTGGCCCTTAAATCAGCAGGCGAATCTGTGCGCCTTTATTGAAATCTGATAAAATGGGATGAAAAAAGGGCCCTCCAACTCACTAAAGCCCCTGTCTCTTCTTTCCTTTTCTTCGCTTGCCTTCTGCATGCGTGTCTGAGACACAGGCACCTTTCAGTCCTTTCTGGCTGTTAGGAAACTGAGAGGAGGTCCACTGTCCCGACACAAAAGGTTCGACGAAGAGGAGGGCGACAGTCAGGGTGAGAAGGATGATGAAGCAGAGAGAGAAGCACACATCAAGGGAGAACAGTAACAAGTCGGGGATTTTGTGGCCTCTTTCGACTGAAAGTCTTCAAGCAGAGAAGCTCTGTTTTTCCCACTCCGAAGACCTTACCTGTCGCTGTACTTTGAGAATTTATCTAAAAGGATGGGAGTCCCCTCCCTGTGATCTACGAGAATGGGAACCGGCCGTCACGTGTCCGTCCCTGGGTTCCACGACTGCGCTGCTGCCTGGGCCCCTGGAGTGACTCCATCGTCACTGCCCCGCCCGCGGCCACCCCATAGCTGCCCTCCTGCCAGCTCAGGGCGTTCTTGGGTCGGTGCTGTAAGGGCTGATCTCACACCAGGAAAACATCCAACTCAGTGACTGAGACCATGAATCACAACATTTGATGAACTGGGGCTCAGGGGAGCAGGGAAACTGCCCGGGTCAGAATGGCTATGCGACGGAGAGCACCCGGCTTCTGTGGCTTCTCAGCGGCCGTGGGTCTGCACTATTACCGCGTCTGTAATTACCCACCCCCACATCAGCGCATCCTCTGAAGTGACTCGGGCCATCAGCCCTATTTCCTCCTTCCTGTTCTAATGTTTCTTATGCCCTTATGTTCTCTCTTTTTTTTTTTTCCAATAGCCTCATCGACATCGAATGCACATGCCTTACAATTCATCCGTTTAACGTGCACAGTTCCATGGCGTCTGGTACAGTCGCAGAGTTGCACAACCATCACCACAATCTACTTTTACTGTAACATTTTAACCACCCTAAAGAGAAACCCTCTACCCACCAGCTGACACCTCCCATTTCCTCCCGTTCCGCTGTCCCCAGGCACCCACCAGCCTGCCCTCTGTCTCTATGGACTTGTCTGCTCTGGACAGTCCATATAAATGGAACCTGCAATACGCGGTCCACCGTGACTGACTTCTTTCATCAACCACCACGCTTTCGAGGTTTGCCCACGTGCTAATACCTATCACTGCTTCATTCCTTCAGTAGTCATGGCCCAAAAATACTCCGGGGAACGGATATAACACATCTTATTAACCCATTCTCAGCTGATGGATGCTGGCTATTTCTATCTGAGGGCAATTATCGTAATGAGTAAACAGCCACGCACGCGTTTCTGTGTGGACATACGTTCTCATGTCTCTTGACAGAGGAGTGGCATTACTGGGTCAGATGGTAACGCTTAGGTTTAACATTCTGAAATCCTTGTGTTCTTTCAAACTTTTTAGGAATTAAAAAAGGTTTCACACTGTAACGGATAAAACAAAGGCTGCTTAAAATCCTCCTCTCACCCTACAGGAAAAACCGCTGTTAACAGTTTAATATACATACCCTCAAATTTTCTTTAACATGGAGAGTATATAACTTTTACAATACGATGATTATTTCGTCAGTGAGACGACACTGTATCTATTTTCCGCAGCTCACTCTCGCTGCTTCACGGGACTTACACGTGGAGAAAGACTAAGATCCCCTCTTTCATCAGTCTTAGGTCCTGGTGTAGTTTCATCACTGGCAAGAAATCCTAATGCCAAATATGTTGAATAAAGGCCACTGTTCTCTGTCACCTCATTTTTTCCTATCTTATTCCATGCCCTTATGGGTGATTTCGCTTCCGTGTATTCAGTGGCTTGTACCTCTGAGGACCCCATTTGTTGGCTGGTTTACAAAGAAATGGGTCTAAGGAAGGAAACCAGAATTTATACTGGACCTAACCCTGACTGGTGTCAAAAACATATAAAGCTGATTGGTAGGTAAGCGTAAGATGGACTTTGGCTAGCTGCTGATGACTAGATCTATTATTTCCTTTTGGTTGTTTTATTAAATTATAATATGAAGGTAGGAACACATGCACAATTGTAAAATAGTACTTTCAAATAAGAGACAAGTACCTAAGTCTCTCCCTCCCCCAAACTCCCCTCAGCCGTGGAATTTTAATAGGTTAGTCTTTATCCTTCCAGATCTTTTTTCTATGCTAACAGAAATTTTTACACACCTACGGTTTTGTTTTCTTCCATCAGTTCAATAGTATACGTCTTAATTTGTGACTTTTTCTTGACTTAACATCACATGTTGTAAATCTTTCCAGGTCACAGATAAACATCACCACGAGCTGAATTTGCAAGAGGAGAGGTGAACCTCTCACAGCAACCGAGCAGTGGGAGATCCACAGCAAACTCCATACTGTCGGAGAAGCAAAGGTCCCTTCACACATCAAATCAAAATACACGCTGGTGTATTCAGGAGCGCCATCTCCAACGTTAAGCCATGCCTTTGTCCTATGCACTCTGTCCCCAGCACGCTGCCAGGAGCAGGGGAACTATCAGAAGCCCCTGCCGACCCCTGGCCCTTCCAGGAGCTCAGGACCCAGGAGGCGCCCCACGCAAGGGAAACGGCCCCTCCGCGGGTGGCGCTCAGGGCAGTCCCTTGGCTTCGCCTGCCTAGTTCCCCATCCAGAGTTGCCAAGCCATGCGGCAGCGCGATGACACTTACTTTAGGCCTAGTGTCCACGACGTAAATAAAGTCGCTTCCTGGGTTGGCCTTCCTGATGGCCTGGAGCATTTGCTCGTCCTCCAGGCACCGGGCACTGAAGCCGGACAGGGGCTGGCTGCTGCGGCAGATGGAGGCCTGCGGGGAGAGCAGCACAGCGGTGTTGTGCAGCCGTGCAACCGCACCTCCCCGCCATCCCCCACCACCCGAGACCCTCGGAGCATCCGCCACCACCCGAAAATGGCCTCCACCCCCCCAGCTCACTTATGCCCCACACCAGCTCGGAAAAGTATCAACGCCTTCTGGAAATTGAGGCTGGTTTCTTTGTTAAATCAGGAAACCACTACCTGGGCGAGCGGGGCACAAAGTTTCTCTATGTAAGAAATTAGGAATATGTGAGGACGTCTAGATAGGATCCAAGCAATTGAAAATTGTTTAAATACCCTGCTTTCCTTTTTTTTTTTTTAGGGCCACATCCACGGCATGTGGAGGTTCCCAGGCTAGGAGTCTAATTGGAGCTGTAGCCACCGGCCTACACCACAGGAACATGGGATCCGAGCCGCGTCTGCAACCTACACCACAGCTCACGGCAACGCCAGATCCTTAACCCACTGAGCAAGGCCAGGGATCGAACCCGCAACCTCACGGTTCCTAGTCGGATTCATTTCCGCTGCGCCACGACGGGAACTCCCACCCTGCTTTCCTTTTACCAGTACTGTTTCCTCTTCCCGCCAAAGGGTACAGTAAATATTATCCTAAAAATTATAAAAGTTACTTCTTTAGTGCTTTCCATCGTGTTTTTCACCAGCCCACTTGGAAACACCACAAATATCAAAAACCAATTCTAATCCTAAAAGGGTATAAGTCTTCTCTGTGATGAAACCCAGGCAGCTGCCAGCTTCTAAGGACGGAACTAAGAACATTAGAAGCAAGGGGTTTCCTGGGCATCCGTCTGCATTCTCTACCGCACTCTCCCCTGCTCTGTTCTCACAGAGCAGCCTGGGGTGTGAGACAGAACACACAGCGGCCTGCACATTTCCCTGAGTTCTTAGAAGTGAGTATGGCTAACACTTTGGTAACTGTAAAACTTACACTTTTGTACAAAGTTTTTTTTTAATGGGTTTAGATTTTTCCCCCCTCAGCTTTTCAAAGTATCAAAACTATCACTTTTATTGGTCAAAAGCGTACCTGTCACAACGTGGTGCTGCCTTAGAGAAGCCAAAGAACTGTATGAGCCCGGGCTGTGTGCTGTCAGATTCCTTCTGCAAATGGTTCTATGAACTCTAAAGTCTAAACTCTACGGGTTTAGATTTTAATACTTGAAGTCAAATCACCAAACACAATACGGAAATGCCTCTTTCGAAGACTCTACACTGGCTCCGGGCGGGCCAGGCAGGGAAACCTCCCCTGGAACAGCCATGACCCGGCCTGTTCCGGGCACCTGCACTGCAGGGCTCTGTCCTGGAAGCCACCCCAGCGCCGAGTCCGAGCACAGCTGCAGCGTCCCGCAAGCCCCTCCCAGAACAACACAGCCGGGGTCTGGTCTCTCCAGGAGAAGGTGAGCTCTGGGCTCCTCGCTGGAGAAGGAGGGCGTGTTTCCCACTAACTAGACGAGCCTTCAGCTCAGAACCCGCTGGCAGGACTCAGCACTGCAGACCCGTAACCCGGCAACTGTGCGAGGGTTCCAGCACATTCCGTAAGAGAGAGGGGCAATTAGAGGGGCTCAAGGACTCTGGGCCTGCAGCCAGAGTTTGGCAGGCCGGGCCCACGGAGTCAGAAGCAAAGCCAAGAAGCAACAGAGTGGCTCGAGGCTTGCTGAATTCTTGAGTTTTTGGCAGCAAAAGTCCGACCGCAGCGTGGAGACAGGACCGCGGGGAGGAGGCCGGCCGGAGAGCGGAGGGCCAGGAGCAAGGCGCGGGGACGGCAGGGAGCAGAGCAGGGACTGGAGCAAAAGGCAAGCTGCACTTGACGGACAGAAAGCAAATCGCCACAGATGCCTCTCGCTGTGCTTCATCTGGGCTCCTGTGACTTCTGACCTTCAGAAAGGTGGGGTCAGCCACCTGTTCTGACAGGAGCAGAGAAAAAATCTGGGCTGCTTTTTTTTTTCTTGTCTTTTTGCCTTTCTCTAGGGCCACACTCACGGCATATGAAGGTTCCCAGGCTAGGGGTCCAATCAGAGCTGTAGCCGCTGGCCTATGCCACAGCCACAGCAATGCCAGATCCAAGCTGCATCTGTGACCTACACCACAGCTCATGGCAATGCTGGGTCCTTAACCCACTGAGCGAGGCCAGGGATCGAACCCGGAACGTCATGGTTCCTAGTCAGATTCATTAACTGCTGAGTCACAAGGAGAACTCCCTGACCTGCCTTTACCTGGGCTAAAGAAATACTAATTAAGGACAGCTATATCAGGACATTTCTTAGGTTCCTTCAGAAGAGCTAGGTGGGGAAGAGAATATTATTTTATGTTTTTGCTTTTTATGGCTGCAAACACGGGATATGGAAGTTCCCAGGCTAGGGGGTGAATCGGAGCTACAGCTGCCGGCCTACGCCACAGCCACCACAACACCAGATCCCTAACCCACTGAGTGAGGCCAGGGATCAAACCCGCATCCTCCTGGATACTAGTCAGACTCTTAACCTCCTGAGTCACAATGGGAACTCCCAGAAGAGAACATACTTAAATGGTGAGATTTGTCCGAGAAAGCACACAGCACACCTAAACTCACTCAACCTATTAGGAAACGAGACCAGTCTCATTCAGAAATGAGACGAACTGTTACTAGTCACCTTCAGTCCGAGAGCAGTTTTAAGGGGAGGATTAGGTCAGACCAGAGTTGCATATACACTGTGAAATGTAGTTGATCAACTAAACAGCACAGATTAAGCAGACTACATTTTAATATTTTAGTAGTTACATTCTCTTAATAATCTACAGGCAGGCTCCAAATAGACTGCGTCACTGACTCCGTGACTGCCGCCCACTTTGCAGAGAGGGGTCAGAGTCTCCAGCACTCCTGGCCACCCCACCCACACCCCAGAGAGTCAGACTGCGGAGAGGACCTCCCCACTGCCTGCAGCATCTCTTACAGACGACAGCCACCTGAGAGCGGAGGTCAAACAGCTCAGCGGTAAACTGGCACGAAAGCCTCATGTACAATAATTAAAACAGCCAGTATTTTTTGAGTGCTTACCACGTGGTGGGCGCTATTATAAGAACTCGGTGTGTTTTTATTTCATCTTCCCAATTACCAGATCTATCATTTGCTCCATTTTATAATAGATGAGACAATCGAGGCACAGAGAGGTACAGTAACTTGCCTAACGTCACAGAGCTAGAAACGGGAGAAGCCAAGAATGGAATGCAGGCAAAATACTTCCAGATTCTGGATTGTGAACCAACGTAATATAGCACCTGCATATGAAAATAAGTTAGGGAGTACGATACAGAATTAAGACATAGGATTCAAAAAGATCTGGTTTTTAGTCCAAGGTGTGTTCTCACTTCCTATATAATCTTAGGTAATTCACCTATCATCTCTGAACCTTGGTTTTCTTATGTTTAATATGGATATTATAATAATACCAAAACTGTAGAGTGCAACCTGTGCCTAATACATGGTAAGTTTCCATAAACCTTATTTATAAAAGGAGAGCAAGAAGGTCTGTATTTTTCTTAAGGAAAACTGCCGCTTTGAAAGTCTTCCAGAGTTGGGTTTCCCAGAGATTTGTACTGTGAATTTGGGAGACCATGCTATTAACAATTTAAAGCAAAACCGCTTTCTTAAAAATAAACACTCTAGAAAGAACAGAGGCTAGAGCAATTCTAAGGCCTCAGAAATAACAAACATACATAGGCTTCCATAAGCGACATTTATACGTCTAACTGTGAGCTACAAAGCTCACGGTTTAATGGTTTGGTATCCAAAAGGAGTCTGGATGGCTCTATATAACCTACGTGTGGCTTAAGGCATGAAATTAACATTATGTGCTGCCCCTGACATCTGGAAAACTGGAAAGGACCTCGAATGTCCTGACAGCAAGTTTGCAGCCACACTCTGCTCCAGCGGATGAAGTCCCCAGCGAGGCATCCTTCATTCCAAAGGACCAGGAGCCACTCCTGATCGTCCTGAGTGGCGGGTTTCAGTTCTCTGCCCACTGGAGGAATTACTCAAATGGGCCAATCATATCTACCCTTGGGAACCAGGGGTCACCTCACCTTCTTGATACAACAAAGCCTGCCTCCCACAACCCTGCTGGTCCAGTCCATACCCAAGTGTAATTTTCTAGGGCCCCACCTGGCACAGTGTCCTCCTCCCCTGGGCAGAGAGCATGAGTAACTAATAAACTGCTGTCAACCCCACGGTCCAGTGTCACGTGTTCAGCCATCCCAGTAACCCTAGGGCAGGGTCCTGACCCACCCATGGGTGCACAGGAAGAGATTATAACACCACGTATGATAAAAGTTGGTCCCTAGGGAATTAGGTACCATCGGCAGGGACATTTGTATCAGAGGACTCTCAACAGGGCTTCCTGTTCATGGCATGATGGACATTTCAAGCTCTTATTAATCTAATCACCATTTCCCACTGCCCAACATTCGTCAGCTCATCTCACCATCAAAATCTTTAGTGCTGGAGTTCCCGCTGCGGCTCAGCAGTAATGATCTGACTAGTATCCATGAGGATGTGGGTGTGATCCCTGGCTTCGCTCAGTGGGTTAAGGATCTGGCACTGCCGTGAGCTGTGGTGCAGGTCGTGAGACGTGGCTTGGATCCCAGCATTGCCGTGAGCTGTGGTGTGGGGCCGCAGCTGCAGCTCCGATTCAACCCCTAGTCTGGGAACTTTCATATGCCGCAGAGTGGCCCTAAAAAAAAAAAAGGGACAAAACCTTCAGTGCCCCTTGGTAACAAGGGGAGAGGTGAAGAACAGTATTCACCTAGAAAATGTGATATTCTTATTCACAAGCTTAAGTTCTATTGTGGTAGGAATACATACTCAAGTCTGAAATGTCTAACATCACAGAAGGGTTCAAGAAAGAAAGGTCAGCAGATTTAGCTACTTTGCATCTGTTTCCTTTTTACAGAAGACTGCCTGGTTTCTGTGTGGGTTTCAAGGAGCAAGGACAGCATGAAACACTGCAGTGACATTTCCTGCGTCTCCCCTCGAACCGCAGAAATCCACCAACAATGCCTATAAGAATTCCTGGTCTTGGAAGCACAGACATAATTAACCTAGATATTTAACCCCAAATGTGGCTACAAGACACACACTGCATTACATCCCACCTGCAGCACCGATGTGAGTTCTCGGGGGTGGGGGAGTGGGTGTGCACGTGCCTGGGCGACCGGGACCTTTGGCCCGTGTGCTTAGACGCACGTCTCTAGTCGGCGTCTGGTAGGAAGAGCTAAGCCTTAAAGCGCTGTCCGCTTGGAAATTTTAAATGCAGGAACGCGATTATTTTCGACAATAACTGATGGCTGTGGGAGGTCATTTCCAGGCTTGGAGAGCAAGCCGAGAACAGCGCACGAGAACGGGGAGGGGGTGAGGGGCGGCTGCCGTCGGCAGGCGGCACAGCTGGCCTCTGCGGTCTGACTGCCGAAAACTGTCCTGTCCAGGGACATTGCGTATTTGCCCTTTATAATACTCATACTGATCTTCCCAAAATAGCTTTTCTCAAGAAAATCAAAACAGAAGGTAAAGAAGTAGGTGAGGTGCTGTGCTCACTTTCTAAATACCTAGCCCATCCCCACGTCAGAAATAACAATAAAAGAGCACCCCCCTCCCCGATCTTTATCAACGGATGCTCCAAAAGCGTAAATGTTACTGGCAGCTTAATTTCATGACAGCATCATGAGATTCCACATCCCTTTTCGGTCCATCATTTTTTTTTTTAAAAAGAGATTCATATCTTCCTTTGCCCCTCATTATTGTGCCAGCTCTGTGTAGGCTGAAATATATTTGGAGACAAATGAAACAGGACACCTTCCTGCTTTCGACCCCACTTCAGAGCAGTGAATGCCACTGAAAATGAGACCATTTACACCCTTCCAATGAACAGAACCCACACCGCTACAGGAATATTTCCCTTTAATGCAGACGATACGGAAGGCTGCATGCTGACTCTGGTCCCACGGGCACTGCCCGCAGTATTTTTGGAAGCTTCCTTTTAAGAGCAGACACAGATCCTGCCCTATGCCCTGACGACAGGTGCATGCATGTGCACACACGTGCACGCACGCACACGCACGCACACACACACACACACACCTGTCTCAACTGTTCACAGTTTTCAATTCAATGTCAAATGAGGCTATATCATCTAACCCGAAAAACAAACTTTTTCACCTGGCTGAAGTCAAATGACTTCTAAAGCAGGGAGCTAAAACCATTCTTGTCTCCCCAAACTTGTTTTACCGCCCTCCGCAGAACTGGAGCCCAATTTCTAGTTGTTTACATGGTTACCTACAAGACTGCTTTCTCACCTGCCCCTAACAGTTCTGACCAATGGGATGTGAGCAGAAGTGTCACATGGCAGTTTTGGGGAGCCTTCCTCCAAAAGCAGTGAGCGCCCCGTTAGCCCCGTTCCAAAGCTGCTGCTGTGTGGAGGTCACAGCTGGTACTAAAGTCACCTCTTGGACCACACGATGAGGGCCACACCCCAAAAGTGCAAGGGGTTCAGGTCCCCGAGGCTGAGCAGTGCAGAGCCAGGCACCAGGCCTGGACGGCCCACCCGGGGAGTTTTATGTGAGAGAAAATAAAATTCTATTCCATTGATGCCGTTGTTACAGGGGGTCTCTTTTAACTGCAGACAAACCTAATTCTAGCCTTTATAAATAATATTTAAAAAATAGAACCCATTCTCCATACGGAACTATTTTTTATATGAAGATACTTTTATTTTATTTTTAGTCTTTTGTCTTATTAGGGCCACCCCCGCAGTATATGGAGGTTCCCAGGCTACGGGTTGAATCAGAGTTGTAGCTGCCGGCCTACACCAGAGCCACAGCAACTCAGGATCCGAGCCACATCTGTCATCTACACCACAGCTCACAACAACACCGGATCCTTAACCCACTGAGCAAGGCCAGAGATCAAACCCACAACCCCATGGTTCCTAGTCGGGTTCGTTTCCACTGCACCGTGACGGGAACTCCCATGAAGATACATTTTTTTTTAAAATGCCTTTAAAAAGAAGAAGAATGTGCCGGGGCTTTTGGGGGCTTTTCTAAACTAAGCATTCCAAAGGCTCACCAACAGAGAGCCTCCCAAGGTGACTAGTTGAAGAGGCTGGCGCTCATGCAGGTGGTTAAGTCTAGGTATGTTCTGGAGTTCCCATCCTGGCTCAGTGGAAATGAATCTGACTAGCATCCATGAGGACAAAGGTTCGATCCCTGGCCTTGCTCAGTGGGTTAAGGATCCGGTGCTGCCGTGAACTGTGGTGTAGGTCGCAGATGCGGCTCAGATCCCGCGTTGCTGTGGCTGTGGCGCAGGCCGGCGGCTGCAGCTCTGATTTTACCCCTAGCCTGGGAACCTCCATATACTAAAGATATGGCCCTAAAAAAGGCGAAAAAAAAAAAAAAAGCAAAAAGAAAAGGTCTAGGTGTGTTCTGACTCTACCCCACTCCTTTACTGACAAACATGAGGTGAGGATTGAGTGCAGTGGTGTTCTGTCGGGCCACACACACCTCAGGAAGCGTTCAAACCCACACGCACAGCAGAAGGCCCCTGGAAAATGCCTGTTTATGATAAAACAAGAAAAGCAAAGCATGAAACAAAAGCATGCCTTGAGACTTACGTGGTTGTCTCTGTAGTAGTACGAAAGGGCAGGAAACCGCCGTCTGCTCCGGAATTTGGAGCTCCCTACTATGATGTGGGCCGTGGCTGACTGGGGAACGTACAGTTCCGTGGGGTAAGAATCGCAAACCTGCCGTGGAGAGCACAGGGGGGGTTAGGCAATCCAGTCATGCTTCTGCACACCGCCACCAGAAATGCCAGGTCAACAGGCTGCATGTTGAAGTTTCCTTATCCAAGTTACAGAGACGCTGTTTTGAGGAAACTAGAAGCCACTTCAGAGAAATGAAGTGCTGGTTCGATGACGTCCCAGGGAAGCGAAGCAAGACGCTCTTTCGCCTCCTGCCCTCGTGCACGGCCCTTCTCTCCAAGACTCTCCGTAGGAGGCAAGCCAGTGACAGACAAGCATTTCTTTCATCCAAAAAGGGACAAATTGGAGTTCCCTTCG
The DNA here is from genome assembly GCA_004024745.2 of Catagonus wagneri. NCBI lineage: Eukaryota > Metazoa > Chordata > Mammalia > Artiodactyla > Tayassuidae > Catagonus > Catagonus wagneri. The sequence goes on along the minus strand of PVHT021183523.1, from coordinate 8,073,953 downwards.
TGGCTCAGTGGTTAACGAATCTGACTAAGAACCATGAGGTTGCGGGTTCGATCCCTGGCCTTGCTCAGTGGGTTAAGGATCCGGCGTTGCCGTGAGCTGCGGTGTAGGTTGCAGACGCGGCTCGGATCCCGCGTTGCTGTGGCTGTGGCGAAGGCCGGTGGCTACAGCTCCTGTTAGACCCCTAGCCTGGGAACCTCCATATGCCGCGGTGCAGCTCCACGTAAAGGCAAAAAGACAAAAAAAAAACAAAAACAAAAAGGGACAAATTGCAATTCTGCCTCCTGGCAGCTGGGAAAACTTTAGCTGCCCGCTTTGGCTGAAAGATAGCCTGACACTAGGAGACAGTGTCTTAAAATGCCAGCACCCATGGTGACCTCCTTAGGGCTCCTTCTGTCCCCGGTACACCCTACAACCCAATTCCTCTCACCTGAGCTCCTAACATTCCACCCGTCACTACAGTTATAATGGCTTCTGGTTTCTTTCTATTTTTTTTTTTTTTTTTTTAGGGCAGCAGCGGCATATGGAGGTTCCCAGGCTAGGGGTCTAATCGGAGCTACAGCTGCTGGCCTACAGCACAGCCATGCAGGAGCTGAGCTGAGTCTGTAACCTACACCACAGCTCACAGCAGTGCCAGACCCTTAACCCACTGAGCGAAGCCAGGGATTGAACTTTCATCCTCATGGATAACAGTCGGGTTCATGACCGCTGAGCCATGACAGGAACCCTGGCTTCTGCTTTCTTAGGTGCCAACTTGACAAGCGGTAAGAAGCGATTCACCCATTCTGTGCCCCTCTAGAGGCGACTCCCACAGCAGAAGCTCCGGGGCCCTGAAACAACCTCTGGATTTTGTCAGAAATAGGGGTGTAGAACACGGCTCTGATTTGCCAGCTTCGCTACTTTTGGGAAGTCAAACCACTGAGCAACTGCGACTCTCAAAATCTGATACGGAACAGAAATGATGCTGCATAGGGCTGACATACGGATCAGATCAGATAACAGCCATGACAAAGCTCTTCCCAAACCATTAGGTCTGACAGAAATGGGAGTGGTGGCAACAGCAATAGCAGCTGAGCTGTTGCTGGACACATACTTTGCTTTGATGGCAGTCAATCCATCTTTTTGAAGCATGAGGACCATTTAGGTGACAGTTCCAGAACTTTACTTCCTAGAAGTCAAGCACCTTCTGGAGTCTCACGAGCATCCTCGGGCAGGTGTGACACATCTGCATGCCTGCTGCGTCTGCGCGTCCGCTGACAGCCCTGCCGCCCCAGCCGCTCCGAACAACAGGGGCGAAGGGCATGAAAACCCACCGCAAAGCTCACACCAACTGTTCTGTGACGCCGCCCTCCCTTGCCTGCCCTCCCGCCTCCACCGGATCCCAGACTCCGGAACCACACAGCAGGAGACAGAAGGGCCTCAAAGTGACATTCTCAGACCCCAAGTGGGATTTCAGCATCTCCCAAAGTCATTTCAGCAAAGATTACCAAAGATGCCAACGTGGGTTCTGGCACCAAGACTCTGGAGGAAAATCCCGGGACCAAGAACAGATGACCCAAGCTGCGTGGAACCTGTTTACCGGAACGACTGCCACGGACACCGCCCTTCCCTGCCCTGCAGACCTGGCGTCCGGACCTCCGTGAGGTCCGTCAGTCAAACCATTACTACACAGGCCGCACCTGCGCGTCTGAGTTCAAGAGACATGGAGTCACTGCAGCAGACTGAGGGCATTTTCCTAAAATAACAGCTTAAAAAAGGAAATTGGTAGGTTTTCAGTAAGTTGGGGGTTACCTACTTACTTTGTGGTGACAGCACTGAGGGTCTGCCAAGTAATTTATGATTATGCAAAGTAAGGATAATACAGGCACGGGTGAGATTCCCACCTGCTCATCACGCGGGGCCTTGGCCTTTGGGAAGAGCACGGAGGTGAGCGGGAAGCGCCGCAGCTCCCGCCGGCCTGGCTCGGTCCCGGCGCCCGCTGGTAGAGGACGGTAATCCGGAGACGCGCAGAGCCCACCGTCCTTGACACTCGTGGTCCCAACCAACCCGAGACCTAAATGCGCTCAGGGTCCGCTCGGGGACCCCTCGCTTCCCAAGGACAGCAGGGAAGACGTCCCAGGCTCTCAGGCCGCAGGGCTCTCCCTCTCCGCGCAGGGCGGGAGAAGGCGGGTGCACGGGGCTGGCACGTCCCGGGGCCGGGGCCGGGAGCGCAACGGCCCGAGCCCCGTGGTCGGCGGTCAGGCTGCACCCGCCGCCGCTGCCGCCTGACCGGCCAGCTAGGAGCAGAACAGCACCAGTACAGGGACCCCTGTGTCCCCGGAGACTCCAGAATCAGAGCTTCAATATGGGGTGTTGGAGGGGGCTCGCGTGGGAAGCTCTAAGAGAAATTAAAATGCCTTCAGTAGACAGACGCGGGGGCGCCAGCTAGCTCAGGTTCGCGATGGCGCTTCTTAACCAAGCTGGACACAAGTAAATCTGCCCCACTTTCATGAAAGTGGACGGCCCTAGACAGACGCGGGGGCGCCAGCTAGCTCAGGTTCGCGATGGCGCTTCTTAACCAAGCTGGACACAAGTAAATCTGCCCCACTTTCATGAAAGTGGACGGCCCTTCCCAGTGGAAATTAGAACAATCCCAGGATGCACTGGCGGCTACTGTTTTTGCAACCAGCTCACCCAGTTGTGGTTAAAATTCGTGCAATGTATGCTACTGGATTCTGAGACCACTCAGTGAGCCTCCCAAAACCCTGTCTGGTTCAGAAAATTACATAAGAATATTCAGAGAGAATATTAGAAGTTCAGAAAAGTGAAAAATACTTCTCTTTCGAACTTGCCTTACAGTCACTCTGCCTTAGCCAGTAGAAGTGGTTTGAATAAAAACTATTTCTGCATTAAAAAAAAAAACTAGTAAGGGAGTGATTTTCTTTGCTCTCCACTAAATAAATTAGCCTGCCTAGAGTGCCGACATGTCTCACTTGGCCTTTTCAAGAGAAACGATGACAGAGATGATGATGAAAATTAGGCTGCCCAGGACCACAGGGACAGAAAAGGCCAGCACCGGTTCTGGAAGCTGTTTCTGCGCTCTGTGGGGGCCACCA
>PVHT021183523.1:8057833-8069861 GCA_004024745.2 Catagonus wagneri | reverse complement strand
AAAAACTAGTAAGGGAGTGATTTTCTTTGCTCTCCACTAAATAAATTAGCCTGCCTAGAGTGCCGACATGTCTCACTTGGCCTTTTCAAGAGAAACGATGACAGAGATGATGATGAAAATTAGGCTGCCCAGGACCACAGGGACAGAAAAGGCCAGCACCGGTTCTGGAAGCTGTTTCTGCGCTCTGTGGGGGCCACCATTTCCACCACGGGCAACAGGTCCCTCTCCATCAGATGACACCACCAGCTCCACTCACCTCGGAGAACTTGTGAAAAGAAAGAAAGAGCTCTCATAAAACACGGCAGGAAAAAGTAGATGTTTTACTCATGTAGAAGTCATGGATAATGAAATAGCCTTTCCGATGGGCTATTAGTCAGAAACATTTCGTAAGAACCAACTTTTACTGCATTTCTAAACAGGTAATAAATGAGGGTTTATCACCCTTCTCCTTATTTCAATGACACGTGTAAAATCAGAAAATCCCCTGGGTTTTCACCTTTTTGGTCTCAACACAATTTGTTGATTGTTAGTTTTGGATTGCTGTGTGTTACTTTTGGAAAAAATGCTGAGTAACTCCTGTTTTGCAGTCTCTATGAGGCAGGACACAAGTGACTAAATGTGAGTCATGTTTGTGGTGCTTAAGTCTAGAAGGAAATCTCATCAAAAATAGGAAGAACCGTTGTTTCCAAGAAAATATTCCATAAGATGTGGCTTAGCCTCATTTTCTTCCTCGCCCAAAGGTGTATCATATTTTTAAAAAATGTTGAAGTGTTTTTAAATAAGCTTGGATTTTCTTTAATAAGCTTGGATTTTCCTTCATTTCAAGACTGAAAATTCACTGCAAAGGTTGGTCTTAGCATGGGAACAACCTATTACATTAGCCAGATACTTACAATGATTGAGAAAAAAAGGACCCAAACATCTACTCACAGTGTAAGAATATGTAAGTGTAAGTATAATTACAAAGAAAATCCAGTATTATGAAAGTGGCCATTCTATCCCCAATAATCTATAAATTCAAGATATTTAGGAGGACACAGAAGGACCTGACCTATTAGATATCAAGATTTACTAATAAAGCTATAATGACGATAATTAGTAAAAATGTAACTGTGGAAATTGCATGGCATAAACTGGGACAAAGACTAGGAAATAGACCAGGATTTTTTTTTAAAACAATACACTAAAAGCATGACACAATATAGAAAACACTGACAAATCGAAACTTCTGAGGATTAAAATATACCCTAAAATAGTACATAAATATCTCCTAAAGGGATATTACATAGCTAGAATATAATATAGCCATATTATGTCATATTGCAAGTTTTAAAATGGTATGAAATATATTTATATCCCTGTTAGACCCCTAGCCTGGGAACCTCCATATGCCGCGGGTGCAGCCCAAATAAGGCAAAAAAAAAAAATAAATAAAATAAAATATATTTACTGATAGGAAAACATTCATAGAAAAGCAAAATGCAAGGCATCTGCAGTATGATTTCATTTTTGTTGTATATATTTGAATGGTTCTTTTTCCTCTGTATTTTCCAATCGTAAAGAATGAAATGCATTACTTACATAAGAAAAAAGTTACTAAACTCTGCAGACGAGAAAAAAGAAACAGAAGAAAAAACTTGAAACCTAATACAAGAATGTCAGGGCAGTGGGATGGTGGAGATTTTTTCTTTTTTCTCTCTTTTGCAAATTCTCTGCAATGTTTTTACTGTACTTTTATTACTGAAAACACTTGAAAAATGAATAGGAGACCAGAGTTCCCATCGTGGCTCAGTGGGTTACGAACCCAACTAGTCTCCATGAGGATGCAGGTTTGATCCCTGACCTCGCTCAGTGGGGAAAGGATCTGGCCTTGCCATGAGCTGTGATGTAGGTCGAAGATGAGGCTCGGATCCCACGTTGCTGTGGCTGCGGTGTAGGCTGGCAGCTGCAGCTCCAATTCAACCCCTAGCCTAGGAACCTCCATATGCTGCAGATGGGTCCCTAAAAAGTAAATAAAATGAAACAAAATAAAATAAAATATAAAATAAATAAAATAAAATAGTAAAATAAATAAAAATCAATAGGAGAACTGACAGTGATTTGTGAATCCTCCATCAGGAGACTATGGAGTCAGTTCGGCCACGCACTGACTCCCTCTGCCTCCCATTCCCTTCCGTAACTGCAGATGTGTCCCCCACATTTCTCCAGGGAAGCCTCCTGCTGACCTTGTGTACCAATCCAGAGTTCAGTGAGTACAGAAAAGGGCTGGTGCCAAACTGCCATCAGAGCCTCTGTAACATCCCCGCGCATCGCTCACTGGGCTATAAAAAGCCTTGCTGGGAGAACGGAGGTGCTGGCCGGCTCTCTCCCAAAATGCCCGGCTGAAAGGGCCGCCGTGGGGCCTCTCCAGGTTTCCATTCCCTCCACCGTTAGAGGGATGGTCTCTAAGGCTGCCTCGTTCAAAAAAACTTCCTGATTCCAGGTGCAAACAGGTAGGGAACAGAGCCGACCGTGACCGAGGGAGACGTGGAAATCCACACATCAGCCCTAGAAAGAGCTATCGAAACTGAAGGGGATGAAAGAGGGGTCAGACCAAGCTATGTGAAAATCATGGTTTCGTCTGGATTAAGTACCTGCGTTTCAGTAAAGGCCTCCGTACTCACTCTGTAATCTCTGTTCACGTGGCTGAGCTGCCAGTAATTATCGAGGAGGCCCATGCGCTTGTACTCTTCACCGAGGTCGATGAGCTTCCAGCCTTGTTCCCTCTCTTCTCTGTCCAGCTTGGGGTTGAATGAAAAGCAGTATAACTCCTCATATTTCACTGCAAGAAAAGGGAGGAACAAGTCAAGCCAGGTCAAAGCCAGAAGCGAATCTCCCTCCAAGCATCCTGACTGGGCTGGAGAGGCCACCCTAACTCCTCACCTTTTGGACGCCTCCATGCTGGGGTCACCCACCTCCGTGCTGGGGTCACCCGCCTCCTCCCGGTAAAGACAAGAAGGCCTCGGGGCAACAGGACTCAGCTCAGCAAGAGCTTCTGTCCTTTTCAGAACACGGCCTTCTCTCTTCTGTGTTTTTCTGAGTTGCTTTTGAAAGCAAATATATCTCCAGACCACATAAAATGTGGAGCTTAAAGATTAAGAACATGCGTGTAGTTACAACAGCTAAAACATGAAAGCAACTTAAGTGTCCACTGACAGAAGAGTGGATAAAGACAATGTGGTCCATAAACACAATGGAATATTACTCAACCACAAAAAAGAACGAAATAATGCCATTTGTTGCAACGTAGATGGACTTAGAGAGTCTCATACTAAATGAGGTAAGTCAAACAAATATTATATATCACTCTTATGTGGAGTCTAAAAAAAAATACAAATTAACTTATTTACAAAACAGAAACAGACTCACAGACATAGAAAACAAACTTATGGTGACCGAAGGGGAAGGGGGAGGATAAACAAGGTGTGTGGCGTTAACAGATACATACCTCTATACATAGAAGGGATTAAACAACAAAGATTTACTATAGAACACAGGGAACTAATAAACTCAGTACCTTGTAATAACCTATAACGGAAAAGAATTTCCAAAAGAATATATGGGACTTCCCGTTGTGGCTCAGTGGTAACGAACCCGACTAGTATCCACAAGAACCCAGGTTCGATCCCTAGCCTCACTCAGTGGGCTAAGGATTCAGTGTTGCCGTGAGCTGTGGTGTAGGTGCTGTGGCTGTGGTTTAGGCTGGCAGCTGCAGCTCCGATTACCCCTAGCCCGGGAACTTCCATATGCCAAGGGTGTGGCCCTAAAACGACAGAAAAAAAAGGGAAAACAAGTTGTGTGTGTGTGTGTGTGTGTGTGTGTGTGTGTGTGTGTGTGTGTGTGTATGTGTGTGTCTGAATCACTTTGCTATACAGCTGAAACTAACGTAATATTGTAAATCAACTACAGTTCAATTTTTTTTAAAAAAAAAGAACATACGAATTCCTTAGACATCTAGAACTCAGTTTGTTTATGCATGTCAAGCTGGAATCTGTGTTGGCCCCCTGAAGTACACAGAGGCCAGGCCACGGCCATGTTTTGCTGCTTACAGTGTTAAAAAAAGAAATAACAAAACAGTTGAAAAAGCCATGGAATATATTTAAATGTTTGTACTGAAAACACTTGAATTTTTAACAACTCCATAAATGTCATAATTGTACTGCTCATACAGTATCTATAGGATTCAGCAAAAAAAATATCAACTCAGAGTTCATGACACTGAGGGGCAAGCTGCAGGCTGACAGACTTCTTTCAGTTCTGCCAGGAAAGCTCTGACTTTCTGCACCGCCCTTTCTGCTCATGAGGCCAGGCCCGAGAGCCCTTCCCTGTAAGGCCAAGCATCTGGAATTCCTGTCGTGGCTCAGCAGAAACGACTAACTAACATCCATGGGGACGCAGTCTCGATCCCTGGCCTTACTTGGTGGGTTAAGGATCCGGCGTTGCCGTGAGCTGTGGTGTAGGTCGCAGACGCGGCTCAGATCCCGCGTTACTGTGGCTGTGGTGTAGGCTGGCGGCTACAGCTGATTCGACACCTAGCCTGGGAACCTCTGTATGCCACAGGCGTGGCCCTAAAAAGACAAAAAAAGGAGTTCCCGTCATGGCGCAGCAATTAACAAATCCGACTAGGAACCATGAGGTTGCGGGTTCGATCCCTGACCTTGCTCAGTGGGTTAAGGATCCGGTGTTGCCGTGAGCTGTGGTGTAGGTCACAGATGCGGCTTGGATCCTGTGTTGCTATGGCTGTGGCATAGGCTGGCGGCCACAGCTCCAATTCGACCCCTAGCCTGGGAACCACCACATGCTGCAGGTGCGGCTGTAAAAACGACAAAAAAAAAAAAAAAAAAAAGATTAAGCATCTGGTTTTCCTGCTCTGGCCTTGTCACATTGAGGGAAGCAACTGGGCCAGCACTGTCCAACAGAAATATAATGCAAGCCACACATGTCATTTAAAGTGTCCTTGTAGCCACACTAAAACAGCAAAAAAAAATGGAGTTCCCATTGTGGCTCAGAGGGTTAAGAACCAACACAGTGTCCATGAATCTCACTCCAGATTCTGTTCTAATGACCCAGATCATAGTCATCATGACAGGCAGACCTCGCTGCACAGATGAGACAGCTGAGGCAAAGGGCAGCTCTGGACCATCGCGAGGATCATAGCGCTAAGAGGTGGGGAGTCTGGCTGGACAGCACGTGCTGGTCACCACCACACTCGCTGCCCCTCCAAGCAGACCTCTCCTCCTTCCCCCTACAGGAGCCCATTCTGTGTATTTTCTGTCCTTGTTCCATCCCTGTAACCTTCCTATCTTTTCTCCAATAGACTTCCTTCTCCTCACAGTCCTCGTATATCATTCCGTTTATTCCTTAATCTGTTGATGGCACTCAGCGCTCCTACACGTGTGTCTGGAGGCCCAACCAAGCATCTCACCTCCAGCAAGAGGCCGCAGTGACACAGGCAGCTGAAGGTCAAACCCAGTGCAAGCTCCTTTTGATGACTATAGCAATGACTCATCTACAGAGATCATAAGGTAAGGACCATATTTCAAGTACTAGACTTCTGCATGAGACACCACTCTTTCTTATAAAAAGGGAAGCAACAACACTGGGATTTATTGGTGAAACAAGCTGTGTAACATTTTAGTCTCTCTTGATGTCACATTTCTAAACCTGAAAACTGAGCACACTGACGATTTCAACAAAGACAACACACACATACAGGCGCACACGTGCACACACACACACACACACACACACACACACCATACACACTTCCGGTGAAAAAACAGTTTCTCGGCATCTTAGCAAACCAAGCAGAAGGCATAAAACACTGACAGCTTGTTCTGGGAATGGCTGGCTCGACACTCACATATGTTTTCCATCTCTAAGTACCATATTCATGACTCAGGCTTCTGATATCATAATGTTAACCGCAAATGCAATTTGTTTAAGACGCCAAAAGGGAAGCTCCTGGGAAAGCCTTGGTTCCCTCACGAAAGAAGAGCTAAGGCGGATGGGGTCAAGATGGAAGTTAAGTTCCCTTTGTTAAACACCTACAAACAGGTCTAAAAGTAGAAGAAGAAAACCATGCCAAGACTACTGATCATTTTCTGTGGACGGGCTCACCCTTGCTGTCATTAGGAGGAGGCAAAGAAAAAGCACATAAACTAAAGAATAAATTATAAGACATTAAGAAGACCACTCGAACTGGGAGACTTCAGAATGAGTTGTCACTGAAATTCTGACATTTCCTCTTTGGTTATTTATTAGTTTATCTGGCTGTATCCACGGCACGCAGAAACTCCCGGGCCAGGGACTGAACTCATACCACAGCAGCGACCCAAGCCGCCACAGTGACAACGCCAGATCCTTAACTGGCTGTGCCACGAGAGAACGCCTCTCTTTCAGTTATTTTTAAGGGAAAGGGTAAAAAACCTTATCATTGGCCCAATTTATATAAAATTCTACATGAGGGCAGAGAAACCCACATGCCGGCCAAAGCTCAGTCTTGCTAACGTGGGCAAGTTTCTTACCCAGAGGCCACCCCAGGGGAAGCCCTCGGCTGGGGGCCACATACTCTGGGAAACTAAAAAGTACCACGAACACAGCTGTAAATTTTACTGAATATCTCCCATTCACACGTTCTGTTCTCCTCAACTCCATCTCCTGCAAAACAGACAATAGAATGTTCAGTCATCGACAGGGAGCTGGGTTAAAACCAACACCAACCAACGTACGGCTAGAGGAGTTCCCTTCGTGGCTCAGTGGTTAACGAATCCGACTAGGAACCATGAGGTTGTGGGTTCGATCCCTGGCCTTGCTCAGTGGGTTAAGGATCTGGTGTTGCCGTGAGCTGTGGTATAGGTCACAGACGCGGCTCGGATCCCGCGTTGCTGTGGCTGTGGTGAAGGCCGGCAGCTACAGCTCCTGTTAGACCCCTAGCCTGGGAACCTCCATATGCCTCGGGTGCGGCTCTACATAAAGGCAAAAAGACAAAAAAAAAAACAAAAAAAAAACAAAAAAAAGTACGGCTAGAGAAATCTCCAGTCTCTACAGAATCCAAACGGAGAGAACTGTTTATCTGTACTGAGAACACATTAACGCCTCCACCGGCTTTTCACGTCACAAAGTCTGAGCCCTCACATCCAGCATAAAGCATCTTCTGCTGCTAGCGGCCCGGCAGGTTTCCACAGCAGGTGCGCTGAAGGCCTCGCCCCACGGGCCTGCCGACTAGGAACGCACAAGAGCTCCTCCAGGAAGCAAATACTCAGCATGCCTCTGGCCTGGGAAGTGAACTGAATGTGCACTTCTAATTTGAAAAATTTTCAGGAATTCCCGCCATGACACAGTGGGTTAAGAATTCTATTGCGACAGCCTGTGTCGCTGTGGCGGTGCGGGTTCAATCCCCCTGCCCTCCACAGTGGGTTAAAGGCTCCGGTGTTACCACAGTTGTGTTATAGGTCGTAGCTGTGGCTTGGATTCGATTCCTAGCCCAGGAACTTCCATATGCCATGGGTGCAGCCATGAAATTAAAAAAAAAACAAAAAAATTTTTTTGCCGGAAAAAATTCTATGAAAGTCATTCTAGTATTTTACTTTATTTATCTACCCAAATCATATAATTGCTCAACAAATGTGGACCTGAAGGGTTTTCTATGTACTCAGAGCGGGAAATGGCAATTTCTCAAACGGTCCATGAGATTAAGGATGAGCCGCGTTCTGTCCCTGTCTCCGGGAAGGCCCGGTCAGGGTTTCAGGACGGGGCGGACAGCATGCCCCGCCTGGGCAGGTCCTGGGCTGGGCCCATTTCTCTTATGCTCAGGCCGTTGTTCAGCACGCGCCTTAGTGCAGGCAGGCCCGTGCTGCAGCAATCACTTCGACAGCTACTGCTCTCATCGGCTCCTTCAGGCTCAAGTAATTCCACTTCCCGGAGACGAGTCAGGCCATCAAGCGGAAACCCTTTCAACTTGGAACCAGCCAGAGCCTACAAATGGCCCTGTCTCTGCACCCAACCTCTGCCCTTCCCTCCAGAAGAAAGGAAACGGTGTTCATTCTGCCAAGTAAGAGAGGCTGTGGGCAGAAGAAAGCAATTAGGGCAAAAGAAATAACCTAGTTTCTTTCCCAGGTATGGGGTTAAAAAGATTATGACGACAGACTATTTAGGGAAAAAAAACATGGGGCCGTTCTCTCTTGTTCTAGACTAACTGGGAGAAACATAATTTTGTAAGTATACTAAAATCCAAAGTCCTTTAAAAAAAATCGAAAGGGAGCTTGTAACAACCAATGTAAAACCTGAATAATATAACTCTACTATTGCTAGTTAAACACTTTTTAAAAATTGAAAAGAAAAACACACATGAATCACACCAGTGGACTGTGAAGGGTGAGAAAAGGAAAGGAAAAGTCACCAGAGTCAAGAGAAGGACACACAGATCAGGGTGTGGGGGCGGGGAGGCAGTGGCTGCAGAACCCAAAGTAACAGAAGTTAAACTGCTCTCCCTGCTCAATTTAATTCAGCAGTTTAAAATAAATGTAGGGGTCCTCACTGCATCGCAGTGGAAATGAATCCGACTAGTATTCTTGAGAATGTAGGTTTGATCCTTGGCCCTGCTCAGTGGGTTAAGGATCCCATGTTGCCATGAGCTGTGGTGTAGGTCGCAGACATGGCTTGGATCTGGCATTGCTGTGGCTGTGGTGTAGACTGGCGGCTGTAGCTCCGATTCAAGCCCTAGCCTGGGAACTCCCATATGCCGCAGGTGCAGCCCTAAAAAGTGAAAAAATAAATAAAATAAAAGTAACATGAAAAACCATTTGAAGAGGGATGAGAAGCTAACTAACAGATATTACTGGATTCTGCAGATTTCAAATAAAAATAATGAGGCCTTTCTTGTCTATTTTCAACAAAAAAGCATTCAAATTAAATATTCGGATTGTGGAAGTTAACACTTAGCAGAAAAGGGCTACTGAACCCAGAGATTAGGATCATCAATAAGAAGGAAACTGTTACAGAAAAACTGCTTAGGCGGTAAGAAGAGCTGTCAAAAGTTAAATTAGGCAAATGAGACTACATCAATGCTGAAATTTTAAAAATCATAGTGAATACACAGAAGAATTAGGGCTAAGATGGGCTGGAAAAATGCTATAATTTAGTAAAAAAAATGGGAAAATAAACAAAAGAGATGGTTTAAATATTAAAGGACCCACAAACACTGCAGAGGGAAAGATAATTGATACAAAAATAAACAGCAGTGGGCAAATTAGAGGGAGGAGAAAAGAACGAACGTGGGAAAAATGGAAGCCCTCTGAGAAATACGGGTCTTCTAATCAGAGAAATGTATAACCTTATTAGTACAACAGATCTACATCAGATCCAACACACACACACACACACACACACACACACACACACACACAGCCCTCCTCTGAGGGTACAACCCTAACCCTAACCCTCACTTTCTCATTTGGGCCACATCACTATTTCAGCTCATTTCTTCAAGAAGAATAAGGAACTTACTGGATCTGGCTGCATTACTTTCTGCTGGGATCTTTTGTAGTCCATGATCGAATTCTTACCCATCTTAATCCATACAAAAGGCAAACCCATAAAACCTCGACAAATATTTAGTCATCTGATTGACTCTCATCCCAGAAATTGTAATTCAGTAAAGAGAGAATCTTGAAGGTTTTGAAAATATCTCCTTCATAGGTCTTGACTTAAATGGACTCCCAAATATTGCTTCTTTTTTTTAAAAAAAGAAAAAAAAGTGTCCTCGACCAGACCTTGGAGTTCAGCGGTGCCCATAAGGGGAGCTGCAAATGCATGCGCTGCGTTGGCGACTAAGCACAAAACACTACAGAGATCGATATTGTGCTGCTAGAATGCATTCACTTCCCCGCCACACACACACACACACACACACACACACACACACACACACAGCCCTCCTCTGAAAAACCTTGAGGAGGGCCAAGGCGTAATTTGTAGAAGGTCCCAGGATGGTCGGATAAGCCACCCCACCCCAGGGGAGATCCACCTTTTGGACCTCCACCCAGATTCAAAACCCTGCTTCCAAGGCTATGGGCGTGTGTGTCCTAATTTTAGCCCTGCCTTTAACATCACACTGTGAAGCTGCCTGGATCCTATTTCCTCTTCCCACACTCATTAAAGTTCTCTGTTTTATCCAAACTGGCATTTCTAATTCCAGTGTTTCTCAGTGCTCAGGGCTTTTAGAAAGTCTTCTAAGGCAACGGCTTTAATTCAATTAATTGCTATGGTTTCCTTCTTTGGTCTCTGGCCATAGCTGATACCGAACTCCCCAAACTTCATCTTTAAGAAAAAGGGTGTATTTTTAAAAGCAGGGGAACACAGCGATTTTCCTCCCTGGGGAGCCTGGCAATGTGAGTCCAAGTGCTCGCTGTCATCGGGGGCCAGAGCCCTCACCGCCACTGTGATCTGCTCCTCTGGCCGCTCAGCCCTTTCCTGGTTCTCTGAGCTATTCCTACATCCCCTTAATCCGATCAGAGCACATTTATTATCCAGTCCGCCCATTCATCAGCGACACAGAAACCGCCGCGCACCGCTCCCCTCTCGATCTCTGCTGCGTGCAACCCAACGTCCATCTTCCCAGAACTTCTGTTCCAATTTTAGCGTGCCCTCCAAAAAGTTCAATTGCTTTTCTGGCTAACCCTGCAGTTCTTTTCAACACGCTGAGATGCAAAAACCTCAACGGGCTCCCTTGAAAGGGGAGCGAAGTCAAGTCAAGCCGATGGGGCTTTGAGTGCTCCCTTATGTCCCCTCCATCACTGTAGCTTTAGCTCTGGGCTCGTGACAGATGATACAGTTGAATCCTAAGAATCTGAGGACCTAACCAGATGCCTTGAAGAGTTTACAGCCACACTGCTTCCCCAAACCACAAAGGATCTAGTAAAGTAACTATTAACACAACAATAGCACAACTATTAGTAATCTTTTTTTTTTTTTCTCCCCTTTGGTCCACCGCATGGCTTAGGGAGCTCCCAGCCAGAGATCAGATTGGAGCCACAGTTGCAGCCTTGACCTACACTGTAGCTGCAGCAAACAACGGACCCTGAACTTACTGTGCCGGGCTGGGGATCGAACCTGCATCCCAACACTTCCAAGACGCAGCCAATCCTGTCACACCACAGCAGGAATTGCATCTTCCTTTCATTCTGTTTGCTTACTTGTTTCCTAGTAAACTAACGTTATTAACGACTTCTGTGCAAACTCTAGGTTACTATTACATAAATGACCTCTTTTCACTGTATATTCTCAGAACACTTAGATGGGTATTTCTTTTAAGCAAAAGAACACAATTCACACAAGCCATACACACAAGAAACACTTGTGCAGAATTTTTTAGATTTCTAGTGTAGTAAGCTATAAATTTCTTACCTTTACAGCATAATAAACTATTAATCTGAAGGCCCCAAGAGGAAGCATCTATAACCAAGAATAACTGAGAACATACATTTTTCAAATCAGGCAAACATTCTTCCCAGAGCATTGAAGGAGGTTTTGTTTAGAAGAATCAACATAAACTACCCCCAACATTCACTGATGCTAACAAAGGTGGAGTTAGGCCGACTCTGGGAAATACGCATTACCATAAGAAGCAACCTTAAAAGAAACCAAACCTTGAAAAGCCCCAAAAGGGGGAAAACTGTGCTAGCCCTGTTGGAAATCTGTGCTTTCCACACAAAACAATTTGAGGGGTTTTCCCTTAGGCCTCAGTCAAAGTGGCTCGATTACCACAGGGTCAGAAAGATATCATTTTTTTTTTTTTTTTTTTTTTTTTTTTGCCTTTTTGTCATTTTATGGCCGCGGGTTTATGGCCGCACCCGCGGCATGTGGAGGTTCCCAGGCTAGGGGTCTAATCGGAGCTGTGGCCACTGGCCTGCGCCGCAGCCACAGCAACGCAGGATCCGAGCCGCGTCTGCAACCTACACCACAGCTCACGGCGACGCCGGATCGTTAA
>PVHT021183523.1:7997600-8057733 GCA_004024745.2 Catagonus wagneri | reverse complement strand
AAAGATATCATTTTAAGATGATTTTTACCCTGAAAGGAAAACCTAAATACCACCCCCTTGGAGGCAAAGTGAGTCCCAGGAATAATGAGAGGGGTTCATGCAGTAACTCGGACGGGGCCCCAAAGACAAGAAAAGGCGTCAGTCAGATTTCTCAGCCTCATCTGAAGTCTGGGATACCAGGTGACTACTAAGGATCGTCCGTCTTCCTTCAGCATCCCTTGTGCGCGTGTCGGGAGCGGCCCCGGGGAAGGCCGAGCTGCTGAGCCCCACCTGGCCGTGCGAGGCGGATGAGAGAGGCGTGCACATCGTGGCAGTCTCTTTCCTGCGGGATGACGAGTTGTAAGAGCTGGAAGTTCTTGCAGCGGATGAGCAGAGGGCACCCAGTAGCAGTTGTCGCCTGTTTCTCGATGGTGGAAATCTGGCTGTGAAGAATCTGCAAGCGCAAGTTCACGGGGGTAAACAAGCGCACCTCACAGACACACGCGACAGGACGTAGCACAGAACACCGAGCCACACAGGCCGGCAAGAAACGCTCCCCGCCCTTCATCTGGCTTTGCACTCAGACGACAAGAATTGAGATGCTTGGGAGGAGGAGAACCAACGGTCTGAATTTATCATTTTATTTTTCCAGGCCAAACTTTCTGATACCCAAGCTAATTATATGAAGCAAATTATTCTGGATATAATTCTGCACAGGCCCAGGTAAGGAACATTTGGGTCGTCAAGTGCTGAAATGCAATGAATTGCTAAAATTAAATAAGGTCACGAGAAGTTAGTAAAATAAACTTTGCAATCAACAAGAGTTAGAGACAGCTCCACTGGGAGGTGCCACCATGCTCCTGAATTCCACATGGGATGCTCGAGTTCAATAGCAACTTGAGATTGTTGATTTCTATGCCAATGGCGGTCAGGCAGGCTGCAGAGAAGATTTATTTCAAAGGAAGTCATGCTGAAGTGCTCTGGCATTTCAGAAGGGTCTCTGCTCCCCCTCAGTGGCAACACTTATTTAAATTCCTCTCCATGCAGTAGTGTCTGCCACCTTCTACTGCAGACATAAAGTCTATACCATACTGAAAAGGCAAAATCTGCAATTCAGGAATTCTGGTTCTGGTCACAGTGTCACAGGGAGGTAGCGATATCAAGTAACTGCCTATTGGTCTCCCTGTTGTGCAGCAGAAATACCTGAAGAGGGACTCTTCCCTAGATCTTCTCTTCCTTGTTTCTTTTTAAAGTTATGTGAAAACTGCCGACAATAATAAAATGACTAAGTGGCCTGCGTTACAGCATCCCACGAATAAAGCAGACTGCAGATAAAGAGCTGTAGGAATGCCGTACCCGGTACGCGGCTATTACTGGACCTCTGATTGACGGCTGCGCCATGAAGCGCCTCTGTCTACCTCTATGTCTACCTTTGATGACGTTCAAATAATCAGTGTTTAAAGTGAGTAAATAGATCAAGCGGGTGTGACTGCACAGAAAAAGATAAAGCTCACATTCCAAAAAGAGTCCTCTGAACACCCAAACAGCAAAATCCCACCCTCCTCACCCTGAGGACAAAGGAAGAGAGGGCCAAACAATGGAAAACACTTAGAGCCGAAACTAAGGAACGCATACCCATGTTTCCTTTCTGGCGTCAGGTGCATTTTCCACAAATATGACATGAGTAGCCGTCAAATACAAAGTACCGAGGGCTGCTTTTTTAGAAGATATTCCATCTACCAGGCGGACATTTTCGACCTAGAGAAATCAGTTTGACAGGGTTACAGCAAAGAAAAAGGGCTACTCCCAAAAACATAATGAGTAGGTAGTCTCACGCTTCATCCAAAAATGATTCTGAAAATTC
This sequence comes from Catagonus wagneri, assembly GCA_004024745.2. NCBI lineage: Eukaryota > Metazoa > Chordata > Mammalia > Artiodactyla > Tayassuidae > Catagonus > Catagonus wagneri. The sequence goes on along the minus strand of PVHT021183523.1, from coordinate 8,055,890 downwards.
TCCCAACAATGAAAACCCAAACTTACCTGCTTAAGTTAATTAGATCTCAGAATGACGCTGTATATCAAAAGATAAAGGCTCACCCATTCCTTAAACATAACCTTAAATGCACCACTAAAGATGTACAGACCCTATTCTTTCAGAACACCCATTTTGTGTTTAAAATTGGTCCACATTTTTACTTCACTATAATTATGTAATTCTACTTGAAGGCTGGAAGTGTGCACATGCAAGTTAAGACTACACTGTAACTACATACGAACTACATTCTACTAAAGAAAAAATAATGCATTTTCCCACATTTCTCAGTTGTAGAAATGACCCCAAGGCTGTTTGTTTTCCCACATTTCTCAGTTGTAAAATGACCCCAAGGCAATTTGTTTCCATATAAACCAGGAGGAAATACAAATCTACAAACAGGAACAAAAAACTATCAGAGAAATGTGCTGCATGCTTACCAAAAAAACCTACCAAGTTGCAACGCTAATAGTCACGACAAAAATCTTCCTAAGAAATAGAATTCTCACCCCTGAGTTAAAATTCAAACTCATAGAAGAGACTTCTGGAAATACTGTTTATCAAGCATATATCTCTTAAATATAGAGCAATTCCAAGAATAATATGCCTTGAATATATATATTATATGTGACTGGGTCACTACGCTGTACAGTAGAAATTGACAGAACACTGCAAACCAACTATAATGGGAAAAAAATTTTTTTTAATTTTAAAAAAAGAATCTATGCAATTTTAAAAAAAGAATCTATGCCTTGGGATCATTCCACTATGACATGTGTAGGAAATGACAAGACTGTCTTTACAGGGCAAGTGATGACTGAAGCAGTGATGACTCTAAGAAGGCAAGAGCCGTCACAGCCAAGGGATGAAGGTTCCAGCAATGACAGCAGACTTACCGACGCTACTTCCTACTGCCAAGGACCAACCATCTATAAGACAGACACTGGCTCATCCTTCATCTCCCAAATCAGGGTACTTACTTGCCACCCTGAGGCGGCTTAGGGACCAGTGAATCGAATTTGCTCCATTCTTTAGTCTAATATGGAAGCCGGTGATGGACTTGGGGTTGTCTCCTCTTTACCAACTCTTTTACTAGCTCTCATATTTTCTCACTAGAGTTTTTTGGATGTTCAGAGAGGAATCTTTTCTGTAATGATTTATCTCTTCCTTTCCAGGATTTATACATTTTTTTCCTTGTCTGATGGCATTATTAGAACCTTCAGAGTAACAGTAAACAACAGTGGTAAAAGCAGTCACTCTGGTGTGGCTATTTAACATCCGCTTTACTGAGCTATAACCTACATTCCACGCATTCCATACGATCCACTCATTAAAAGTATACTATTCAGTGCTGTTTAGTATATTCGCAGCATTGCATATGTCATCACTGTGCAACCAACACTATGATCACTATAATTGATTATAGTAATGGTTATAAAATATAGTATTCAGTGCTTTTTAGTATATTCGCAGCATTGTGCATATCATCCCTGGGCAACCGTGACTATAATCAACGGTTTCATCACCCCTCAGAGAAACGTTGTACCCACTAGCAGCCATCCCTTTCTCCCCCACAGCGACCTACGCACTAGGCAACCTTCACCCGATTTTCCTTTTGTCTGGACTTGCCTCTATGCTTTTAAGAAAGATTAGTCTACACTAGCCAATTTGTGCTATTTTTCCCAGGTAAAATCATTACAGTTATGATTGGATAAATTCAGAAGTTTTAAACATACAAATTATTTAGCATTTGAAACAAATACAGGCACTGCTTTATACAGAAAAAATTCTTTAATAATTCTTTCAATTTTTGTGCAGTTCCAGATCTGTTCAATGTTTTTTGGCCCTTAATAACATTTATATTTATTTTATTTTTTTAATTACTTAATGAATTTTATTACACTTATAGGTGTACAAAAGTCATCACAACCAAATTTTATAGCCTTTCCATCCCAAACCCTCAGTGCATCCCCCCACCCCCCAACTTGTCTCATTTGGAAACCATAAGTTTTCCAAAGTCTGTGAGTCAGCTTCTGTTCTGCAAAGAAGTTCATTGTGTCCTTTTTTTAGATTCCACATGTAAGTGGTAGCATTTGATGTTGGTGTCTCATTGTCTGACTGACTTCACTTCACATGGTAATTTCTAGGTTCATCCATGTTGCTATAAATATTGTTATTTTGTTCCTTTTAATGGCTGAGTAATATTCCATTGTGTATATGTACCAGATCTTCCCTATCCACTCCTCTCTCAATGGGCATTTAGGTTGTTTCCATGACTTGTCTATTGTATGTGATGCTGCAATGAACACTGGAGTACATGTGTCTTCTCAAGTCATGGCTTTCTCTGGATAGATGCCCAGGAGTGGGATTGCTGGATCAAACAGTAATTCTGTTCTTAGTTTTCTAAGGAATCTCCATACTGTTTTCCACAGTGGTCACACCAATTTACATTCCCACCAACAGCGTAATAGGGTTCCTTTTTGTAAATCTCATGTTTACATATATTTTCTTTTCAAATTTTCTTATTGCTGATGACCAAATTCTTACAATCTTTTAATTCTTGTCTCTGGGTAAATCCCTGTCTCCTCCTGCCTTCTCTCATCCCTAATACTATGAACTACAATCTTCCTTTTTTGTAATTAGATATGCAAAGGTTTTTCTTTCAAGTCACAGGTCTTATGTTTATCAACTTAATTTTTTACTTTTCTTTTTTTTAATTTTTTTATTTTTCCATCATAGCTGGTTTATTTTTCACTTTTATAATTGCTAATTCCTGCTTGTGTTTGTTAATGTTTTCTTTCCTTGGATATATCATGTGGTTCTCGTTTCTTTGTTCATTTCTAAATTCTCAGGTTTCATAGCTCATTAATTTTCATTCTTTCTGATTAACAATAACGTTTAAGTCCAATCATTTTCTGCCTAGTAAATCCTGCATCTTAAAGAGTTTTGTCTGCAGTATTATCATTCTTCTTGCTTTCTAGGTAGTTTATAACTGTGGTTTTTTGGGTTTTTTTTTTTTCTTTTCAGCTCCACCCATGGAAGTTCCCAAGGCCAAGGACTAAATCTGAGCCCCAACTGCAGCAATGCCAGATCTTTAACTATTAAGCCAGGCTAGAGACTGAACCCGTGCCTCCACAATGACCTAAGCCACTTAAATCGTATTCTTAACCCACTGTACCACAGTGGAAACTCCTATAACTTCAGTTTTTATTTCTTCCTTGACCCAAGAGTTTTTAAAGACATTTCTCCTACTATAGAGCACAAAGAACTATATCCAACCTCTTGTGACAGAACATGATGGAAGATAACATGAGAAAAATAATGTATGGGAGTTTCCTTTGTGATGCAGCAGAAATGAATCCGACTAGGAACCATGAGGTTGTGGGTTCGATCCCTGGCCTCATTCAGTGGGTTAAGGATTTGGTGTTGCCACAAGCTGTGGTGTGGGTCACAGACGTGGCTTGGATCTGGCGTTGCTGTGGCTGTGGTGCAGGCCAGCAGCTGCAGCTCCAATTAGACCCCTAGCCTGGGAAACTCCATATGCCTCGGTGTGGCCCTATGAAGGAAAAAAAAGAAAAGAAAAGAAAGAAAAAGAAGAATGTATGTATATGTCTGACTGGGTCATTTTGCTGTAAAGCAGAAATTGACACAACATTGTAACTCAACTACACTTTAATAAAAAGTAAATAAATAAGACTACCTATCTGGGAAAAAATAGAGTATTTTTCAATCCTATGATTGGATTTTTTAAAAAAATACTTCTATTTCCATTTTATTTTATTTTTATTTTTTGGCCACTCTCAGCATATGGAGTTCCCGGGCCAGAGATCAGATCCAAGCTGCGGCTGCTGCAGTGGCAACACTGAATCCTTAACCCACTGTGCTGGGCCGGGGGACTGAACCTGTGCGTCGGATAAGCCGCTGATCCCATTGCACCACAGTGGGAACTCCAACTGGATTATTTTATTTAAACTTTTCATTTTGAATAAGTATAAAAAAGATACTACAGAAGAGACCGGGAGGAGAAAAGCAAGCGGATATATTATTTTTAGGACATTTCTACAGGGAAAAAAACTCATTTGCATGTTGAAATGTGCTAGATAAATTAACCAGAGATGTAGGGGTGATGCATCGGTTAACAATATGTAAGCATGGAACATAAATAATTTTCTCTGCACTTAGGACCAATGAAACAAAACTTTATCAGGGTAATCATTTTGAACACAGGATAGTATTTGGAGGCCAAAATATTTAGTATGGATTATTCTCCCTATAGAAGTGAAGAAAGATTAGATTATTTTTAGAAAATCTCAGTGGAACAGAACAAGGTTCGCAGATGGTGGTGACACTTAAATGAGATTTTTCCATGTCTTTTTGTTAACTTTGGATGCCGCTGCCGGAAAATTACATTTCAAGATTCGGCCATCGTTCTCACAGGTCTCTCAGCTGTCAGAAGTAATTTTGAAGTAGGAGGAGGAAATAAGAAATAAAAAGCAATGAGGGAAACACCAACAGCATGATTTCCCAGTGATGTAATAAAAGAAGTGAGTAATAAAAATTAAAATTCTATCGTCTGAGAAATTCCATGAAGAGGGAAAGCACTGCTCAGGGACCATTCTATGATTTATACTAAGACAGCCAGAACACTCTTGCCTTTGACACTACAGTCAGTCGATGCTAGATAAACGAAATAAATCTGTTTTGAGAGTTCCCATCGTGGCTTAGCAGAAACAAATCTGACTAGCATCCATGGGGATGCAGGTTCGATCCCTGGCCTCGCTCAGTGGGTTAAGGATCTGGCATTGCCGTGAGCTGTGGTGTAGGTCGCAGACGCGGCTCAGATCCCACATTGCTATGACTGTGGTGCAGGCCAGAATCTACAACTCTGATTCACCCCCTAGCCTGAGAACCTCCATTTGCCGTGGGTATGGCCCTAAACACACACACGCACACGCACACACACACACGCGCAAAAATCTTTGGAGTTTCGGCACCATCATGAGAATCCGTTGCGTCATTAACTCTGCCTCACTGTTTGGTTAACTTAATACTACCTCATCTACACATATAACAAACTCCAGGGTGACAAGGCCTCTTTGGAGAGAGAATGACTCTTAGGAAACTACCACATTCTTAAGACAGAGTTAGGGCAATTCATTTGCATGTTCCCTGGAACACCGTGCCTAAGACACACTCAGTATTCATACTCTGTAAATGCCAGTTCACCTCTGCAAAAGATACTGCCATATATCGTTAACTCTTGGGTGTACATTTTTCACATTCTGAAATTTCTGAAAACGGAACGCACCCTGTGATGAATGCGGTAAGAAGCTGGTGTGTCACTTATTTGGCAGTGCTTTTTTTTTTTGTTTTCTGTGGTACATAAAATCTCGGTGCATCTTATAGTCACCGATGCCTCAGCTTTCCCGACACGCAGTTCAGTTTTTAGTCACTGGAGTGTACATGATTTTTGAAATCATGGGACTGAAAGAAGTTATTAGGGAGAGGAGGTGGAATGAGAAGAAGAGATCTGAAGAAATCCAGCGTTTAAAGCTCTGACGGAAGAGGAGGAATCAGAAAACGCACTAGGGGGAATGGCCAGTGAGGGAGAAGATGAGGAGAGGGCGCTGTCAGGGGAGAGTGTGCAGACGGAGTGGTTTAAGAGAGAGTGGGAGTTCCCACTGTGGGTCAGCGGGTTAAGAATCTGACCAGTACTCATGAGAACGCAGGTTCAATAGCTGGTCTCGCTCAGCGCATTAAAGGACCTGGCACCGCCGCAAGCTGTGGGATCCTTCATGGCTGTGGCTGTGGCTGTGGTGTAGCCTGGCAGCTGTAGCTCCAATCCGACCCCTAGCCCGGGAGCTTCCATATGCCACAGGTGCAGCCCTAAAAAAAGGAAAAAAAGAGAGGCAGAGAGTGTGTTTATGCTGAATGGGGCTGACAGATGAAGTCAGGCAAGAAATGCAATGTGCCCATGGGACTCAACGACATGAAAGATGCAGGAAGGATGGCGGGAGCCCTGAGACCAGAAGTCATGGCACAACGGCTGGAGCGTAAGCTCACCAGCACTAAGACGGAGAGATTCAAATCTTGTGGATGATGGGCCAGAAGCCAGAGTGGGGAGCCTGACTCAAACTCCACCCCAGAGCAGCAAGACCAGAGCACTCCAAGAGCTTTCTAGAAGCAACGGGCACGTCAAGACAAAGAGGCCTGTCAGTATTGCCAACCACGAGGCATCTCACACTGTGACGTATACAGGAAGTAAAACCATTCCCGCTCGGTGGAGAAACATCTTTTAAAGGATTAGGAAAAGGAGCGGAGGCTTACTGGGCAAGAATTTGTTTGTCCTGCTTAGGCTAAAGTCTCCCCAATCCTAAAAGGCATTCTCCTCCAGCTTTTAAAACTGGTCTTTTTAAACATTATGATGCGTGTCCTTCTTCGGGCAATGTTTAAAAATTCAGAAACACAGAAAGAAGAACAGAAAATCATCCCCAGTCTCATAATCCAAACACAAGCACTGTGCATCTTCTGCTGTATTTTAGAAAATCTTTATACCTTATTTTAAGGGTTTTTGATGAGGTGGCAAAGTGCCAGGGGACAGAAACCCAGGGACGGAGAGAAAAATCCCATCTCAGCCTTCTGCTTTACAGAACCTTTCCTTTGCCCCAAATCTGCAAGAAAGTTGGTTCTGTACCTCACTGTCTTCTGGGACTGGGGAAGGGCTGTGTAATTACCTAAGAGGAGGGTTTTAACCCAGCACAGTTGTCACGGAACACAGATGCATAAATGGGTAGCGAAAACAATCTTTAACCTGAACTAATTCCGTGGGAGCACAAGAGTATGCAAGAGGAGACTGTGACGATATAAACATCCATGGGAGCTGGGAGAAATCCTGGGGGGAGCTTTGGACCTCTGAAGAGAAGAAAATGAAGGTGTTCCAAATAACTCTACCAGCGTCTCCTGGATCAGAGCAATCCCCGCTGTCCACTGGCTTCTGAAAAAGTCACCTGAATAGTAATAATAAAATGACAGTAAATATGCTTAGACTACATACTGTCTGCCCCGCATTGTGCTATTACTCTGCGTATCTGACCTCAGTTAATCCCCACAGTAACCCCATGAATTAGGCCCTCTCATAATCCCCACCTCGCGGTTAGGCTATGAGCCCTGAGCAATCTCCCCAGGTCGTACAGCTGTACCTGGCAAGGCTTGGTCTGGAGTTAAGGGCTAACCAGCTCCAAGGGCCAAGCTCATGGGTCACCAAGGCCGTGAACGCCCGTGAACACCCCTGAGGTCATTCTAGATCTGCTCCTCCAAGTTAGTATGTTTAGAATAATCAGCTAAAAACCATTTTAAGCAACTGTATGCATGAAGTTCGTATTTAAAAATAGAATGCTTTTGGGAGTTCCCATTGTGGCTCGGTGGTTAACGAATCCGACTAGGAACCATGAGGTTGCGGGTTCGATCCCTGGCCTTGCTCAGTGGGTTAAGGATCCAGCATTGCCGTGAGCTGTGGTGTAGGTAGCAGACGCGGCTCGGATCCCGCATTGCTGTGGCTGTGGCGAAGGCCGGCAGCTATAGCTCCTGTTAGACCCCTAGCCTGGGAACCTCCATGTGCCGCGGGTGCGGCCCCAGATAAGGCAAAAACACACACACAAAAAAAAATTGAATGCTTTCGATAGAGAAAGTATCCAAGTTCAAGGACTCAGAGACTATTATTCTCATGGGTCTGTCCTGAGGAATCTACTAGACAACAGGCTTCAAAAACATAAATCAATAAGTAACTACAGAGATATCAACAAAAGAACCGGTGGGTAAGGTCCAACATAACTATTTATAGAACTAAGACCAAAATGAAGGCAGACAGGGAGGGAAGACTGGACGTGACGGCCGTATGATTAGAAAAGGTAGAAATAGTACAACTAGCAAAATGGAAGTGATGCGGGAAAACATATGCAAGATAACTGTACCTAGTAATTACGTTGCTGTGACAATATTACTGTTTTCTGAGACTTCTATATGGAACCAAGTAAATGAGTAATTTAAAAAAAAAATAGATGCTTTAAGACAAAATGAGACTGTAAAACTATGTTCATAAACCATTATTCCAGTATTAAAATATTCTTCTTTAGGAGAAACCCAAAGACCAAAAGCCTGGGGTCAGGCGAGGGGAGCCCCGACGCCGGCACAAGGAGACGCTCGGGTCTCGGCAGCGAGACCTGTGTAGGACGGTGTAGGACGGCGCTGGCTTCTGGGCAGAAGAAGAGAAGGGTGACGAAGACGAAGCCTTTGTCCATCCTGAAGAATCTTACAGACTCAGTGCGAAAGACTGTGCCCAGGTTCATGGCCTTTGTGCTCCCATCCCTGCCCTGCCGCCGTTAGACCGAGGGAGACAAAGGTTTCGTTAGCTTTTCTAACCGAGGCTGAAAAGCCTCCGTGAAAACACCAGGCCCCGGGGCAGGCACTGCCAGGCCTGAGGCAGGCCGGTCAGCCGGGGACACAAGGGCAGCTGGGTCCCTCCCGGCCTCTGGGAGTCAGGAGGCCCCGTAAATCAGCGCAGACAGAGCCTCTCCCGCGCCGCCTCCTAATGTCGATGCCAACGGACCAGAAGACTTTACTTCCTACCCTGCCGGTCAAACTGGTCGAATACTGGACGAGGGAACATTCTCAGGTTCTGGAATCACCTCTGACTACCTGGTAAACAAAAACTACTCTGTAGAACCGGGAGTCCAAAGTGCAGGGCAGGTTAACCCTTTTTCTTTTGTCTTTTTAGGACCGCACCCGCGGCCTTTGGAAGTTCCCAGCCTAGGGGTCAAATCGGAGCTGCAGCTGTCGGCCTACACCATGGCCACAGCAATGCAGGATTCGAGCCACGTCTGCAATCTACACTGCAGCTCACAGCAACGCCAGATCCCCAGCTCACTGAGCAAGCCCAGGGATCAAACCTGCATCCTCATGGACACTATGCCGGGTTCTTAACCTGCTGAGCCACACCGGGAGCTCTAGGTTTAGCTTTTACTGAACAAAAGGAAAAGGAATGGCACCAGCCCCTGGTTTCATTTGAGCCAAAGACCAAGTCCTCAATACTGTATAAATTAGGCTGAAGGTCACTGCCAATCACTCAAGGGCAGAGATCCAAAGGTTGTAGAACACGGAGAAATCAAAATGTCTGTAGCAGCCAAAACTGAAGACAAGTTTATGTTCTAATCTAAGAAAAGCAACTAGATAAATAGTTTGTCGTGCTAAATTTGGTATCTTGACATTTTCTAACTCCAGCAACATGAAAAGTAAAGTATTTGTCTGCAAGTCAAGGGGCCTGGGCCCTGGTTCTGGTTCTGAAATGGAACCGTTGGGCCCAGGCTGCTGAGTGACTCTCTGTGGGTCCTGACTTCTGGAAAGGACCGACAGGGTATTTAACGCCTTTCGGCACGCTCACAAGTCGCCCTCCTAACTCAGAGGGGTTTCAGAAGGACACACCAACCTGCTGTGAAAATGCATACAATAATGACTCCATACCAAATCCCGAGAAATTCTGCCACACCCTACCATGGCTGGCCAACAAAACCCATGTGATTTCCCAAGGAAAGGAGGCACCAGCCTCGGCAACAAGAGATGCTGCAACACAACAGGCTCTCAGACCGGCCCAGAGGCCGCACGGAGGCCCAGTGCGCCACACCTCCGGGCAAGGCCGCCGCCACACCTGGCTGTTCTCCGTCTCCAGGCTGCCCACCCAGCCTGAGCCCTTCTCCTCTTTTCTCCACCTGGCTGTTCTCCGTCTCCAGGCTGCCCACCCAGCCTGAGCCCTTCTCCTCTTTTCTCCACCTGGCTGTTCTCCATCTCCAGGCTGCCCACCCAGCCTGAGCCCTTCTCCTCTTTTCTCCTGGAGTATCAGGAGAGGGGGTAACGGCTGAGAATCCAGGAGACCCTGGAAAGGCTTCCCAAGTTACTTCTACCTGTCATAACTATTATTTGGTTTTAAGCCTGAATTAATGAAGTATCTTACTACAGTGTTTTAAAAGAAAGTATTCTGGTTGCCTTTCTTTAACAAATGACTTTAAACTGCATCTTCTTTTTTTTAAAGTATTATGCCTCATCTTAATGCTCATAAAATTCTTTCAGATAAAAATGAGAAACCCCTGCTGTATAGCACTGGGAACTATGTCTAATCACTTGTGACGAATCCATATATGTATGTGTAACCGGGTCACCACGCTGTGCAGTTGGAAAATTGACAGAAATCTGTAAACCAGCTATAATGGAAAAAATAAAAAAAAAAAGAAAGAGAGAGAGACCATTACTTAAAACGTATGGGTTTTTTGTTTGTCTTTTTAGGGCTGCACCTGTGGCATATGGAAGTTCCCAGGCTAGGGGTTGAATCGGAGCTGCAGCTGCCAGCCTGCGCCATAGCCACAGTGACGCGGGATCTGAGCTCTGGCAACGCCAGATCCTTAACCCACTGAGCAAGGCCGGAGATCAAACCTGAGTCCTCATGGATACTAGTCCATGTGACTGCTGAGTCACAACAAGATCTCCCATAAAATGTATGTTTACAACAGAATGCCAACCTGATTTTTGAAAACATCATATTTTGCAATCGATCCAGCCAGCCATCTTTTTTTTTTTTTTTTAACAATCTTTAATGGTGATGCTCAGGCTCCAGTGTCACATAGACCCGTCTGGCTTCACGGTGCCCACCCATCAAATTCCCACACCACTGGCCAGAAAGTGGCCGAGTGACAAGGAGGGCTTATGCAGAAACCAAACTCGAGGCCATGACAACGATAAGAACCTAGATGCACAGGCAGAATCCATTTTCCCTAAAACGTTCTTCACCGCATGTGAGCCACAAATGTGGGGCTGCACGACACAAATATGTGCCTCAGAACTGCTGTTTCAAAGGCAGGTCCATCACCCAGCCAGCCTTGAAGCACAGAGATTAGGCAGGCTGGCAGGGTGCACCGTGAGGCCACAGAAGCTCCCAGGTAGCGGCCGGCCTGGGACACGCATAGTCCTGGCTTCCAGCAGTGCCCGTGCCCTTACTCACTAACCGCTGAGAATCACGCGATCGGGCCAATCCCAGACTAACTTTCCAGAAAAGCTGACCGATGACAAAGAAGAAAGCACAATGGAGGACGATCCTCCCAACTTCTCCTCTGAGCAGATGAAAAAAGGAAGGGAAATAATAACCGCTATATTGGCAGGAGTTCCCTTCGCGGCTCAGTGGTAATGAACCTGATTAGTATCCATGAGGACTCGGGTTTGATCCCTGGCCTTGCTCACAGTTGCCGTGAGCTGTGCTGCAGGTCGAGGTGACTCAAATTCCTAGTTGCTGTGGCTACAGCTCCAATGTGACTCCTAGCCTGAGAACCCTCCATAAGCCATGGGTGCGGCCCTAAAAAGACACACACACAAAAAAGAGACAAAATAAAATAGCCATGTGAACCACAAATGTTCACTGCCTGGTCTGGAGGGGTGCACGCAGCGTCCCCACCCCCCACGGTACCGGGGCAGCCTGGAAAGCCCAGCTCCCAGGGGTCCACGACCAGCCCAACAGAGTCTTGACACGTGCATGGGCAAGTTCCACACAGTAAGGTGCAATGACCTCCTGCAGCAGTGGAAGAACCGTGTCAGGAATCAAGCTGCACTTCTACCCAGCCACGTAGTAATTTCAGAAATGTTTTATTTATGGGAGAAGTCCCTGTGTTGCTAAGTAAGATATTTTAAGCTTGAACCCAAATCTCCTGAACAATGAATGATTCCACCTGTGAGTCAATGCACGTGTGAAAGGAAAAGAGAAAAAGCAGACATCTCCGAGGTAATGAATGTTTATGGTGATTACTGGCAAATAAATCCATACCAGAGACTTCAGAGATTTCACTCTAGCTCCCACCTAATGCACACTTTGCGTCTGTGACTTCATGTTCCCTGTTAGCCTAGTGGTAACAACAGAGTTTGCAATTAAGATGGGCTTATCAATTATAGTTGCAAAATCTTTTGACATAGAAAAAGGGAAGCAATAAATTCTTCAGACCATTCAAAACGGTTATAATCTCTTACAGTAGAGAAAAATAGGCATCAAATTTTCCAAATGTTTTTGGCTGCTGCTGCACGTGGAAGTTCTGGGACCACAAACCCAATCTGAGCCACAGCAGTGACCTGAGCCACAGCAGTGACAATGCCAGGTCCTTAACCCACTAGGCCACGAGGGAACTCCTAATCTTTCCAATGAAAAGAAGTATTTTCAGTACTCTGCTGTATACTTTAAAAGTTGTGAAGAGAGCAGATCTTAAAAGTTCTCATCACAGGGGAAAAAAAAAAAGCCAACTATGTGAGGTAGTTAACTCATGTTAACTACTATTGTGCTAATCATTTTGCAATACATACACATATCAAATCATTATGCTCCGCATCTTAAATTAATACAATGTTCTATGTCAACTATATATCAGTAAAACTAGAAAAAATAAAATCACATGATAAAAGTTTACATAATAAATTTGCAAGAAAATTCCTAACTAAAAAAATGAAAAGATATACTTTTTCCTAGTTCCGTAAAATTTCTTGACCACCTAAACAGGGCAATCATGAAACTTCAGGAGTTTTCTAGCCCAGCCATTTGGCAGAAAACTCAGAAACACCAATCTTTCTCCCAAAAGGCAGATTTAATCTGTTTAAAACTATAAAACCAATGAAATTCTTTTCCCAGGACCATTTTATTCAGAGGTCAGATATTGGAGAAGAACAGAGGGAAAGGCAAAAATCACAAAGCACAATCCAAGAAAATATATGGCATGCAACCAGAAGAAATACTTAAGACATTCTGCCCTTCGTAAAGTCCACAAAATATCTTTTATGTAACACAGAGAAAGATGCTGGTGGACACACACATTTAGACTGCATGAAAAGAACCCTATTTTCAAGTTGCCTAAAAAACTCTTTTAAAAATGTATCCTGCTATGAGGCTAAATTATTTTCTAAAATATAGTCAGTAGAGTCAGATATAAAGTAGAAATCCCCGAGACAGTTGCCACCCATCACTTTAAGCCCTTTTTAATTTAATTAATTTACAAATGAATGTTACTAATCTGTTGAGTAATCGGTGCTAGGGACCCAGACTAGTTATGCACAAGGTCCTAGTTAATGACACTGTCTGCAGATTTTTGGATTCCATCGTTGTCTGTCAGGACTCTTCCAGGAGCAAGGGATAGAAATCTCAACTTCATATGGCTTCATAAAAGGGATTTTTAGGGAAGCATTTATCCATAAGGGTCAGACTGGCCCGGGGCTCAAACCCCAGCCCTCCCCCTTGTCTCTCGGCAAGGCCCCCTCCCTCTCTGCCGGCTCCGGGCTCTCGGCTCACAGTGGCTCCACAAACCCAGGCTCACTGGCCACTTGCCCTGCAGCCCAGGCAGTTTCGCGGCATTTCAGTGGGTCCCACGCTCACCCTTAAGCCCGTCAGAGTGGGCACAGGAATGACCTGAGGAGTGGCGAGGTTTGAGCCACACCAAAAGCACACGGCCTGTGGGCAGAGCGGGCATGGGGCGCAGGGAGCCTGAAAACATGGATGATGAGCAGCGGCCCAAGCCCAGCATCCGTCTGCCACACACTCTGCTCCCAGCTATCACCCTGCCTCACACCTTTGTCACATCACACCACGGTGAAAGCCCCCGTGGTTCCCAGTGCTGACCAGGGTCTTCCACAACCGGGCCCCACCTCACCTTTTCAGCAGGTTCCTTTTTTAATCCCCAAACCATTGCCAATATCTTATCAATAATCGCCACTGATTATTCTCCAAAGATGTACTGATCCAACCAGAATCTGTGTATTGCAGATCACCCCTCATTCTGTTCTCACTCCATCAACATATTCTCGCCTATAGAGCCTGCATCCCCAACCTCACTTTCTCCAGCACCAACTTTTCTCTGGACAGAGCCAGTTTCAACCGGGTTAACAGAGGTAGGAGGGTTCAGATTTGGAAAGATTAAAACCTCATATGAAATAGACCCATAATCCAAGGAATTTAGACTGACCCACGTATTGGACAAAAAGTTCACTCCAGTAATCTTGAACTAACTTTCAAAAATAAGAGGTAAGAGAATGAATGGGTTTATTCAGCCTATTCTGTTACGCTGGCTGCACAAAAGAACACTGAAAATAAATAAAGACCCTAACACTGCATGCATGTCAGAAGGACGGTTAGTAGTGCGTCAGCTTTCAAAGGGAAGAACCTACATATTTCCCCACTTTGCTGGGAAATTTAAGACCTTTCTCCACCCAGGAAGAGGCACTTGTTACACATATTTCTATAGATTTTTAATGCCTCCTACCAATCTCCAAATAATTCCAATAAATAAAGTTATACACAGCACAGAGTATATGCTGTGTGATATCAGCTTTTAAAAGAGAAGAAAAGTGAATCGACTTTCCTGTATAGATAAGAATGTTTTAATCCAGCTAAGGTCAAGGTCAAGGAAAGAGCTTGATGATTTTCAGAGAGTCCTGAATGCCTATAAATGGGCATGAGGTTGAGTTTTTGTCTACCTGTACAAGTGTGAAAACAACTGATTTGACTGACATTTAACTAGATTTTTAAAATGCCCTGAGGGGGACAATGAAGCTAAAATAGTTAATGACACAGCCCCAGAGCTACTAAAGAAATGGGAGTGCCAGCGATTCCTGGAAAAGGCAGAGGAAAGAAAAGGGAGCCCATTTTTGCTCAGGGGAAACCATAAAGGTTATGCCAGCAGCCAAACTCATAAATAAAAAGTCAGGCACTTGAGAGTTCTGCACAGGATCCATGTAATTTATTTTGGTAGAATGACCCTGAATGTGTAGGCTTAAAAGAACATGCGCTGTTGAACAACGAGACAGTCCCAGGATTTATTTCAACACCACCTTAAAATAACCTCAACCAAAAATACCATTTTCAACAAGCATAAATAAGAGAAAAAGAGGAAGAAAGAGATTAAGAGGAAAATAAATGAAGAACAGATGCTAGGCCCATTGTGATTCAATGAATAAATGCAGGGAACCATCTCTTAAAGACGGCTGGCTTAAAAGCAATTGTCATTTTGAAAAATAAAACGGTCTTGGGAGAATCAGACCTAGCTGGGAAGCAATATGGCAAGTCAAAGGCTTATTATTTTATGACGATGATTTTGCTGTAAAGATATTCCTGAAATTCTAAAATGCTTCTGACGTTGACATATGTCTGACAAAGGCACTGCCGGCAAAAAGACTGAACCATCTACTTATATAGCTCTTTGGGAATGATGGGAAAACATTTTCACAAGGACAAGTTGTGCCAAGACGACCTGACTGCTGGTGCAGAGAGCGGAGACAGCCCGGCACCGAGAGAACCTGGTTGCGTCGCGCCGCCATCATCCCGCGGCGAGTACCAGGGCCTGAGGCCCTGGGAGCGCGGCCCGCCGCCCCGGCAAGGCCGGCTTCCAGCTCATTTACGTTCCCAGACCTCACCCCTGGGCTCCCAGCCCCCAAGGACCGACTCCGCAATCGGCACCACATTTTCCTCCCTCTCCTCTTCCAGGACAGCCCTGGGGAGCCCATCATTCCCGTGCTGGGAAGTGAGGACGGGGCAGAACGCTGTGCAGACACCAAGAGGGGGAGCCTCTTCCGAGGCCCGATAAGAAAGGCTGCACAACTGCCCAGTCACAGGGAGCTCTGAGCAACCCATGAGCACAAGGACCCCACTCAGCACGGCAGGACCGCATATGCAAGACCCGTCTCCCGAGATGCTGGATCCCAGTCCACAGAAAGCACCCTCTCTCCTGTGAACTGCTGTGACACCTCGGGTCGGTACTATTTCTTTCTCATTTATTCTACGCCACCTTGTTACGTGCTGGTTTTTTGGTTTTTGGTTTTTGTTTGTTTGTTTTTTGTCTCTTTATGGCTGCCTTCATGGCATGTGGAAGTTTCCAGACTAGGGCTCAAATCGGAGCTGCAGCTACCGGCCAAAGCCATAACCACAGCAGCATGGGATCTGAGCCACATCTGCAGCCTACACTACAGCTCATGGCAATGCCAGATCCTTAACCCAATGAGTGAGGCCAGGGCTCGAACCCAAATTCTCATGGATGCTAGTCGGGTTCCTAATCCACTGAGCCACAGGGGAACTCCTATTACATGCCGTTTTTCAACAGGACCACTCTAATTGTTTCCAAGAACGTATGTTCTCAAGGAAGGCACCAGTTCTCTACTTGCAACATTCCCTGCCACACCATGAACAATACAGACCCACACCTGGATGGGAACTGTGGGAAGAAAGAAAAAGGAGATGCAGCCCTTGACTTATTGGCTTCCTGAAACGATGGACCATGACCACGATGTTGGGACAATACAGCAACCCTGGACAGGAGGTTCCTTAAGGACAGGCACTGTGCTTTTTCATCTTTGCACCCTAAGACTCAGCACAGGCACGTGCTAAAATATTCGTCCAGTGACTGAAAATTAATAGCACCATGGTGAGAAAAAGTATGCGAGGGATCACAGGTAGAATCAGGTATGATTAATCAGGAATATGCTGTTACTGAATTTGAATTTTCAGACAAGAAGGTAAGCGATGTCCAACTGTGAAAGATGTTGCAAGTACAAGGAACAAGGAAGAAAGGCAAAGAGAAACTAAACAACAACAGAAACGTCACCTGCAAAAGTAAAAACTAAAACTAAATGCCACGGAACTATGACTTTTTCCTTTTCTCCTCATAGCTGGGGTATCGTATGCAGCCGTGGTTGACAAGCATTCCTTAAAAGGTGCTGTGGGAACAAACCAGCAGGTTAAAAAAAAAACAAAAAAGAGCTGCACCATTAAGCCAGATTAGAGATTTTTTTTTTTTTGCTTTTGCTTTTTAGGGCCGCACCTGTGGCATACGTAATTTCCCAGGCTAGGGGTCAAATCAGAATTACAGCCACTGGCCTACACCACAGCCACAGCGACACAGGATTTGAGTTGATCTGCAACCTACACTGCAGCTTATGGCAACACTGGACCCCCAACCCACTGAACCAGGCCAGGGACCGAACCTGCATCCTCATGGATACTAGCTGGATTCATTTCCACTGTGCCACAAAAGGAATTCCCAAGATTTTTTTTTTTTTTAAATCCAACTAGTCTTCACCCTGGGAAGACATTCCCAGGTGATGTAGAATCTGACAACTTTCAAGAAACTTTATGTCACTTTGCTATAGGTCATACGTTCTTTATATGATTTCTGTACATGAATACACAGCTTTTTGTAACATTCCTTATTTAAAAAGTTGACACTATTCTAGATACCAATTCCTGACAGTTTCAGGTACACAGTAACTTGGAGTTACTGGGCAAGATTTTTTTTCATGCTGTCATTTGTAATGTTTTGTGAGAATTCTTGGAATTAAAGTTTGGGTTAGCATATTGCTTCACTTTTTAAAGCCTGGTTTTCCTTCAAAAACTAAAATCTGTGAACTTGGTACTAAGTCCAGGTATAACATTTTTATTGGAAGCCATATTTATATTTTCTCGTAAAGTACTTTTGAATTAATAAAATGTTAGCATAAATGTGAGAACTCTGAACCCTAGCCACTATTACTACCAGGGAACACTAGCATAACTGTGTTAAAAAAAGAAGACAGAAGTTACCTAGACTTATTGCGATCAGTTTACAATGTATATGAATCATTATATTATACACCTGAAAATAATAATACTGCTTAGGTCAATATGCTTCAATAAAAAAATGTCACACACACACAAAAAAGATGGGAGTTCCCATTGTGGCTCAGCAGGTTAAGAACCTGACTAGTATCCATGAGGATGCTGGTTTGATCCCTGGGCTCGCTCAGTGGGTTAAGGATCTGGCATTGCCGTGAGCTGTGGTGTAGGTCGCAGATGCGACTCGGATCCTGTGTGGCTGTGGCCGTGGCGGGCAGCTACACCTTTGATTCGAACCCTAGCCTGAGAAGTTTCATATGCTGCAGGTGCGGCCCTAAAAAGGAAAAAAAGAGATAGAGAGATGGAGTTCTCTGGTGGCTCAGCAGGTTAAGAATCCATCATTGTCACTGCTGTGGTACAGATTTGAACCCTGGCCCGGGAATTTCCACATGCCATGGGCGTGACCAAAAGGAAAAAGAAATAAGACTGTTGAAAGATATGAAGCTTGGATACAGTCACATTAAGCCATTTCCTCAATTGATTGATTCAAGGAATATTCACTGAGCACCTTTACCCTGTGCCAGGCACAGGGTGTTCTGGGTGCTGGGGATACAGCAGATGACACAGCAACATCACTTCCCACAGGGAGCCTGCATTCTGCTGGGGTGGGGAGGGGCAGACAAGGGAACAGGCAATAACAAATAAGCAAGCAAAACAAACAAACGTACACACATACCAAATGATGCCAGGGAGGAAATTCCAGCAGGATAAGCAGCTGGGCGGGAAAAACTCCTCTCCAATAAAATGACTGGGTCTTTCAGCAGAGACCAAAGAAGTGAGAGAGCCAGCCATGAGGATATCTGGGAAAAGAGCATTCTGGACAAAAGGAACAAGTGCGAGGCCCTGAAGAGGAAGATCTTTGACCTGTTCCAGGCGCTACAAGGCAGCAGGATGTCTGGACCAGAGTCAGTGATGAGGAGGGGCCGGGGGCCACAGGCAGCTAGGGCACCTCTAGGGCCTTCCAGAAGGGTGCCAGGGCCCTGGCTACCACTCTGAGTGAGGTGAAAAGCAGCTGCAAGGTTTACAGGGAAAGAAAGGTAGCGGGATTTGGCAAATAAATCTTCCAGAAGTGGAAGATTTTCCAAGATCTTGGCTTATTGTGAGTATAAATGTGTTGCAATTTTAAACTACTTTTTAATTCTTTCCTACAATGTAAGTTTCATGAAACCAGGGTGGCTTGTCTTGTTCACCACTGGATGGATGTTCGGGGCCTAAAATGGTACCTTGCCTGCAGGGTACACTCAAGGATAGCGGCTGCAGTTCCAAGAGAATGAATAAGTGCACTCACAGGGTCTTTGAATTGATTCGCTTAGCTCAAAAAGGCAGAATTCCTTCCATAAACCACTAGTCCCCACACAGGCTGAACGGCTTTCTTCTGCACAGAAGTCAACTGTGCCTTGAACATTTGAAATACTCTGTGCCTTGCTACATGCCCTGAGCACTGAAACTTTCCTTCAGCGCTTGGCAATAGATTTCTTTCTCCGGGAATCTGTGATAAGCAATGTTTTAATACACGAAAAAGAGAAGAAAAGTAAACATACAATTTTTATAAAGTTGTCATAGCCTGCCCCAAAATGTTAAGTGGGGGTTATTTTTAAACTGTTTTAAATGGCTGTGGGAGGAAGGGTTGGGTTAATGGCCTGGGAAGTACTTTAACTCCCAAAGGCCTCAACTAGCTGTCCACCAGGGGAAAGAGCACCAGAAAAAAAAAAAAAATAAATAGTTGAGATTATCCCCGGTCTAAGAAATATGGTACAAAATGAGCTTCTTGGCCTCCCTCTGAGTGTAGCAGAAGGATACAAAACGGAACCATCACACGGGACCAAGTCATGGAATCCTGAGGGTTTGGTCAAGAGGTTTAATTTCATGCATGCTTCACAGCTTGTCCTGTTCACAATGGAAAAAACAATAAAAATAAACTTAAAATAAGGATGAGAAAATATATGTACATCTGTTCTGTGAAAGCAAGCATTCCAGACACTGTTTGCCTGTGGGAGACAGGACAGAAGTGATAACAAACCCATCAATCAATAAGGTGAGTTCAAGTGGGAAAGGTTGAAAATCAGTAATAAATAAATAATGTCCAAAGTGCAAGTACATGGGAGGGTACAGGTTCATGTCTTGACCATTCTTCACAAGCATTCAAATAGCACATGGTGTATAACACCTTAACTGTATCCCTTTTGAAAGCTTTAATGGTGACACCAGTGCTTCCATGGCACTATCATCCACTAAAAAAAAAAATTTGTGCAAATCCATAGAATGTACAACAACAAGCATGAACCCTAATATAAACTATGGGCTTTGGATGATAATGACTTGTCAACGCATTTTTATCAATTATAACAAACGTACCACTCAGGTCGGGGAAAATGTAATTACAGGGGAGGATATGCATGTGTTGGGGAAGGGGTACGTGGAAATTCTCTTACTTTATGCTCAGTATTGCTGTGAACCTAAAAATGTGTCTTAAAAACTGTTTTTAAAAAGCAAAGGATTTGAGGGGGAAGGATCAAGATGGCAGAGGAGTAGGATGCGGCGCTCACGGTCTCCCACAAACACGTAAAAAAAAAACCCTGCATATAGAACAACTCGCACAGAACATCTACTGAACACTGGCAGAAGACCTTAAACCTCCAAAAAGGGCAAAAAACCCTCCACATAACTGATTAGAACAAAAGAAAAGGAAAGAAAAAAGAGAGAGAAAAGGAATCAAGACAGGATTAGTACTCCTGAAAGGGAGCTGTTAAAGAGGAAAGGAACCCGCACCCTGGGAAGCAAACTAAGCGACCAGGAGATCAGCCAAGACGGAGGGACCTCAGAGTCCCTGAGAAAAGCGCAATAGCTGGACTGAGGAGGGCAGAGCGGAGTGAGAGCTGCAGAGATCATCTGTGCCACTGCCCCAGACACCACGGACTGGACGCTCAGGTGGCGGCTGAGACTCAGGCTCTGGAGGTCAGTTCCAGGGAGAGGGCTAGGGCTGGCTGTGTGGAGACAGCCTGAGGGGCTAGGGAGTGCTGTGCCATGGGCTGGAGGGCAGAGCGCCACAGCCGAGGGGACCAGGGAGGAGGTCTGGGCGCAGAAGAAGCAAGGCACCATTGTTGGGGAAGGCGAGTGGAGGAGGGGCAGACCGCCATAGGAATGTCTTCCCCTGCACACAGGCAAGCTCTCAAAGGGTGGCGTGCCTCTGGCGTAGGCACCACTTGTTCAGGCTATGGGAGGCCAGGTGCCTCTTATGTGGGCTCTGGGTGGCTGGGCACCTCTCGTGTGGGTTAAGTGCAACATGGCACCTCTTACGTGATCTACAGGCGGCAGGGACAAACCACAGCAGTCATCTCAGAAATCAAAGCAGGGCACGGCCCCCCACCACTAGAGGGTCCCTGAACAGGCTCCACCTGTGACCCCAGTAACCTCAGAGGTCGGCAAAAGGGCACTGCAACCAAGCATCAACCGTTGTTGTCATCACTCCCCTGGGAATATACCCACCCTGCCGCTGCCGCTGCCAAGCGCTCTGGGCACAACCTACACATGCCTGATCAATGTCACTTCCCAGGATCCTGCAACTAGGAGCAGCCTGTGCAGCACCTCTGGCGTGGGCTAAGTGGGACTGGGTGCTTCTTGAATGCTCTGCAGGTGACAGGGGCAAACCACCACAGTTATCTCTGACCCCAGAGGTGGGCATGGCCCGGCACCACTAGGGGTCCGTGAATAGGCACCACTTGCAGACACAATCACCTCAGAGGGCACCACAGGGCATTGCAACTGAACACTACCCGCTGTTGTTCTCACTCCCCTGGGAACTCACACACCCTGCCACTGCAACTGCCACATGCTTTGGGTACTGCCTAAATCTGCCTGAGGCTCATTACCACTTCCCAGGGCCCCACAACTAGGAGTAGCCTGCACCACCTTCCTGCAGGTCCTTGCTACTATCAAGAGCCCAAAAACTAGGCACTGAATACTAACCCAGCCCACTGCCTTCTCCCTGGAAACACACACAACACCCTATCAAGGGCATAACAGCCTGCTCACACTGTGGAAAGAGACAGCAAATATCCAAACTCCTATGACAAAAATAAATAGTAACCCCCCATGAAATAAAAAAGGGGCGCTCCTGCACAGAAATAGCCCTCCAAGACCATGGTAGTTGGTTTCCCTAAACTCACAGAATAAGAAAAATAAACACAAAATGAAGCAGCTCAGGAAGCATTCCCAAATAAAAGAACAGGAGAATTCACCTGAAGCGGCAAACAATGAAACAGACTTCTGCAGCCTAACAGACACCAAGTTCAAAAAGGAGATAGTGAAAAACTAAAGGAATTAAGGGTATGAAGGAATTAAGAGCGGGAATGCAGATTACTTTAGAAAGGGACTAGAAAACATAAGGAAGAGCCAAGAAAAATCAGAAAATTCATTTGCAGAGATACAAACTGAGTTAAAGGCACTAAAGTGCAAAATGAATAATGCAGAGGAATGATCTGGTGACTTGGAAAAGAGAATAATGGAAGTCAGACAGCAGACAGAAAACCAGGTGAAAAACCGTGAAAGCAATATAAGAGATCTATAGGATAATATAAAGCAGGCCAATCTACGCACAATACGGATTCCAGAAAGAGACGAAAAATAAAAGGAGATTGAAAATACATGTGAAAAAACTGTGGCTGGAAACTTTCCAAATCTAAAGGAAACAGATATCAAGATACAGGAAGCACAGAGGGCCCAAAACAAGTTGAATCCAAACAGTTCCACACCAAGACATATTATAATAAAAATTGCAAAAGTTAAAGAGAGGATTCCAAAGGCAGCAAGAGAAAAATAAAGCATTAATTATAAGGGAACACCCATAAGGCTGTCAGCTGATTTCTCTACAGAAACACTACAGGTCAGAAGAAAGTGGCAGGATAGAATACTCTCCCAAGCAAGAAAACGTTTAAGATAGAAGGAGAAATAAGGAATTTCTCCAACAAACAAACACTAAAAGAGTAGAGCAATACTAAACCCATTCTAAAATAAATACTGAAAGGGCTTTTCTAAATAAAAAGAAAGAAGAAATAGGATGGAGGAAATCACAACTGGGAAGCAGTCACTTAAATAAGCCAGTATACAGACCTAAAAGAAAAAAAAAACCCTACCATAAAAGTGACAATAAACATTAGGAACAGAAAAAGACAAACATGAGGATGTTAAAAAAGAACTCCAAATCACAGAATGTGGGGAAGGAAAGTAAGAAAATCTAGACTCTTTTTTAAATACTGTGTTTGATCCTACATGACTACCAAGCTAAAGCAAGCAGATACAGGAAGTGGTTAACATACTTGAAAAACGGGGAAACCACAAATCAAAACCAAATATTACATTCACGAAAACTAAAAAGAAAAGGACACAAGCATAAAATAAAAGGAAATCATCCGACCAAAAAAAGAAAGGAACAAAGGAAAAACATAGAATCAACTTGAAAACAATGTTTAAAATGGAAATAAATACATACTTAATAATTACCTTAAATGTCAATGGACTGAATGCTCTAATCAAAAGACACTGAGTGTCAGACTGGATCAAAAAGCAAAAGCCTACAAGATATCCACCTTAGGGAAAAGTACACATATAAATCGAAAGTGAGGGGATGGAAAAGATATTTCATATTAATGGAAAAGACAGGAAAGCAGGAGTTGCAATAGTCATATCAGACAAAATAGACTTTAAAACATAAAGAAAGACAAAGAAGGACACTATTTAATGGTAAAAGGATCAATTCAAGAAGAGGATATTATACTCATCAATATATATGCCCCTAATATAGGAGCAGCCAAATACATACAACAAATACTAACAGACATAAAAGGAGAAATTGATGGGAATACAATAATAGTAGGAGACTTTAACACCCCACTCACATCAATGGAGAAAACATCTAGACAGAAAATCAGTAAGGCAACAGAGATCCTAAATGACACAGTAGAAAAGTTAGACTTCATTGACATTTTCAGGACATTATATCCAAAAAGATCAGAATATACATTTATTTCAAGTGCACATGGAACATTCCCAAGGATTGACCACATACTGGGGCACAAAACTAACCTTAACAAATTTAAGAGTATAAAAATTATTTGGAATATCTTCTCTGAACACAGAGGCATGAAACTAGAAATCAACCACAGGAAAAGAAATGAGAAAATACTGACTACATGGAGACTAAACAACATGCTACCAAAAAACCAATAGGTCCACAAGGAAATCTAAATGGAAGAATATTACAATTATATGCCAACAAATTTGACAACCTAGAAGAAATGGACAACTTTCTAGAGACATACAGCCCACCAAAACTAAATCAAGAAGAAATATGTTAGTTGAACAGACCGATCACTAGAAATGAAATTGAATGTATAATAAAAACACTCCCTACAAACAAAAGTCCAGGACCAGATGGCTTCACAGGAGAATTCTACCAAACATACAAAGAACGTATACCCATGCTTCTTGAAATTCTCCAAAAGGGTGAAGAAGAAGGAACACTCCCAAAGACGTTCTATGAAGCCACCATCACCCTAATACCATAACCAGACAAAGATACTACCAAAAAAGAAAATTAGAGGCCAATTATCTTTGATGAATAAAGACACAAAAATTCTCAACAAAATTTTAGCCAGCCGAATCCAACAATATATAAAAAAGATCATAAACCACAACCAAGCAGGATTCATCCCAGGTTCACAAGGATGGTTCAGCATTTACAAATCAATCAACGTCATACACCATATTAACAAAAGAAAAGTCAAAAACCACATGATCATCTCAATAGATGCAGAAAAAGCATTTGACAAAGTCTAACATCCATTCATGATAAAAACTCTTACCAAAGCGGGTATAGAGGGAACATACTTTAACATAATAAAAGCCATTTATGACAAACCCACAGCAAATATAATACTCAACAGAGAAAAGCTGAAAGTTTTCCCGCTAAAATCTGGAACAAGACAAGGATGTGCACTCTCACCACTTTTATTCAACATAGTATTGGACATCCTAGCCACAGAAACCAGACAAAAAAAGAAAAGGTATCCAAATTGGAAAAAAAGAGGTAAAACTGTCACTCTATGCAGATGGCATGATATAATATTTAGAAAAACCTAAGGACTCCACACAAAAACAGCTCAAACAGATCAACGAATTCAGCAAAGAAGCAGGATACAAGATTAACATTTAGAAATTGGTTGCATTTCTGTATACTAACAATGAAATATTAGAAAAGGAATATAAAACCTTTTAAAATCGCACCCAAAAAAATTACATACCTAGGAACAAACCTGACCAAGAAGGAGAAAGCTTACATGCTGAGAACTATAACACATTAATCAAGGAAATTAAAGAGGACTCAATAAAAAGAAATGGAAAGATATTCCATGCTCATGGGTTGGAAAAAATAATATTGTAAAAATGGCCATACTACCCAAAGCAATCTACAGACTCAATGCAATCCCTATCAAATTACCCATGACATTTTTCACAGAACTAAAGAAACAATCCAAAAATGTATATGGAACCATAAAAGACCCAGAATTGCCAAAGCAATCCTGAGGAACAAAAAAACAAGCAGGAGGCAGAACTCTCCCAGACTTCAGGCAATATTACAAAGCTACAGTAATCAAGACAGTATGGTACAGGTACCAAACAGGCATACAGACCAACAGAACAGAACAGAGAACCCAGAAATAAACCCAGACATCTATAGTCAATTAATCTTCAACAAAGGAGGAAAGAATATAAAATGGGGAAAAGACAGTCTTTTTAGTAAGTGAACAGCTACATGTAAATCAATAAAACTGGAACATACTCTCACATTATGCAGAAAAATAAACTCAAAATGGCTTAAAGACTTAAATGTAAAACAAGACACTCCTAGAAGAGAACACAGGCAAAACATTCTCTGATATCAACCATATAAACGTTTTCTTAGGTCTCCCAAGGCAACAGAAATAAAAGCAAAAATTAACCAATGGGACCTAATCAAACTGACAAGCTTTTGTACAGCAAGGGAAACCACAAAAAAAAACCCAAAAAGACAGCCTATGGAATGGGAGAAAATCATTTCAAAGATGCAACTGACAAGCGCTTAATCACTAAAATATACAAACAACACAACTCAGCACCAAGAAAATTGAAAAATGGGCAGAAGACCTGAACAGACATTTCTCCAAAGAAGATATACGGATGGACAACAGCCACATGAAAAAAATGCTCAACATCACTCGTTATTATAGAAATGCAAATTAAAATTATGAGGTACCACCTCACACCAGTCAGAATGGCCAACAAATAACAAATGCTGGAGAGAGTGTGGAGAAAAGGAAACCCTCCTGCACTGTTGGTGAGAATGTAAATTGGTTCAATCGCTATGGAAAACAGTATGGAAGTACCTCAGGAAACTAAATATAGAACTACCAGATGACCCAGCAATCCCACTCCTGGGCATATATCCAGACAACACTTTCCTTGAAAAATATACAGGCACCCACATGTTCATTGCAGCACTATTCACAATAGTCAAGACATGGAAACAACCTAAATGTCCAACAACAGATGAATGGATTAAGAAGATAAGGTATATATACATAATGGAATACTACTCATTCATAAAAAAGAACAAAATGCCATTTGCAGCAACATGGATGGAACTAGAAACTCTCATGCTAAGTGAAGTAAGTCAGAAAGAGAAAGACAAAATACCATATGATATCACTTACATCTGGAACCTAATATACGGCACAAATGAACCGCTCTACAGAAAAGAAACAAACTCATGGACTTGGAGAACAGCTGATGTTGGACAGCTTTTCATGAGCTTATTGGTCACTTGTGTCTTTTCGGAGAAATGTCTATTCAAGTCCTTTGCCTAGTCTTAACTGAGCTGCTTGGTGTTTGTTGTTACTGTTAAGTTATGTGTGTTTGTTTGCTTTTTGAAAACAGATGCAAACACCCGAACGAGAGAAAGCAAAGTATTACATTCATTCTACAAAGAAACCATCTAGTGGGCCTTTAAATATTACACCCCTCTCATGCTGGAAAAAGTGTTTGTTTAGAATCCACCCTGACAAGTGATAGGCAAATGTGGTAAGGAACAAAAATTAAACTATGGAAACTATTATTTATGTATAAGAGACATAATTCAATACTCAACTGAAAATAATTCAATGTTAATTAGTCCTTAAAAACATGAAATCCATAGAGATCTCTGACCTAACATACAAGCATACAGTTTATGAGAAAACGGTCCAGAATTTGTACCTATTGACTGAATGTATTTACATCAGACTATTTTCAAAAGGACTTGAGGAGTTCCCATTGTGGTTTAGCAATTAATGAATTTGACTAGCATCCATGAGGATGTAGGTTCGAGCCCTAGCCTTGCTTGGAGGTTAAAGATCCGGCCTTGCTGTGAGCTGTGGTATAAGTTGCAGACATGGCTCAGATCCTTCCTTGATGTGGCTGTGGCATAGGTCGGCAGCTACAGCTCCAGTTCAGCCCATGGCCTGGGAACTTCCATATGCCATGGGTGCAACCCTAAAAAGCAAAAAAAAAAAAAAAAAAATGGACTTGAGACCTTTATAAAATGACTTTACAAAAAAAAGCAGGCCACTTGTACTGACATCCTGTAGTTCCTCAAGGGGATAGGTACCCAGAACTTATTAAAGAAATCGCCTGTGTGTCTAGCAGGCATCTCAGAGTCAGTACGTCCAAAACTGAGCCCAGCCCCCTCTCACCTCACCCCCAATTTTCTCTTCGGTAGCTGCTCCCATCTGAGCAACCCACCCTTCCGGTGGCCCTAACACTGACTCCACTTTTCCTCTCCTCTCATACCTGTTCCATCAGTAAATCCTCATGACTCGACTTCTAACTCAGGTCCAGTGGATTCCCACCTCCACGGCTAACCAAGTCCCCTCTTTCCATCTCTGCCTGCCCTCCCACCTCCATCCCATTTATATTTGCCCAAGATCCCGTTAAATGTAGGTCAGAGCTCAGATCCCTTCTGTGGATCTCCTCACTCCCAGAGTGAAAGTCTATACACTACTGGCCCCTGCTCCCCTCAAACCTCATTCCCCCAACGATCCCACTCCCAGCCCACCGTCCATGCTGCCTTCCTGCTCCTCCTGGAAGACTCCATGCACGCTCCTACCTCTGCAGTCCTCAGGTAAGCGGATGCCCTGCTCCCCCACTTTCAGGTCTCGACCCAAATGTCACTTCACCAGGGAGCCTGGATTATCAGCATATACCAAATAACCTCACTCCCACCAGCATCCCTCTCTGCCTTGTATTTTGCTATTTCTTCACAGAATTTTCTCCATCTCCATCTCTCTCTCTCTCTCTCTCTCTCACACACACACACACACACACACACACACACACACAATCTATACCCTCCTAATTAGCAGGCTATCTAGCAGCTACCTGCATTTACACAGTACAAAATGAATATGAATTCTTAAGGTCCATGACACACTGTGTATTCGGTGCACCCATCCGACACCCAGGACGACCAGACAAACTTTTGTTCAACCTACTAGAAGTGAGGATATCAAGAAATGCAGGTGGTTTCTGAGGAATGCTTAACCATGACTCTTGGGATTATTTGGCTTAGACCATCCATTCCTACTTGGAAAACTAAAGGAAACCTAACTGCCACAACTATACTTTTAAGTGGCGTGTAACAGACTTATCAGCCTTGACTTTGAAATGATAGCGTGTCTTTGATTACACAGACTGCCTCCCCAGTACTGTTAAATACTAGGCAATAGAAGAGCCTTTAACAGTTGGGCAATAATCTATCTTTAGGAAGATCTAAATTCAAACAAAATGCTGACACTGGTTCTTTGGCTGTAACCAAACTGCAATAACAAGAAACCATGAGGGGAATGTTTGATAATAAGCGGAGGCAGCCCACCGGCAGCCTCAAGGCAAGAGTGTGCGCAGGGCTGCAGAGACCTGGACTTGCAAGTATAAAGGCACAGGGAACCCAGTCCACATTTTCTCTCTCACGCGCAACATAAACCCCAAGACACCGCAGTTGCTGTGGACACAAAATTTGCAGCTGTACTGTCTGGTTCTGAATCCTCACTCTACTCCTTGTAGCTGACTGACTTAGGTTATTTCACCTCCATTTCCTCATCTGTAAAATGGGGATAAAACAGTACTTTCCCCATAGAGTTATTGTAAGGGCTACTGAATTCAGTGCCTGGCACAGAGCAAGGGCTATTTTGGGATTTTTTTCCCATCAGTCCTATTGTTGTATTGCTGTTGTTATAAACAGCCACCAAACATATATTTAATCTTGGAGTTCCCATCATGGCTCAGTAGTAACAAATTCGACCACTACGCATGAGCACAGAGGCTGGATCCCTGGCCTTGCTCAGTGGGTTAAGGATCTGGCATTGCCATGAGCTGTGCTGTAGGTTGCAGATGCAGCTCAGATCCGGCGTTCCTGTGGCTGTGGTGTAGGCCAGCAGCTGCAGCTCTGACTCGAGCCCTAGCCTGGGAGCTTCCATGTGCTGGGGCTGTGGCCCTAAAAAGACAAAAAAAAAAAGTATATTTAATCTCACCAATAAACAAAACACTAAATTATAATGAAAAACCACATTTCAAATATCATTCTCAGGAATAAAGGGGGGGCTTCCTCTGCTAACATGCTAAAGCACACAAAACTCTAGAGGAAAATGTAGCAGAAGACTTCAAAACTCTTTAAGAAAGATACAAAAATGGAAACAGAAAGTGTACTTCAGAGCCTGGCTAGGGGTCCAATTGGAGCTACACCCACCAGCCTTCGCCACAGCCACAGCAACGCAGGATCCGAGCCGCGTCTGCAAACAACACCACAACTCATGGCTACACCAGAACCTCAACCCACTGAGCGAGGCCAGGGATCGAACCCACAATCTCATGATTCCTAGTCAGATTCATTTCCGCTGCGCCACAATGGGAACTCCTATCAGCTACTTCTTTTAATGACAAAAATGGAGACAAATGTCCAATAGTAAGAGATGAAATTATTTAAAAGCTGTTAAAAGGTCTGAAATTTTAATCTGCTTGCAACCTAACCAGCTAGCCTTCTGCAGCTTCATGATGCTGAAGTAAGACACAAGACTCCTGGGTCAGAAACAAAGGATTTGGTCACTCTCTGCTCAGCAGGAAGCAGGGCTCCAGGTCAGCCTCAGCCGCCCGCACCCCTTCTCCAGTCCCAGAGGAAGAGCAGCTGAGCAGACGCTGCACCCCGGGCAGCCCCGTGTCCCAGACAAGGAAACTCAGAGCTCAGCGCAAGCCTCGCCAGTCTCCTAACAGGGCTGCTAGCCTGACCAGCCTCCGGCCCCAGGAAAACACTGCCTCTACTATGCCTACAGCAGATCTGCCCTCTGCCCGAGGGAGGAAGCCTTTTTCTCTCCCAAGGCTGTTTGCTATGAAGTCATCGTTGAGAACATACTTCAGAACAGAGGTGCAGAAACGCTTAAGACCCACAGAGAATGCATTGCTTCCCAACACTAAAGAATTTATAAATGCACTCACAAAATGCGAGACCGTGTAGTTAGAGCAAATCACTTTTCAGAAGAATATTTAATAAAGCAAGAAAAATATTTATGGTATACTATGACGTACAAAACACAGGTCCCCACCCCTCAAAATTACACACACACACACACACACACACACACACACAAAGAGAGAAAACAAAGCTAATTTTGCTTGCTATTGCTTTTCCATTTCTATGTAAAGAAAAGGGCTCACAATATATACAAAGTTAACAGCAATTCCTCTTGGGTGTTGAGATGATGCATGGCTTTTATTTTCTTCTTTGAACGAAATTTTCTGTAATGCATTACCCTTTCAATAAGGAAATAAAAGGCTTTTTAAAAAATATACATGACTATGACACCAAAGGCAACAAATGACGCAAGAATAACTGGGTAAGGTGGACTTGTCGAAATTCAGAACTCTTGTGTTTCAAAGGACACCACTGATAGGGATGGAGCAGGCACAGGTGGTTGTACAGGTCCGGATGAAGGATCACAGACAGAGAGGGGAACCCAGGAGATGCTGGGAGATCACTGTAAGTTAATACGCTGCTCAAAGAAGCCATCAGAACAAGGCAGGCTTTCTAGACTAGCGGAGAACTGCCGCAGGTCCTTGGGTGGCGGATGGGACCAGATCTGCACTCAGATTCAGACTCGGCAGGAGTTTGAAGACCGCCCTTCTGCTGATTTGAATACACACCTCCCCGGACACCAAGGAGCAGCTATTACTCCCAGAAAGGAAGAGGTAGTCTTTTCCCACCCCCACCCCCCTTGGATGATAAAGCTGTAGCCCACAGGATCCTTGGGGCAGAGCCTCCTTGCCTGCCTGCTTCCACCTCTCACAGCCTCCTATCTTAACAAATCTATTTCTTGTCTACCACCTTGTCTCTTGCTGAATTCCTTCTGTGCGGAGGCATGAAGAACCAGAAGCTCAGTAAGTCCAAACACCCGGTGAGTGTTTCTAATTTAAGAATGTGGATTTAAGTCCCAATCTGGCTTTACGCTGGGTTCGAGTCCTGGCACACGGGTTCAAGTCCCAGTCTGGGTTTAGGCTGGGTTCGAGTCCCGGCACATGGGTTCAAGTCCCAGTATGGGTTCTGGCTGGGCTCAGGCCGTTAGTGCCATCAGTTGCACCGTCAAGACAGTGAGAAGAAAACTGACAGAATGGGAGATCTGCAAGTCATATATCTGATTAGGGACCTATACCCATAATATACCAAGAACTTGTGCACCTCAATAATTAAAAATGACAAATATATTGGTGGGATCTTAAAACGGTGTGATCGCTTCCAGAAAACAGTCTGGCAGTTCCTCAAAACATTAAACATAGGGTTGCCATATGATTCAACTATTACAGTCAGAGAAGTGAAATTCTGCCTAAGAGAAATAAAAACATACTCCCCCACAGAAATTTGCACAAAGTTCATAGCAGCATTATCCCCTACAGCCCAAACAACACAAAAATGTCCAACAACTGATAAACAAAACATGGCATATCCACAAAATGGATAAAAAGAAATGAAGTACCATGGATGCTACAATCTGAACAAACTTTAAAACAGCAGGCCACAAAAGACCACATATTGCAAGGTTCAATTTACATGAAATGTCCAGAAAAGGCAAATACATAAAGACAGAAGAGTGACTGACTGCTGGGGGAAGTGGAAGGGAGAAATGGGGAGTGACTGCTAAGGGGTACAGGTTTCTTTTTGGGGTGACGACCGTTCTGGGATTTGATAATTGTGATGGTTACGTAACTGTGAATAAACAAAAACAGAATTGTACACTTTAAAAGTTAATTTTACAGACGAAAATTCTATCTCAATAAAGCTGTTTTTAAATATATAGACACACACATATATACTATACACACACACACACACTGAAATAGAAAAAGATATAAACGGATAATTCAGAAAAGTAACAAACGGCCCACAAATGTATTTTTGAAAATGCTTCAACCTCACTAGAAATAAAAAAAAATACAACGAAATAATGAAGTGCTATCATGCCCCTTTATCAAAAAAGCTTAAGTAATAAAGCAACGGTACAGTGAGAAAGACACTATGCCCTATTTCTGAAAACTGACATAACATTTTTGAAAAGTCATTAGGAAAGATATACCAGGCATAAAATCGTTCATCTTCTGTGATGCAGTAACTCCATCTAGTGCTCTCTCCTAAGGGAGTGATCACATATGCAAATAACAACTAATTAAAAAAATACCCATCATAATATTATTGGAACAGCCTTATGAGTAATGTGACAATAACATTTCCATAGGATAAAAAAAAAAAATCGTACTCTTCTAAAAGCATGTTTTCAAAGACCATGAGGGGATCAGATAAAAGAAGTACATTACAAAATTGAATTGGGTGATCCTAAACTCCTCAACAAAAAGTTTGAGTACTCATGTAAAGAAAAAAAATATCAGAAGGAAATACACTCAAAAAATAACAGCGGTTCATTTCTATGTTTCTCCTAATATAGACTCAAAAGCAAATATACTTGTATAACTTGAAAACCTATTATTTTTAAACACAGATGAAAGAAGAGATAACACAGAGTGCCAACAGTCTAATGACAGTGAATGACACAAAGAAAGCCAGGCTTCTGGTGGCTCCACTGATCTCTAGGGCAGGGAGATCCTGCAAATGAGATCACTACTTTCAAATGGGGGTTTGGAATTCTGACTTCTGAGTTGCTGAGTTTGACAGTAATTCTATGTAAGATTTTAGAATGGCTCCTCTAAGGGAATTTTGTATGAACCTAGAAATGGAAACCAACCATCCATCAGCAGGAGTTTCACTTAATCATCCACTGACTACTTCATCTTTTTTTTTTCTTTGATGAACTATTTGGAGAGGTGATAGAGGGCAAGTCTATCACACAGCAGACGAGCCAAGCCGAGGGAACCAGCACATCCATCGTCAGGATGGAGAACCTGAGAGATGAGGGGAAAATAACCTCACCTACTAAGAAGTTGCATCCACCTAGTCTAGTTTCTTTCTTGGATGAGACCATGGATGAGGCACTAGAGGGCAGGGGTTGTTCAACAGTGGGTGGTACCCAGCGGAGAGGAAGAGCAGATGCGTATCAGGATCCAAAAACAGAGTGAGGGGTTAAGCAAGAAGCTAAATGCAATGAGATAACGTTCAACAGAGCTAAGTGTAAGATACTCTCATTCCGGGAAAAGGCAGGACAGACTTGACTTCACGGCTCAACAGGTGGGGACAACGTCAGGCTTCTCTCCCACAGTTAGCTCATCAGAAGGCCATAGAAATGTGGCTTGATGACTTTTAATTTTTTCATCTTTTTTTTTTTCGCTTTTTTAGGGCCACACCTGCTGCATATAGTTCCCAGGCTAGGGGTTGAATCAGACCTACAGCTGCTGGCCTACACCACAGCCACGGCAACCCAGGATCCCAGCTGTGCCTGCGACCTACACGACAGCTCACAGCAACACTGGATCCTTAATCCACTGAGCAAGGCCAGGGATAGAACCCACGTCTTCACAGATACTGGTCAGGTTCATTACCTGCTGAGCTACAACAGGAATTCCCCAAAAATGTTTTTCTAAATCCAAGGCCACATGAGAAGCTTTCCACTACTGAAAGGTATTGTATAATAAGAATCCTTATGAAGACCGTTCCTATGCTCAGTCACTGTGCTCTGGACAATAATAAATTAAGAAAACTGTACCAGGGACTCTCCTAGGGGCCCCAAGCCCAAATCTCCAAGAGTGGATACAGTTTCAGCAAACTATACTCAAATGAACAATATACAATCATTAAAATGATAAATAGGGGAATGACTTCCAAATATAAAATAAATACACAAAATAACAATGAGCAAGAAGTTCAATAAGAGAGGCGTTCCCACTGTAGCTCAGCAGGTTACAAACCCAACTAGAATCCATGAGGACATGGGTTTGATCCCTGGCCTCACTCAGTGCGTTAAGGGTCTGGTGTTGCCGTGAGCTGTGGTGTAGGTCACATATGCAGCTTGCATCCTGTGCTGCAGTGGCTGTGGTGTAAGCCGGCAGCTGCAGCTCTAATTTGACTCCTAGCCTGGGAACTTCCATGTGCCGCAGGTACGGCCCTTAAAAAAAAAAAGTTCAGTAAGAGTGAAAAGCATGCTATTTATGACTATGTAAAAGGGCATATGATCACAAATTAGAAGTGAATTTGGAATGATGTAAATATAACCTCATCTCATTAGGTTGTTTCTCTAAGAGATTGTTTAAATGTGTAACAAAAAAATCTATACTCCCCTTTGAGGCAATCCTATCTCTTCTACCATTTAAATAATTATTTCCAAAGTATCTAGGTTCTGAACACCATATAAATCATTCTAAATTCTTAGACATACATGAAGAGGAGGGATTTAGTTGTATAATATGTAACATATAATCACAGTTCCCTCAAAAATCAAGCAGAGACTGCATAACCCAATAATTTTACGTCTAGAGATACACTCAAGAGAAATGAAAAGCTGTGTTCTCCTCTAAAACAAATATGTGAGTGTTCATAGCAGTACCATTCATAATAACCAAAAAGTGGAAATAACCCAAATGCCCATCCATAGATGATAGGATGCACAGAATGTGGTATATCCACAGAATGGAATGTTATTCTGCAATAAAAAGGAATTCACCGATACTTGAAGTTCCCATTGTGGTTTGGCAGTAACAAATCCGACTAGTATCCATGAGGACGCAGGTTCAATCCCTGGCCTCGCTCAGTAGGTTACGGATCCAGTGTTGCCGTAAGCTGTGGTGTAGGTCGCAAACACAGCTCAAATACTGGGTGGCTGGGGCTGTGGTGTAGGCCAGCAGCTACAGCTCTGATTCCACTCCTACCTTGGGAATTTCCATATGCCACTGGTGTGGCCCTAAAAAAAAAGGCACCAAAACATGCTACAACTTGGATGAAACTACAAAAGGTTATGCTAGGAGTTCCCATTGTGGCTCAGTGGTTAACGAATCCGACTAGGAACCATGAGGTTGCGGGTTCGATCCTTAGCCTTGCTCAGCGGGTTAAGGATCCGGCGTTGCCATGAGCTGTGGTGTAGGTTGCAGGCGCAGCTCGGATCCTGCGCTGCTGTGGCTGTGGCGAAGGCCGGCAGCTACAGCTCCTGTTAGACCCCTAGCCTGGGAACCTCCATATGCTGCGGGTGCGGCCCTAGATAAGGCAAAAAAAAAAAAAAAAAAAAAAAGGTTATGCTAATTGAAAGAAGCAAGTCACAAAAAGCCACAAATGACATGACTCTATTTGTAGGAAATGGCCAGAATAGGCAAATCTAATAAAGACAGGAAGGAGATGAGAGGCTGCATGGCTGGAGCAGGGGATGACTGACGGCTAATAGGTACTAGGTTTCTTTGTGGGGTGATTTCCCAATTAGACAGTGGTGAAAGGTAATGTAAACGTACTAGAAAACACTGAAATGTACACTTTGAAATGGTTAGTGAATTTCATGTTATTTTAATTCTGTCTCATTAAAACTATACAGAATCACAAAATACTTAATACTATGAGAATATTGTACAATGCACAAGAAGCCTAGATTACTAAAGATAATACTAAAAACCGAAGGCCTAAAATTAAGATTTACTCTTTCCTTGGGAGTTCCCGTTGTGGCGCAGCAGAGACGAATCCAACTAGCATCCACGAGGATGCGAGTTCAATCCATGGCCTCGCTCAGTGGGTCGGGGATCTGGCTTTGCCATGAGCTATGGTGTAGGTTGAAGATGTGGCTTGAAGCCCGAGTTACTGAGGCTGTGGTGTAGCTTTGATTTGACCCCTAGCCTGGGAACTTCCATATGCAGCGGGTGTGGCCCTATAAAAAAAAAAATTATTCACTCCTTCTATTTTCCAATTATTAGTTTCCTGGGGAGACCGGTTAGTAGGGATGAGAATAACAAACAGTTCAGACAGGGTCGGAGGTGGAAAGGAAAGACGGCGTTTTCAAGGTCTGTTTTGGAATTTCTTTGGAGGTCATGCCATATTCTACTTTACAACTCAAATTTACACACGTGGGGAAAAATGTCTTCTACAAAGACCAAAGCATAAAAAGTAAAGACAATTTCCAGGATCCTAGCTCTGTCTGGACCTAAACCAAACCTCACAAAACACTCAAGCTACTTAAATGTCCTGAAAGCTTTATATCTAACCAAGTAATACTTGAAACCCAAATTGTCCCTAAGCTTTTTGTGGGGCTTTTTCTTACCATCAAGTTTTCAGAGTAGCAAAGAAAGCCAGACAGTGAAGCAGGAACTCAAAAGGTCCACTGTAATGAGCACAGTGTCCTCACTTCAACCCAACTGCAAACTAGCTCATCCTTGGAATATTTTTCTTTCTGACACAGGAACCATTGCAGGAGAGAAACACCCTGCTTAGCATATGCTGTTAAAGGCTGCAGTTAAACACATGTGCGTGCACACACGCACACACACACCCAGAAAGAAAGATATGCAAGGCATTCCAGATTATTCATGTGCATCTGTCCCCTTACACTGAACTCCAGAGACTGAAGCAGAGCCCAGAGGCTGCGATGGATACCACACAGTTTACAGAGATTAAGTGAAAGACTTTCACTGTAGTAGGAAACCACTGGACACTTGACAGGCATTTCTTTTCCTCTTTAATAACCCCCTGTAGCCCACATGGTAAACATCGCTCCAGACCTACAGTGGGTCAAATAAACTGTGTGTATACTCTCCACAAGCCAGCTAGGACACGAACTCATGAAATCTAAGGCAAGCTACCTATTCAGTCCCCCCAGAGGATAAAGAAAGCCAAAAACACAGACGAGGAAGTTCCCGTTGTGGTTCATCAGCAATGAATACGACTAGTATCCATGAAGATGTGGGTTCCATCCCTGGCCTCGTTCGTGGGTTGGAGATCTGGCGTTGCCATGAGCTGTGGTGTAGGTCGCAGATGCGGCTCACACCCCACATTGCTGTGGCTGTGGTGTAGGCCAGCGGCTGTAGTGCCGATTCAACCTCTAGCCTGGGAACTTTCGTATGCCACCCTAAAAAGCAAAAAAAAAAAAAAAAAAAAAAAAAAAAAAAAAAAAAAAAAAAAAAAAAAGGACGGATATGACCATCAATAAATATACGTTTTATAACACAAGCTCTGTAAGCACTGTTCGCTTTTTCATTTATACCTTGAAAATTACTTCTGCACTTCAAAATGCAAAATGAAATTGTTTAAAATATGGAATCACTATGTTGTGTAACAGAAACTAACACAGGGATGTAGGTCAATTATACCTCAAAACAAATAAATGCCTAAAAAAAGAGATATGATTTGTGGTTACCAGAGTGGGGGTGGGGGGACCGAAGCTCGGTGGTCAAGGGTACAAACTTGCAGTTATAAGGTAAATAAGTACACGGATGTAATGCACATGATAAACATAATTATACATGTAAGTAGTTAAGACAGTAAATTCTAACAGTTCTCATCACAAGGAAAAAACTTGTTCTATTTCTTTAATTTTATATCTACATGATGATGGATAGTCATTAACTCATTGCAGTAATCATTTTATGATGGATGTAAGTCAAATCATCATGCTGTGTACACCTTAAACTTATTCGTGCTGTATGTCAATGCTATCTCAATAAAACTGGAAGAAAAAATAAAAAATTGTAAATTGTTTTAAAAATGTAAAATAAAATGATGCTGTTTAACCTCAAGGAATCAGATCATTATTTCTATCTATATACCATTCTTTTTTGTGTGTTTAGGGCCGCACCTGTGGCACATAGAAGTTCCCAGGCTAGGGGTCAAATCGGAGCTGTAGCTGCCAGTCCACAGCACAGCCACAGCAACACAGGACCCAAGCTGCATCTGCAACCTACATCACAGCTCAAGGCAACACTGGATTCTTTAACCCACTGAGCCAGGCCAGGGATTGAACCAGTGTCCTCATGGATACTAGTCAGCGGGATACTACTCCCGCTGAGCCACAATGGGAACGCCCTCTATCATTCTTAATTAAGGTTTTCAGCACCTTCGGCGTAGTAATGATTTATCACAATACACCACATTTACACAACTGCCCGACAGCAGCACCAGTGTTCCGGGTCCCCCTGGACGCCTTGCATGTGGGGACGCAGCTCTTCTAAGAAGGCTTCCCTCACCCTTTCTGCCCACTGTCCCTCGTACATTTCTCTCCAGATGTACAACTGCCTCCCTTCCAGACCAGGAGTTCCCTGGTGCCTTGTGCTCCCTGGACTTAAGGCAGAGCCTCTCGCAAAGCTTCTCAAATGCTTGTGGAATGAAACAAAGGAACAGGTGGCTTGGATCCACCCAATCTCTGTAGTCTCTTGTCTCCACCTGCGTTACCCTAAATAGTGTGTGTGTATGTGTCTTTTTAGAGCCGCACCCAAGGCCTATGGAAGTTCCCAGGCTAGGGGTTGAATGAGAGCTGTAGCCACTGGCCTACACCACAGCCACAGCAACGCCAGACCCGAGCCGTGTCTGCAACCTCCACCACAGCTCACGGCAATGCTGGATCCTTAACCCATTGAGCGAGGCCAGGGACTGAACCTATGTCCTCACAGATACTAGTCAGATTCATTTCTGCTGCGCCCTGTCAGGAACTCCTATCCTAAATATCAATGACTCTCATCTCAATGAAATTTCAGACAGGTGTCCACTTTCCTCCACTTCTTTCTGTTTCCTGATAGAAGGGGATTTCTGGTTTGAGGTACGTCACTGTGAGGGAGTGTTTATGAAAACCAGTTTTAAGGACAAATTTGAGAACGTCACTTGCTGTTCAGATATGTACAGAGTGAGTTAAATATAGATTAGAAGAGGCCTTTACACCCCAAATTCATATTCCACAGGGAAAAAAGCATCCAGTGTCACATCACCCTATCACTCTTGCTGTTCATCAGATAACATTTTTACCAAGAGCCCCCTTCCCCATGGCAAAGAAAGGACGCCCTTGGCAAGGACAGAGTGAGTCTGAGAGTTAAATTCCTCATTCC
Source organism: Catagonus wagneri (assembly GCA_004024745.2). Lineage (NCBI taxonomy): Eukaryota > Metazoa > Chordata > Mammalia > Artiodactyla > Tayassuidae > Catagonus > Catagonus wagneri. The sequence continues at coordinate 8,016,607 of PVHT021183523.1, read as the reverse complement.
GGAATAAATTATTTAGCATCACTTAAACCCTGAAAGCTTTGAGCCACCTGTCTTGCGGTTTATGGCACTCTCCTGTACGTTTACAATTTCCCGATTGTGAAGCAGCAATTTAATTCCATAGTGCAAAATCAATACAGTTTAAATTTAGTGCTGGAATTGACATTATCTTGCAAACGAAAAGATTTTATCCTCCCAACTGACCTGAGATAACTGTAGAGTTCCTTTTACAAAAGGCACTTAGGAACCATTCCGGAATTTAGGAATGAATTTTTTCTGACTGGACTTACTGCAAAGCAAAGGCCCCATGAGATGAACAGGACCCCTGGGGCCTGCTAAGTTCTGACCACTCAGAACCAGATGTGATTTCACTCTGTCAAGAGCCCCAGATTTTGAACATGAGATCACCCTGGAAACACGAGGTGAGGCACTGAAGTGGTATTAACAGGAGACAGCCAACAGGTTTCTCACAAGTTTAGGGTTTCTATCAGGATGTCAATCATCTTTTCCACTCTAAATTATACTACTTGTACAACTATGAGTAGGAAGGTTTGGCACTAAGGCCAGTGTCTCCGGAGTTATTTAACTAGAATGATGTGGGCCCAGTCGTTTTTGCTAATTTGGCAAAAGCCAATATTTAAAACACACGAGTGGACGAATCTGTCAGCTGCAACCCACTGGAAAAGGCAAAAGTGATGGAAGGATCGATAATGTCATCGATTCTGTGTAAGGTCCACTGAAGCTGATAGCCTGAGGATGGAGAAGCGGAAGGGTGAGTTGGGCGGGTCTGAACCCTTAGATTCAACAAGCTTCAATGCATTCAATTCACCTGCGCGCAACTCGTTTCCTTACACCTGTCGTTAAAAAGGCTTGTTTCTCTTTCAACTGCTCAGAACAGCCAACAGAAAAAAAAAATTTAAATAAAAAATTTAAAAAGCGGCAACCTAGTGCTAGACCAGAAGAGAGCGTTTATCAGCATAACCACAACCCCCTTACTCAATAACCAGGGTTCCCTCCTGCCCAACCCTGTGCCACTGCGCACCCCCAAGGACAAGAGGTTAGATCCCGAAGCAGCCAAGGCTAGGCCTGGGAGGCAGCGGAGAAAGCCCAGCCTCCCGGCGACCAGGAGATGCTCAGGCGCTGCCTACTGCCTGGTCCCCTGGCAGTGCTGGTTCAGCCGGCGCCAGACAGAGAAGCCGGGCCTTCCGCCGGCTCGGCATCCCTCCCCCTGCTCCCGCTCTCCCTCCTCCGCCCGCGCCCGTGCCACAAACCTTGGGCGTGCGGATGTGCTCCATGGCGGGCCCGCGTCTGCAGGTCCCGGGCGGGCGCGGCCTGTCGCACCTGCGCGCGCTGCAGCGCGGCGGGAGGGGCACGGGGAGGGGGCTTCGCTCCCGGGAGCGGGCTGGGCGCGGGCTTGGCTCCGCCCCCAGGTGCGGCGGCGCCCGCGCGAGGCCGGCGTGCGGGGCCCCGGGTGCCCGCGCGGCCCTAGAGCGCGCTCCTCGGCGCTCCTGCCACCTGTGTGGCCTTCTGCCGCCCCGCCCCGCGCCTGGCCGGGGTCGCCGCAGCTAGAGCCGCCCGCTTCCTCTTAAGAAAGAGCAGCCCGCTTAAGACTGTGGGGTTACTGTTCCCCGAGACACAATGGGGGCCTTGTGTTGGGTGTGGCCTCTTGGGGGAGAGATGGGACTAACCCCTGCTGCACGCCGCCCTTTGGCTTCTCTACGGAGCGTCCCGGGATAGGTGGGACTTCAGGGTGGGGCAGGAAGAAGGCTGCTGCGAGCACTGCAGATCCGTTGTGGCCTAGTGGGTTCTGTCTGTGTATTTCCGCACGTGAGCAGACGGTGGAGCGTTTGGAATGGAGGTGGAAATAGCAGTAGCGGCAGCGCCCTAGAAGGTGCTATTAAGTCAGGCATCTCACATCGAACCGCTACTTCACTGTTGGAAGAGATGCTTTCCTTTGGCACAGTATTGGGTGTTCATTTGAAGTCTTCACTTAGTTCTAACTAAACTGGTAGATACAAAATATCCATTATAAGGTCGGTTGCAAACGAGGCTCGGATCCTGTGTTTCTGTGGCTGTGATGTAGGCTGGCAGCTGCAGCTCTGATTCAACCCCTAGCCTGGGAACTTCCATATGCCTCCAGTGCTGCCCTAAAAAGCTAAAGAAAAAAAGAAGGAAGGAAAAGAGGAGCTTGTAAGACTCTCAATTAGGGAGTAGCTCCAATTAGACCCCTAGCCTGGAAACCTCCATATGCCGCGGTTTCAGCATTAAAATGCCCCCCCCAAAAAAGAAAAGGTATTGAGTAGTTTGTTGCCACTGTTAGTATTAAGCCATCTGGAAAAGACAAAGACAAGAAATATGCATTGCTCCCTTTTTTCTTGCAATCCTGCATATAACGTTCCACCATAACCAATAATTCATAAAATTGCCCATAGCTCTTAGAATAATATCTATTCATCTTTCCTTAGCTCTTATTCATCTCTCTTTTTGCTTGGATTATAAATTCTTTGGCTGGAGTTCCCTTTGTGGCTCAGTGGTTAACGAATCCGACTAAAAACGTGAGGTTGCGGATTCGATCCCTGGCCTTGCTCAGTGGGTTAAGGATCCGGCATTGCCGTGAGCTGTGGTGTAGGTTGCAGACGCGGCTTGGATCCCGCATTGCTGCGGCTGTGGCAAAGGCCGGTGGCTACAGCTCCTGTTAGACCCCTAGGCTGGGAACCTCCATATGTCGCAGGTGCGGCTCTAGATAAAGGCAAAAAGACAAATAAATAAATAAATAAATAAATAAATAAATAAATAAATAAATAAATAAATAAATTCTTTGGCTATAGACATTGGGATTTGTTTTGTTTTCTTTAATCTCTTTTTGTCCAATATTTGGTAGAGACACTGCAACCTTCCAAATAAAAGTTTAACCAACACAATGTTGCATTTGTTTTTAAATTTTCAAATCCCCTTCACATATCTTTTATCATTTCATCCTCCTTCCCTCTGGGAGGCAATTAATTAGGACAAGTGCAATCAACTGATATTTGCCTATGGCAGAACTGACCCAGGGGATCGTTTCTTCGTTACTAAAAAAGCACCAGGAATAGAGTCAGGAGCACTCTGGTTCCAGTTCAACTTCTGATTTGTCTCCTCATTTATAAAGTGAGAATCACCAGCCTAAATGATCTCAAAGTTAGCTTCCATCTCCAAGTTGCGTCAGTACTAGGAATTCTATATCCTTTTTGAGGGGATACATTCTGAATGGGATAAAAAATCAGAATTATGTGATTTCAAGGCTCTTCTATGCCTCTACTAGTGCGTAATTTTTGCGTACAGCTATTTCTGACCTTACCCATTAGCATAGTTTTTTTTAAAGGCACCCAAAACAAATTGGTAGGTTAAAAATATAAATCTGAGCTTTTTTATTTTTTTGTCTTTTTAGGGCTGCACCTGCAGCATATAGAAGTTCCTGGGCTAGGAGTTCCCATCATGGCTCAGTGGTTAATGAATCTGACTAGGAACCATGAGGTTGTGGGTTCAATCCCTGGCCTTGCTCAGTGGGTTAAGGATCCGGCATTGCAGTGAGCTGTGGTGTAGGTTGCAGACCTGACTCGGATCCCGCGTCGCTGTGGCTGTGATGTAGGCCGGTAGCTACAGCTCCGATTTAGACCCCTAGCCTGGGAACCTCCATATGCCATGAGTATGGCCATAGAAAAAAGCAAAAAGACAAAAAAGAAAAGTTCCAAGGCTAGGGAGTCCAATCAGAGCTGCAGCTTCCAACCTACGCACAGCCACAGCAACCCCAGATCCAGCCATGTCTGCAATCTCACTATAGCTCATGGCAACAATGGATCCTTAACCCACTGAGCGAGGCCAGGGATCGAACCCATGTCCTCATAGATATTAGGTTCACTACTGCTGAGCCACAAAGGAACTCCAATCTGAGCAATTTAAATAGCCTAGTGCTAAGAAAAAATTTCCAGGTTGACTTACAAATACATCTTCCATTAATCACAGCTATAAAATCAGCATTAGGTTAAAATAAGTCAAGAATTACATTCAAAGTACATTCAAATTAGAATAAGTTAACACAGAGTTAGCTAGAAATAAAATAACAATAGGGAAAGAAACCTTATAAGTAAACATTTTGTTCTGTTCTAACAGTTCTCTGAGGAATCCTCCTTGACTTGACCCACAGCTCCGATCGCTATCCAGCTTATTAGATCACAAAGCCATGTTGCCCCCAGACAGCTGCTCTGCACTTTCTGGTGCTCTCACTGCCTTATACCCCCATGTTTCACTGCTTTCCTGCTGCACCACCCAGTGGGGCAGAAGATATTGAACAAAACAGCAAGAGTTTGAGGACAGTGAAGTGAGGGAAGCTAAAGACATTATTGAAATGGTTGACTATGTTGATACTACGGAGGGCAGAAAGTGCAACCAGCCATTCATCACATCAGTCATAAACACAGATATCAAGTGACTGATGGTTATGCACAAGGTACTATGGCAGATGCTGGGAGATTGAAGGGAAACCCAGAGGAGAAGCGTACCAAGTTCTGTAACAGTGGTAGGGCTAATACTAAGGAAGTAAAAAGTAGACCAGTAAGATAGCAACAGAGCATGTGGAAATGCCAAAAGTAGCCTCAAGGAGATTCATCTACTTCCTGCATGTTCCATAGTAATTATACACAAAATAATAGGTGAACTCAGGATCACATGCTTAATTCCTAAAGTTTGACATCTTGTGTGTTTGGAAGGAACTATGGGTCATTTGGATAAATGTTGCACCTCTGAGTCTTCACAGAGCAGAAATTGCTCTCTCCGGCCCCAGAACCAAGAAGTAAGAAGGGGATTAAAAAAAAAAAAAAGCCTATTTTTCTAACACTATGTAATTTGCAGGTAGATCCACAGTCAGATTTATACACATCACCTTTGGCCAGTAAGTTAGAAATGGTTATTTTTTTTCTCTAGCATGTGTGAATCCTGGGTGGAAAACAAGTATGTTTCAATAAAACTATTTTCAGCATCAAGCAAAATGTCAGACAATACTGTTAAGACCTAGTTCCCTGCACATGCATCAGATGACGTCTTTCCTTGCCACCACACAGCATGCTTGTCATCATTTTGTCATTAGTAATTCATGTTTCAATGCTTTTTTGCCCTTATGGAAAATTTTGTTATGGCTCTTCACATTGAAATTTAATTTTTCTTTCCTTCACAGGCACACAGGGGACTACGCTTTTCAACTCTGATTCTCTCAAGTGGGGCTATGGACCAGTTCTGTGCAAAGTGACGTGTGTCACTTTGAAGCCAAGGTTCTGAAAACCCTAAGTGGCCCTTCAGCTTTCTCTTCCCATGTCTTATGATCTCATCTTGAAATTATAGAGAAAATAATGGTGATAAATTCAATATATGATGTGACTGTGGGCCCAACCCTTCAGTATTAGATTGAAATGAAGGGATCCAAGTCGTGACTTGGAAGGGAGCTACTCTGAAGGGTCACAGCAGATTCTTAGGTGTAAAAAGAACATTTTTTTTTTTTTTGTGGTGGTGGTGGTTGCACAAAGCCACTGAGATTTAAGAGGTTAATTAAGTTTTGTGCCTACCCTAGCCTATCCTGACTCCGTGGAGAAGGGACCCTAATAAGAGTCCACTAATTTACGGCCTCTACCTTCTGTGTTCCCGGTTTTTTTTTATTTTTCTCTTTTTCGGTCTTTTTAGGGCCACGTCCAAGGCATACAGAGGTTCCCAAGCTAGGGGCCTAATTGGAGCTGAAGCTGCTAGCCGATGCCACAGCCACAGCAACGCAGGATTCGAGCTACATATGCAACATACACCACAGCTCACGGCAACGCCAGATCCTTAACCCACTGAGCAAGGTCAGGGATCGAACACGCAACCTCATTGTTCCTAGTCGGATTCGTTAACCACTGAGCCACAATGGGAACTCCTCTGGTCTTTTAAAAGGGAGTTGATACTGCCATTGAAGAGCTCTAACAAAGCCTGTTATCTTCCAAGGCTTAAACTTTATTGTATTACCAAACTTCTTCTAGAGACATCTTCTTAAGACATTTTTGTCTCGCAGATACTCCACTTAGAAATAATATTGCCATAGGAATTTTTAAATACAAACTCGATATTCACTGGGAACTTTCTCAAAACTCTGTGATCTTCGGTGACCTGGGGAGATTTGGATACTTATCAAACACTTGCAAGACTTTTTTTTCCAAATTCTTACATTTCTCCTGAGGCAACTAAAACTTCTGATTTGGAGTGAAGCCAAGAACTGTTCCCTCGGCGGGGTAGGATCGCTAATGATTACAAACTCAATAAAACCCTACTCAGCACCGCTAAGCCTCAGCAGCCCATGAGGACTAGGGTGGGGGTGGCGTGCACGTCTCTCAAGGAGCAGAGCCTCCGCTGGAAGCACATGCGGTATCCAGCAAGACAGGGTCAGAGCTGCACTGGAAAAAAACAGATTCCTCATCTTCAGGATTTTTATAAACTCAGAGAGGCCAGATGCCAGTGTCTTCTTGACCTCACCTGCCCTAAGCCAGTGGATTGAAGGCAGCAGTGTCCTTTTTCTAGGAACCCAAAGGGAAACTCTGAGCCAGCACAAAATGCTGACTCTGTGTAGCGTTCTGTGCTGGCACAGAGTTCTTTTTTGTTCTCCCTCCAAGAAAGCACACTGCTCAGGCCCAAGTCAGCGTCCCCAGAGCACTCGCTGCCACTCCTTCAACCATCACATTGATGCAGGGATCCCATGTCACTATTTCCAGACCCGAATGCTCTCTGTACCTCACATTATTATTCTTCCATCCACCTGCGAAGTAACTCCATTGAAATGTGCCCTCAGTGTCACAAACTAGGTGTGGCAGACAGGCCTATATTCAAATCACAGATCCGGCATGTACTAGCTGTGTGAAATTTTTTTTTAATTTTTATTTTTTTTTGCCACACCTATAGCATGTGGAATTTCCTGGGTCAGGGATCGACCCCGTACCAGGGCAGCAACCCAAGCCGCTGCAGTGAGAATACCAGATCCTTAACCCACTGAGCCATAAGAGAACTCCCCTTGTGAATGTTTTTGACCATTCTCAGCCTCAGGTTTCTTCCCTGTAAAGTGAAGATAATGATAATATCTGTATTGCTTTTTTTTTCTTAAACCGAGGAGTATCTATCAATCGACCTACTAGATGTTCATTATTTCCTATTTTTTATATACTCCTGAGGTGGTTCAAAATAAAAAATAAAATTGATAGCAAAATATGGGGCATAATTGCACTCCTTCTTAGGTAGATGTGACAATTCAGTGAGATCAAGTGTTTATTTTTTGACAGATATTTATTGAGTATTCACATGTGCCAAGAAAGTGTGTAGGAACCAAGGCGAACACAGTCCTACCCTCAAGGTTCTTCTGTCTAATAATGTCAGCGGTTACCATCATCATCACCATCATCATCATCACCATCATCATCATCATCACCATCATCACCACCATCATCATCACCATCACTATCTTCCACCTGGTACCAAACCTCCTGTGGACTTTATTACAGCTTTTGTCAGTCTCAATCACTCAAGTTCAAAACCCTGGAGTTGTTTCTAGCTTATGTCGCCTACTGCCCCCATATCTCAACAGATGTGTATTCCACCTCCACTTGTTTTCAGCGGATCCTTCACCTTCCTTTCTCACTGCCATTGCTCTAAGAAGATCCTCATTGCTTCTTTCTGGCTGGACTTTTAGCCTCTGCTGCCCAATCAATCTTCATGAAAAGCAATCCTAATGATAACACTCTCCATATTAAAAACTTTCAGATGGCTTGCAGTTGCCTTTTGAATTAAGTTCCATCACCTTATTCTACCGTTTAGGGCCCAGCTACATCCTACCTTTTTCTTTTACAAACTCAGCAAAGTAAGTCACTGACACTTAGTAGGTGCTCAGTAAGTACTTCTGAATTGTATCAGTCAGGTAATCGCTTTCTATGGCCTGCACTGGCTTACCTTTGTCTCTTTGCTCCTACTGTTCCCATCTAAAAGTCCTTTGAGATTCATTTCAAGATTCACTTCATTCCCTCCAAATGCACTTCTTTCAAAATAACTCTTGTCTATTCATTCCAACTAGCAGAGCATAAGCAGTTTGTTTATATAAAATACGTTAATGGCAGTTAATTTTACAATTAAGTATTTGGATTATAAAATATCAAATTGGGATCTTGTTTAAACAAGAAGAGAAGTGAATATCACCCAGAGATGGATGCTTGGCTGTTAAATTTTCACTTTATTCATTTGGGGAAAAGATGAGCATGTTTTTGCTTGTGTGAAGGGTGGTTGCACTAAACTAGGCAGAAGTGCACTGCGGTTGCTCTTGTAGGTTGAATGTTAGGATGGTGCAGGGATGCAGGGTCAAGAGATGGACTCTGATCGTGATAACCAGCTGTCTCCCAGCATTTACCCCACTTCCCTCCGGCATATCTTTCCTTACTAGAGAGGTTGGAAAAGTATAAACTACATTTCTGTATTTCCCAGACTCCTTTGCAACCAGCCTTGGAGTTGGTTCTTCCAATCTGAATTAAAGAAAAGGCCATCTTCTTGCTGCCGTTCTGGCAACCAAAGCTACAGAGATGCATTTAGATGCAGCTGCAATAGCCAGATTCAGCCTACCCACATCCTGTCACTAGCTTTGTGGATGCTGAAAGACAGCTCAGCAACCGTGCTAGGAGAGACAAAAGAGTGGTATATTCTCGAACCATTTGTTCAAGTAACATCCCTGTGATTTGTGTTCTGCCTCTTGCCCTTCTATTAATTTTGTAAACACCTAATCCTTTGCATTAAATTCTGTCTGCTTAAAATACTGTTGTGAACTGAATGCTTGTGTCCCCACAACATTCAAACACTGAAAGCCCTAATCCCCCAATGTGACTATATTTAGCAATAGGGCCCGTGAGTAGGCAGTAAGGTCAAAGGAGGGCATAAGGGTGGGGCCTCAGTTCAGTAGGATTGGTGCCATTATAAGAGAAGGAAGAGACAAGAGTGCTTTCCCTCTTTCTCTCCCCCTGCCACTCTCCCCCTCACCTCTCTCCATCGTGCGAGGATACTGCAAGAAGGCCACCATCTGCAAGCCAGGAAGGGAGTTCTCACTAAAAACTGAAACCTGGTGACCTTGATCTTGGACTTCCCAGCCTCCGGAACCATGAAAAGCAAATTTCTTTGTTCAAGTCACTTGCTATGCAACCCGATTTTTGCTCTTTTGTTATACCGACACAAGCTGACTAATGCAAACATCTAGAGTGGTTGTACAGATCTCAACTTGATACAGATATTTAGAACAACATAATGTATGAAATGTAAATATTTCAGGCTTCACAAACTTATGAATATAAAGGCAGTCACATGAATATCAGCACCTAAAATCTCACCTTCCCTAAGCCTCCTTCTTCATTGTGTGGAGTCCTCTTCTCCCCAACGTTTCCAGAGGAACCAACGTGTATACACGGCTGGTCCCGGTGCTTCCCTGCTGCCTTGCTAGCTGGGCCAGAATTCTGCTGCAGCAGATACAGTGAGACCCAAAATATGCTGCCCCTTTTTACCTGCTGCTCTGGCTGCTGGAAATTTGCTGCCCTCAGTGTCGGGAAAGCCGCAATGCTGCCTCTACCTTCTGATTCAAAAATCAAACCTTCGCTTGGGTTGGAGGATTTCCTATTTCCCAGATGTTCAGTATTCCAGAGTATAAGAGCTTTTTCTTCCCCCATCCTCTGTCTGAGCTGGGTCTACGCCAGCTTCACTCAGTGTCAGTCCTGAAGTGGGACCCTGTCCTGCGGTAGTCAGTCACTGCCATTGTCAGCGCTGCTACTTCCACCGTGGTCACCACCACCTCCACTGCTGAGAACACACTCTACCCAAAGTTCACAATATTGTGAAGCCTCCACCGCATTCCAGTGCTGGAAATGGGTCCCCAGCAGACATTCTTGTGGAGTGACAGGTAGGGCCTTATCACCAGGCTCAGGGAGGGTTTGTCCCCCACCGGAGCTCTTGGGTCACCCCAGGGCAGAATTCAGTCTTTAAATGTGTGCATGTTGCCATTTTCCACCAGGTGCAGAAATGGAATGTTTCTAAGACCAGTCAGAACACTGGACCCAGAAGCACCCCGCTCTCCCTGACATCAAGCCCTGAGGCTAGGACATACTTTTCATTTTCATCCCATTTTCAGTTGTGGTGTGTGTGTGTGTGTCCCTCTCTCTTTGGATGGAATTCACTGCATCTGTGGAGTAGGCTGGTGTCATCAGAGGCTCCCCAATTCTTCAGACATTTGCAAATATCTGTGCAGGGTTCAAGTTTTCGTAAATTCAGGAAGTCATTCAGTTCCTATGAAAATAACAGTTTTCCAACAGAACCCTGGGTGACAGGATTCAGCCCAATCTAATGATCTAGAAGCATCTGAGCCCCACCTCAGTCCACCCAAGACTCCCTGTCACATTTTGCTTAGTGGAACATTAGAAACAACAAATATCAAAAATAAGTAGAATTTTAAGATAAAATGTGACATGGTTGTATATGAAATACTGTATGGGCTTGAAAGGTTTTTCCCCACTTAATAACACAGAAAAATGTTCAAGACAAAATTTTAAGCCAAAAGGCCAGATACTAAACTTTATATACAGTGTGATCCAAATTATGTTTCAAAATAAGTGTCTGCATATGTGTAAAAGTAAAGAGAAAAAATAGAAGAAAAATAATACAGATACATATATATAACATTTACATGGGTGATGGATTTGTGATTTTTATTTTGGGTTTTTTATATTTTATAAATACTTACATTGCATATTTTAATAATTATGAAGAATGTGTACTTTAAAAGGTCATTTCAAAAACAATTCATAATCAACAATCCTATCATTTCAAAAGTGAAAGTAAGTATTTTGTAGAGAAAAATTATATTTTTTAAAGTAAAACTTTAAGTTGGGCATCGAATAGTTGAGAGAGTTTTTAAGTGTATACGTTCGAAATTTTCAAGTCAAAAAATAATCTTTGTGAAAAAGTATTTTTCAAGGATAAAATTGGGCTGATTTTCTGTGAGGAAACAATAAAAACAAGTATCCTAAATGTTTAACAATAGTTGGAAAAAGAAAAGAGGAGGGGACGCCCTCCTGAGCTGTCAGGATCACAGCAATGCTGTTTTCACAAGCAGGAAAAAAAAAAACAAAGATGTTTCTATGAAGTACAATCAGGCTTGGAAGAATGTTCTGTGGTGCTTCAAAGCCAATGTTCTGTAAAAATAACTGATGTTCAGCTTTCAGTAAAAATCTGAAATGCATCTTTGGTGTTTGGGTCATACATAATTAATAAAACCTTATCTTAATTCCTCCCTTTTAAAAATTCAGATGCAGATGCTAAATGGCAAAATGTATACGAGCACGGGTCTTGCAGCCAAGAGACAACTTGAGATTTTAAATAAACATATGTGAGAGTTATTCTTGGGTTACATTAGGGTTTCTTGTGGAGATAATAAGTAATTTTGAATGCTGGCTCTGCAAGAAAGTTTTTCCATCTCTTCTTTGGCAGAGGAAATATTTTTGCAAACAAAGGCAGTGAACAAGAGTTACACAAGATGGTGAACTAACAAGGATTTCATCTGGACCTAAGCTGCTAAGAACCACCTATGTTGGCATTTTGATTTGGCAGGCAAGGTGGACTGTCTTGCCACAGCAGAGACATGCTTAAAGAGCTTGAACACAGCACAAAAAAGGAAGCTTTTTATCTGCAAATAGAACAGATCAAGTTCGTTTTCAGTGTTTTGTTTCTTTTCAGGGAGTCTTGCATGGATAATCAGTAATTTATGAAGGAATTATAGTCCAAAAGTCACGTTGTAAGCAGGTTGTTTAGGGTTCAGATTCCACAGATTTCTGGGCCATTCCTCCGAAGGTTCTGCAAACAGCAATACTAATCGCCTACTACTTACACTGCCTGGAAATCCCATTTATGACATTATGTCTATGTCCAAATGCACAGAGGCCGGCTTGGCCTTGCATTTTAGGAACAGACTTCTCCCTCCGCCAGAAGCCCGAGAGGACACATACACAAGCCAGAGAGCAGTAGTGGCCTGGACAGCCTTAAAGTGAGAGGGCTGCCAACGGAAGTGACTTCTCGAAGATCAATATCTCCGCTCTCTCCACTTTTCATTATTATGCTAAAGGGCACCTAGAGGTGATAGAGCTCTTTAGGTTCCATGGTCTTGGCAGCCTATGAAACAATATCTCACAGGATAGAGGGTTACCTGTACTGAACTGGTACATGGTTTTGTTTTTTGGGTTTTTTTTTCCATTTCCATGCGCAATTTAATACACACTTGACAGGCTTAAGTTTAAAAGTAAATGATTTTTTTTTGTCTTTTTTACCTTATCTAGGGCCACACCCGTGGCATATGGAGGTTCCCAGGCTAGGGGTCTAACAGGAGTTGTAGCTACCGGCCTTCGCCACAGCCATGGCAACGCGGGATCCGAGCTGTGTCTGTAACCTTCACCACAGCTCATGGCAACGCCGCATCCTTAACTCACCGAGCGAGGCCAGGGATCGAACCCGCAACCTCATGGTTCCTAGTCAGATTTGTTAACCACTGAGCCACGACGGGAACTCCCAAAAGTACACGATTCTAACTCAAGCTAAACACCTGATCATGACTGATGATGATCATTATTATTTACATCTGCTGCAATTGTCGTATCAATTTTCCATTACTCATTATTTCAAATAATGGAAAAATGCATTAAATACTCAAGTAATTGTACAGACACTCCTGGACAAAGCAAGAAAGCAACACAGTTTAAAATACGATGCTGACTGGCCAGCACGGTCACCATGAGACGCCTCTAAACACGTGTTCATCACATGCTAAGTGACAGTTTACAGTCTGCAACTTGGGGTCATTATTATGGAATATACAAAAGTATTGGTTGGTTAAAGTCACAGAAATTATTTGTAAGTCAAGGTATTATCTTTACTCTTTCACCTCATCCTTTAAGCAACAAAGTGTAGTTTTGTTTTCTGAAAAAAATTAGTATCAAATTTTTCACTAGAATACTATGGAGAGTGAATAATACCTCAGTATAAGTTTATCTCTGTAAATAGAAGATGAAAAATACACACACAGACACACATTCACAAAATGTTCACTGCACCAAGAGGGCTCACTTACCAGTTGTAGAGAAATGCATATGGTGTCACTGATATTATTAATATTTGCCTCAAATTGTTTTTCCTATAACAGAATGGAGGCACTACCCAAGAAAATCACTTTATTTTAACTTTTTTCTTTTTCCTTTTTTTGCTTTTTAGGATTGGGCCCACGGCATATAGAAGTTCTCAGGCTAGGAGTTGAATCTGAGCTACAGCTGCCAGCCTACAGCACAGCCACAGCAATGTAGGATCTGAGCTGCATCTGTGACCTACACCACAGCTCACGGCAACACTGGATCCTTACCCCACCGAGCGGAGCCAGGGATCAAACCCACATCCTCATGGAGAATAGTCAGGTTCGTAACTGCGAAGCCACAATGGAAACGCCTATTTTAATCTTTTTGAGCTTAAAAATAATTTTAAAAAACATAGAATTTTCACTAATCATAGGAAGCTCTGAAACCAGCTATACTCACCAGGAGTGCTTTTGTGTTGTTTAATTATTTTTGCTGAATTTCCTTTTGCTTTATTTTACCTTATTGAGAGGCATGAGAATGGGATTCTTAAGAGCATGGGATTCTAGAACCAGACCGCCTGGGCTTGAATTCAGACTCTCCCAGTTACCAGGGGAAGAAGCCTGGGAAGAGCTTAACCACTTGGACCTCAGTTTCCTCGTGGTAAAATGGGAATTAATAACTGAGCTGTTGTGAGGAATCGAGAAGTACTGATTGCAAGGCAATCAGAACAGTGCCTGTCAAGTGCAAGCCCTCACAAACCCCTCTTCCACTTCATTTCTCTCTTCTAACTCAAACAGGCAGAAAGGAGAACACAGAATTTCTCATTACCAGGCACCAGTGGTATTTGGGGTGGGACAATTCATTCATAGTGCGAGACTGACCCACAGGGCATTTTCTATCCTTCACCTCTGGGCACTAAAATGCCAGTGGAACGCCCCAGGCATTGTGACGTCCAAAACCAGTGCCCCTTCCCAAGAGGATTTACAAACGCCCCCTGGCTCCAAATGCCCATCTTGGTGAAGAAACACCGATGAAGCGGACAAGAGTAACCATAACAACTACTGGATGTTGAATGCTCGCTTTATGCCAGAGCTCATAACAGACCCATCGGGAGAGGAAGAAATGAAGACTTCAGTGTTAAAAAACTAATCTGGGTTGCAAAGGTGTCGAGGTGATATCAGAGTTTGAATTCGTGGTTCTTTTACCCCATATACTGTGCTCCTGCTGACCAAACTAGACAGCTTATTGCCTCAAGTTAACTAGGTCAGCTGACGGTCAGACGGCTCCGTCAGTTTGCCTGAAGACCAGACACTGTGCCAAATTCACACACTCCTCTACACATGGTAGACCTTGAACAGAGATGTTTACGCTCACTCTGAGCCCTGGACTCTTGACTTTAATAATTAGGTAGAGTTCAAACAGTTTGTAGATAGATACTGAAAATACTACCTGTAAGAATTCTTAAGAAATCTACAAAAACTGTATGGAGACTAATCGAATCCTTAGTCCGTAAAGCAACAAGAGTATAAGCCAGACGTCTGATTCCTTCTCACCTGTGGATGTGACTTCTCCTGGCTTCTTGTCTCCACTTGCCCAGACAGCAATCCCTGTCTCTAGGAACGCTCCCCTCAGGCATGTCTACACATTCCTGGAGGCGCTCTGGGTCCAGCCAGGAACGCCTGCTCTCCGCAGTCTCCACTCCAGCCCACCTGAAGGGCACCTCCTCCTCATCAGTACTACGGAGCCTTTGGCAAGAAGGCTGACATCCCTGCCGAGGGGGTCGCCTCCTGGCACTTCCAGGCCGACCATTCTGCAGGGCAGAGACCTGCGGAGTTTCCACAGAGTGGGGAGGGAGCCTCTCCGCCAGCTCTGGTCACATTTTTCTGAATTGCAGAGCAATGCTGCCTGGGGCCAGAGTCCCACCTTCCCACGAGGTGCCTTTAGTTTCAGCTTCACCCATCTTTACGCTGGTGCTCAAACCCGTCTGATAAACCAGACAGGGAGCAAGCAAGATGTCAGTCATGCTTTCCACTGCCCCTGCCTCAGAAGAAATAAAAGCAAACCCCTTCATTTTGGTGGTTAACCTTACAAGTCAGCTTGATCAGTCTAAGGTGCCCAGGTGCTGGGTCAAACACCAGTCTAGATGTTGCTGTGAAGGTGTTTTCTGAGACGTGATCAACATTTAAATCTCTGAGGAGACTTTGAATGAAGCAGATTACCCCCTGTAATGTGGGTGGACCACTGAAAGTCTTAAAGAGGCAAGACTGAGGTCTCTGAAGAGAAAGGAATTCTGCCTCCAGGCTGCCTTTGGACTCAAGACTATAACAACTCCTGCTGGAATTTATAGCTCAGTAGCCCGCCCTGCAGATGCTGGACTTCTAGCCCCCATAGACACACGAGCCAGCTCCACAAAATAAACCAATCCAGATCTAGATCCAAATACAGAGAGAAGATAGATATGGAATATACATGTAGAATACTACAGAATAATAGGATATCCTAGTGAGATCATAGGATATAGGATAATAGTATATATATAGGATATTAGGGTTATTATATACATACGATTATATATATCCTATAATATCTTCTATATCTACTCTTTAAAAAAAATTTTTCTCTTTAGAGCCACACTTGTGGCATATGGAAGTTCCCAGGCTAGGGGTGGACTCGGACCTACACGACAGCCATAGTGACCCCAGATCTAAGCCGCGTCTGTGACCTACACCACAGCTCACAGCAATGCCAGATCCTTAACCCATTGAGCGAAGCCAGGGATCGAACCCACATCCTTATAGATACTAGTCAGGTTCTTAACCCATTGAGTCACAGTGGGAACTCCATCTTCTATATCTATTCTGTATATGTCTCCTATTCATTCA
Organism: Catagonus wagneri; assembly: GCA_004024745.2. Classification (NCBI taxonomy): domain Eukaryota; kingdom Metazoa; phylum Chordata; class Mammalia; order Artiodactyla; family Tayassuidae; genus Catagonus; species Catagonus wagneri. The sequence continues at coordinate 8,000,547 of PVHT021183523.1, read as the reverse complement.
GTGTATCTGAAGAACCCTGACTAATGCTTGTATCCTCTTTCAGATGACCCAGAGTATTCAATCACAGCAACTCAAAGATGTTCACAGACACCACCTGCCTGCAAAGTCAGCAACCAAGACGTTTTGCAGCCCCCTAGAGCACTATTTTAGGCTATAGGTGATTTGCAGGAGATACAAGGCAGATTAGGGTATCAGTCTCAGTGTCTTCACCCAGGAATCTAAACAAGCATTGCTAAGGGGACACCTTCTGTGTTGACCTTGTATCATTTTGTTCTTACCCCACCCAGTTGGCACCCAGTTCTGCTTCTTCAAGAACATTCCTACAGCCACAATTTTTACTTCCACTCCTACTATAATTAGCTAACATTTATTGACTGTTTCCTCTTTCACTCAGATGTCAGCTGGGATATACTCACACTCGGAGATAAAATTAGCTTGAATCCATAGTCCAGGCCCCATGACAGTCCACATCACTGCAGCTTTTTACATGAGAAGGAAAGTCTGCACAGCTCTTGTGTGATTTGTCATCTTAAACATAAAACTCAGCTTTTCCCTCCGTTTTTACATAAAACAATTCAAACCAAACATTTGAGAATATGTAGATAATGCTGGGGAATGTTTTTTAATTTTTAGGATTTCTTATTTCATATCACCCAGCAATATATATTAGTGTAGTGAATGATGTTTGAAATAGGAATTGAAATTCCCTTTGCTTACATTTCTTTTACCATTATCTTTCTTCCCACTACTCAAGCAGTACTATAATATCTTTCACGCACCCTTAAGAGGAATTTGGATAAAATCAGACCGAGAAAGACAAATATCATATGATATCAGTTACATGTGGAAACTATTGAAAATGATACAAAAGAACTTATTTAAAAAGCAGAAACAAACTCACAGATATTGAATCTGATCTTATGGTTACCATAGGTGAAACCACTGTGGGGAAGCAAAGATTGGGAGGGTGGAAATAACACATACACACTACTGCATAAAATAGATGATTAACAGGGAGTTCCCATTGTGGCTCAAGGGGTTAAGAACACAACATGGTGTCCATGAGGATGCAGGTTCAATCCCTGGCCTCACTCAGTGGGTTAAGGATCCAGCATTACCGAACGCTGCAGCATAGGTTGCAGATGTGGCTTGGAACTGGCATTGCTGTGGCTGTGGCTTTGGCCTGCAGCTGCAGCTCTGATTTGACCCCTAGCTTAGGAACTTCTACATGCCATAGGTGAGGCCATAAAAAGAAAAAAGAAAAGAAGAACCTACTGTATAGCACAGGAAAATCTACTCAATAGTTTTTAATAACATATATGGGAAAAAAAGAATGGATATATTTATATGTATGACTGAGTCACCTTGCTGTACACCTGAAACTGTACACCTGAAACTAAGACATCATCTAAACCCCAATTAAAAAAAAAAAAGAGGTGGTCAGATATAAACTAGACAGTTGAGCTGAGAGTCACAGTACCACAATAATTGAAAAGAAAAAAAAAGATTTTCTAAATTCCAACATCTTAGCTTTAATTATCAAGATCCAAAGCCTGAGGGAGGAAGAATAAAGTTTACCCTTAAACAATGTATGAAGAGGAGAAAGATGAAGAGTCTACATTCAGCCACACAAGAAGACGATGAAAGACTTTTCTTGTTGGGAGAAAGAATTTCAAAGAGGAGAGATGAGCAGGATGGTTAATGTGTGAGTGTTTGGTGTTTCTGGACCCTCGCGCCCACTCCCCGTCCAGGCTGAGTCCAGGTGGGGAAGATAACTGGAAATCCCAGATGGGTTTAGGATCCCCATGGCAGGAGAAGGCTAGATCTTCCTTCTCAAGGCATAGCCTGTGAAGCCTACAAGTCTCTTAGAGACTGCCCAGATATCTAGTCCCAGGGCAGCCTCAGGGGGGTGCCAGACTGACACAAGGACAACAACAGAACGTTATTGTGGCCCCTAAACCGGGTGCGGGGATGTGAAAGAAACTGGGATCTATGCCCAGGGGCAGGACCCAGAGTGGCCTGCACTGCATCCAGAAGCTGGTGGGATAAAGTGCAACCCAGTGGCTGCCAGAGATGCACACAGGGTGACTGAGGACCAAGACATCTTCTTCCCTGAACCAGGATGATACTTAAAGTCTTTTCATTCTGGAACTTATGTCACTTCTTGGGCAGAAAGGAGGAAAGACTTGAGGAAGACAAGGCAACAACTGAAACGGTAGCCATAATCTAGAGTTTCAATCCTAAGTCTCTAAGCTAAGCCTGAATCAGAAGATTATTTTTCTCGCTACCCACTAAAAAGTGGAAATCAAAATTTAGTTTATTTATAGAGAAATAAAGTTCCAGTGTTGCAAACTGTGCAACATATAGGGAAAGTTTATATAATTTTCACTCAAAATATCAAGCATTCTTTCTGTTGAAGTGCCATTTCATATACCCCCTCCCCCAGGGTTTCTCACTTGTCCTTCACCAAGGCTTTCTTCTTCTTTCTGGCTTTCTCTACTCAAATTCGCTCCTCTGCTCCTTTTCCAATTTTTTTCCACCTTGGGAATACCAAATTCTGCTTCTGCTGTACAAAGCAAGTCAACCCCCATCCCTTCTCTCCTGCTCCATCTCCTACTTTCATCACACACAAACCAGGGAAGTCTTGAGCAACATGAAGCATCTTTCCATGGAAGAGAATCTGTCTCTAGAAGTCATCTGAGGTTATGAATGGCACCTTTCTCCTTTTATAGCTATGTAGCGGCAATGTGCTAGCTGTCTTATGTACCTTAATTAATAGTAACACCAATAAGAAAACTGAAGATACAACTCAACAGCAAAAAAAAGCCAATAATCTAACTGAAAAGTGGGCAGAATACCTGGATAGACATTTCTCCAAAGAAGATATACAGATGGCCAACAAGCATATGAGAAAATGCTCAACATTGCTAATTATTAAAGAAATGCA
>PVHT021183523.1:7956009-7996600 GCA_004024745.2 Catagonus wagneri | reverse complement strand
TGCTAGCTGTCTTATGTACCTTAATTAATAGTAACACCAATAAGAAAACTGAAGATACAACTCAACAGCAAAAAAAAGCCAATAATCTAACTGAAAAGTGGGCAGAATACCTGGATAGACATTTCTCCAAAGAAGATATACAGATGGCCAACAAGCATATGAGAAAATGCTCAACATTGCTAATTATTAAAGAAATGCAAATCAAAACGCCAGTGAGGTACCACCTCACACCAGTCAGAATGGCCATTAACAAGTCCACAATAACAAATGCTGGAGAGGGTGTAGAGAAAAGGGAACACTCTTACACTGTTGGTGGGAATGTAAATTGGTACAATCATTATGGAAAACAGTGTGGAGGTACCTTAGAAAACTAAATATAGAACTACCGTATGACCTAGGAATCCCACTCTTGGGCATACATCAGGATAAAACTCTCCTTGAAAAAGATACGTGCACCCTGGATATTCATTGTAGCCCTATTCACAATAGCCAAGACATGGAAACAACCTAAATGTTCATCGACAGGTGAGTAGATTAAGAAGATGTGGTATATATACACAATGGAATACCACAGCCATAAAAAAGAACAAAATAATACCATTTTCATCAACATGGATGGAAATAGAGACTCATATTAAGTGAAGTCAGTCAGAAAGAGAAAGACAAATACCATATGATATCACTTATATCGGGAATCTAATATACAGCACAAATGAACCTATCTACAGAAAAAAAAAAAAAACTCATGGACGTGGAGAACAGACTTGTGGTTGCCAAGGGGGAGGAGGAGGGAGTGGGGTGGACTGGGAGTTTGGGGTTGGTAGATGCAAACTATTGCATTTGGAATGGATAAGCAATGAGATCCTGCACAGGGAACTATATCTAGTCAGTTGTGATGGAACATGACGGAGGATAATGTGAAAAAAAGAACATATATATATATATGACTGGGCCACTTTGCTGTACAGCAGGAATTGACAGAACACTGAAAATCAACTATAATAGAAAAAATAAAAATCTTAAGAAAAAAGAATAATTACACTCTAAAAGAGCAAAAACAAAAAACACTTGAAGGTGGCTCAGAAAGAAACTAGAAGGAGACGTAGGTCAGAAATACTGTAGGCATTATTCAGACCCTGTCTCCCCCTTTGGAACTCCTACATGATTAGCCACTGTATTGCAAATAGTCCTGTCTTTGCTTAAGTACTTGCTTAACTTCCTTGAGGATTAAGTCTTGATCATTCCATTTCTTCTGAAGGTCTGGATTCCTTCCAGCCCACTTCTCCTGATTTACTGGTTAATGAAATGGCTGGTGGCTGACTGCCTCTGTCTCTCCAACTGGAGAGCTCATTATCTGCCTTCTCACTTTGGCAACTTGCTCAGTGGTACTATCAGACTCACTGCCTTTGAGGCCTGAGGGAAACTTTTAATTCCCCTTTGATGAGAGCAGTCATTTCCTGCCCTGAGTTTCAACTGGAATTGGATCATGAACATTTCCTGTACATCTCTCTGGAGCAGTGGCTGATGGGTGGTATTACTGTTTAATCCTTTTATGTCCCCCAACCCCATGGACCTTTAGGGTCACTTGAAGAAATGTTCCAGCAATCTCCTCTGAGGAAAATAACTCCAAAAGGGAGTTGATTTACAAGAGTTCCCAACCAATGTTCTCACAAAAGAGGGGGGGGAGAGAGAGTTGTGTAAACAGATAGAACCACACAAAATAGTTTGCCCTAGACTGAAAAAAATATGCATTTGGAAATGTCTCACAGCTCATGAAAAGTAGACACGTCAAATATTTCCTCATTTCTAAAACTAAAGAATAGAACATTGCATTTAACCTTGGAAATCCAATTATCATTATGAATTTTATCTATTTCAAGACCATTTTACTCTGAAAATTAACAATTTTTGAAGTTTATCAAAAACAATTATAGTTACAAAAATAATCTTTCATGAGTTAATAAACTGTGATAGAAAACTAAGCAGTCAAGAAGATTAAACTCAAGTCCAACTTGATGAATTTCTGTTTTAAAAGCTCTGTGTATTCCAGGTAGGTAAGTTATTTTAGCAGTCAAAAGTCATGTAACTCACAGACAGGATTAAGATTGCGGAATAGAAGGATTGGAGCTCAACTTCTTTCATAAAAACAACAAAATTACAACCAAATGCTGAACAACCTTCAACCAAGTGGACTGGAAACTTTCAAAAAGATATCCTATTCCAAAAGACAAAGAGGAGGCCACATCAAGAGATAGGAGGGGCGATTATGTGATATAAGCAACCCCATACCTCCCGGGTGGGAAGCCCACAGACTGGAAAGTAACTGTATCACAGGGACTCACCTACAAGAGTGAGAGTTCTGAACTCCATGTCAAATCCCCACACCCAGGGATCTTGTAGTGGGAGAAAGAGCCCCCAGAGCATCTGGCATTGAAGGCCAGTGGGGCTTGTGTGCAGGAGCTCCACGGGACTGGGGTAATTGGAGACGCCATTCTTAAGAAAGGTACACACAGACTCTCATGTGCACTGGGTCCCAGGGCAAAACAAAGGCTCCACAGGAATCTGGGTCAGACCTGATCTTGGAGGATCTCCTGGGAAAACAGGGGGTGACTGTGGCTTGTTGAGTGGGAAGGACATTGGAGGCAAAGCTCTTCGGAATATTCATCAGTGTGCATGTCAGTGGATGGGGCCATTTTGGGAAAATCTGGCCCCACCCATCAGTGCTAAAAAGCTCCAGACTCCTATATCAAAACCTCAGGGCAACTGCAAACCAAAAATCTACAATTTATACCCAAATAAGAAAAATCAACTCAAATACAACGCTAAAGACAGTCATCAAACCACAAGGGGAGAGAACAAGAAGGAAAGAAAAAAGAGTAACAAAAACAAATCCAAAACAGTTAATAAAATGGCAATAAGAACATACATATCAATAATGACCTTAAATGTTAATGGACTAAATGCCCCAACAAAAATGTTAATGGCTGAATGGATACAAAAACAAGACCCACATATATGCTGTCTTCAAGAGACCCACTTCACTTCTAGGGACACATACAAATTGAAAGTGAGAGGATGGAAGAAAAGATTCCATGCAAACGGGAATCAAAAGAAAGCTGGAGTAGCAATACTCATATCAGACAAAATAGACATTAAAATGAAGAATATTTTAAATGACAAGGAAGGACACTACATAATGATCAAAAGATCAATCCAAGAAGAAGATATAGCAATTTTAAATATCTATGCACCCAACATATGGTCACCACAATAGATAAGGCAAATGCTAACAACCTTAAAAGGAGAAATTGACAATAACACAATAATAGTGGGGGACTTTAACACCTCACTTATAGCAATGGGCAGATCATCCAGACAGAAAATCAATAAGGAAACACATGCCCTAAATAAAGCATTAGACCAGATGGACTTAATAGATATTTATAGGACATTCCATCCAAAAGCAACAGAATAAACATTCTTTTCAAGTGCACACGGAACATTGTCTAAGATTGATCATATTCTGGGCTACAAATCAAGCCTTGGTAACTTTAAGAAAATTAAAATCATATCAAGCATATTTTCCAACCACAACACTATACAACTGGAAACAATCAACAAGAAAAAACTGCAAAAAACACAAACACGTGGAGACTAAACAATACGCTACTAAACAACCAATGGTCACTGAAGAAATCAAAGAGGAAATTAAAAAATACCTAGAAACAAATAACAACAAAGATACTACGCTCCAAAACCTAAGGGATGCAGCAAAAGAAGTTCTAAGAGGGAAGTTTATAGCAATACAAGCCTACCTCAGGAAATAAGAAAAAGCTCAAACAACCTAACTTTACATCTAAAGCAGCTAGAGAGAGAACAAAAGTTAGCAGAACAAAAGAAATCATAAAGATCAGAACAGAAACCAAGGAAATAGGAACAAAGAAAACCACAGCAAAGATCAATGAAACGAAAAGCTGGTTCCTAGAAAAGCTCAACAAAATTGATAAACCCTTAGCCAGACTTATCAAGAAAAAAAAAAAGGACTCAAATCAATAAAATTAGAAATGAAAAAGGAGAAATAACAACGGACATCACACAAATACAAAGGATCATAAGAGACTACTATATGCAACTATACAGCAATAAAATGGAAAACCTAGAAGAAATGGACAAATTCTTAGAAAAATACAAGCTTCCAAGACTAAACCAAGATGAAATAGAATAGGTGAATGGACAAATCACAAGTTCTGAAATTGAAACTGTGATTAAAAAACTTCCAACAAACAAAAGTCCAGGACCAGATGGCTTCACAAGCAAATTCTGTCAAACATTTAGAGAAGAGCTAACACCTATCTTTCTGAAACTATTCCAAAAAATTGCAGAGGAAGTAACACTCCCAAACTCATTCTATGAGGCCACCATCACCCTGATACTAAAACCAGACAAAGATACTACAAAAAAAGAAAATTACAGCCTAATATTACTGATGAATATAGATTCAAAAATCCTCAACAAAATACTAGCAAACCAAATCCAACAACATATTAAAAGGATTGCACATCATGACCAAGTGGGATTTATCCCAGGGATGCAAGGATTCTTCAATATCTGCAAATCAATCAGTGTGATACACCACGTTAACAAACTGAAGAATAAAAACCATATGATCCTCGCAATAGATTGGAGAAAAAGCCTTTGACAAAATCCAACACCCATTTCTGACAAAAACCCTCTAGAAATGGGAATAGAGGGAACCTACCTCAACATAATGAAGGCCATGTATGACAAATCCAGAGCTAACATCATTCTCACTGGTGAAAAGCTGAAAGAATTCCCACTGAGATCAGGAACAAGACAGGGATGTCCACTCGGACCACTACTATTCAGCTTAGTTTTGGACGTCCTAGCCACAGCAATCAAAGAAGTAAAAGGAATCCAAATTGGAAAGGAAGAAGTAAAACTATCACTGTTTGCAGATGACATGATATTATACCTAGAGAATCCTAAAGACTCTACCAGAAAACTGTTAGAGCTCATCGATGAATTTGGCAAAGTTGGAGGACACAAAATTAATACACAGAAATCAACTGCATTTCTATATACTAACAATGAAAGATCAGAAAGAGAAATTAGGGAAGCAATCCATTTACCATGGCATCAAAAAGAATAAAATATTTAAGAATAAACCCACCTAAAGAGACAAAAGACCTGTACTCTGAAAACTATAAGACACTGATGAAAGAAATCAAGGATGACACAAACAGATGGAAAGACATACCATGTTCTTGGATTGGAAAAGTCAAAATTATCAAAATGACTATACTACCCAAGGCAATCTACAGATTCAATGCAATCCCTATCAAATTACCAAGGACATTTTTCACAGAACTAGAACAAAATATTTTAAAGTTTGTTTGGAAGCACAAAAGACCTAGAATAGCCAAAGACATCCTGAAAAAGAAAAATAGAACTGGAGGAGTTAGGCTTCCTGACTTCAGACTATACTGCAAAGCCACAGTCATCAAAACCATATGGTACTGGCACAAAACAGAAATCTAGATTAGTGGAACAGGATAGAAAGCCCAGAATTAAACCCATGCACCTACAGTCAACTAATCTATGACAAAGGAGGCAAGAATATACAATGGAGAAAAGACAGACTATTCAATATGTGGTGCTGGGAAAACTGGACAGTCACATGTAAAAGAATGAAATTAGAACACTTCCTAACACCATCCACAAAAATAAACTCAAAACAGATTAAAGACAAAGATATAAGATCAGATAGTATAAAACTCTTAGAGGAAAACATAGGCCAAACACTCTCTGATATAAACAGCAGCAACATCTTCTCAGATCCACCTGTTGAAGTAATGACAATAAAAACAAAAATAAACAAATGGGACTTAATTAAACTTAAAAGTTTCTGCACAGCAAAGGAAACCCTAAACAAAACCAAAAGATGATCCACAGAATGGGAGAAAATATTTGCAAATGAAGCAAATGACAAGGGATTAATCTCCAAAATATATAAACACCACCTGCAGCTAAATACCAAAAAAAAAAAAAAAAACAATCCCATCCAAAAATGGGCAGAAGATCTAAACAGTTCTTTAAAGAAGACATACAGATGGCCAAAAAACACATGAAAAGATGTTCAACATCACTAATTATTAGAGAAATGCAAGTCAAAAAAACTATGAGGTACCACTTTACACCAACCACAATGGCCATCATCAAAAAGTCTACAAACAATAAGTGCTTTAGAGGATGTGGAGAAAAAGAAACCCTGTCACGCTGTTGGTGGGAATGTAAATTGGTGCAACCACTGTGGAAAGCAGTATGGAGATTCCTCAAAAATTAAAAATAGAATTATCATTTAATCCAGCAATCCACTCCTGGCCATCTATCCAGAGAAAACTATTTAACAAACACAACTAGGATTCATGAGGATGTGGGTTCAATCCCTGGTCTCGCTCAGTGGATTAAGGACTTGGCATTGCCATGAGCTGTGGTGTAGATCATTGATGTGGCTTGGATCTGCATTGCTGTGGCTGTGGTGTAGGCCTGCAACTGTAGCTCTGACTCTACTCCTGGCCTAGGAACTTCCATATGCTGTGGGTGTGGCCCTAAAAAGCAAAAAAAAAAAAAAAAAAAAAAAAAAAAATCGTACTGTATTGTATATTTGGATGTTGCTGTGATAGTACACATTTATACTTAATATTCTCACCATAATCACAATTACAACCAAATGGTAACTATGCGAGTAAAGAATGTGTTAACTATCCTTATCGTGCCGAGCATTTAGCATGATCCAGATATGTTTCAACGTTTCAAATCATCACAATGAACATCTTTAACTTACACAATGTTATAGGTCAATTACATTTCAGTAAAACTGGGAAAATTTTAAATTAAAAATGGGAAGAAAATTTGAACAGGCACTTCAGCAAAGAAGATACCCAACTGGCAAACAAGCACATAAAAATATGTTCAACATGATTAGTCAATAGGAAAGTGCAAATTAAGCCATGATGAGATATCACCTCACACCTACAAAAATGGCTAAAATTAAGAACCATACCACATGCCAGCAAAGATGTTGAGCAACTGGAATTCTCATACATTACTGATAAAATGTAAAATGGTGTAAACACTGGAAAATAGTTTGGTTACTTCTTAAATATAAAAATATACCTCCTTCCATTTGACTCAGCCATTTCACTCCTAGGTATTTACACAAAAGGAACGAAAGCCTAGGTCTATACAAAGATTTGTACATTTATTTAGAACAAAATGTTCATAGTGCACTTATTTAGAACAAAAACTGGAAACAACTCAAATGTTCTTTACCAGGTAAACGGATATACAGATTGTATATACAATTAAATACTACCCAGCAATTTAAAAAAATGAGCTATCAAGTCATGCAACATGCACGGATATCAAAATACTTTTGCTGAATGAATGAAAACAGATTCTGCCCCACCCACCCGCACGTGAAGAGTCGACAGTGTATAATTCTATTTACATATAATTCTGGAAAAGACAATCAAATTTATTTTCTGTCATGAAAGCAGACCAGTGGTTGCCTGGGGCTTGGGAGGGAGGGGGCTTAGTTGGAGGGGTGGAGAAGAAAGGAGTTGGGGACTATAAAGGGCACAGGCCCCCTTTCGGTGGTGACTGTGGCGAAGTTTCCACATATGTCAAAACCCATCAGATTGTATACTTGAAACACGACAGCAGTAGGTGTCAATCAGAACTTGGTAAAGCTGTTTTCAACAACCCTTTTTAAATGATGTTAAATAATTCATTTATGGAAAATCTGACTTTATAGCCTATGTTTTAAAATTAAAACATTTGTTATTTTTGGAAATGTTTCAAGCAGTCGTTTTTTTAAGAACATTTACACATTTGAATGGCATGACTGAAACTGTCCAACTGCACAGGTGAGATCTCTAAAAGGCAGATTTGTTTCAGCAAAACGATCCAAAGTGGTTCCCTGGCTGTAGGTGTAGTGTGCATGGACCTTGTCTTTGGGGACTCAGCAGATCTGAACACAACAGAAATGTTGAGCTCTTAAGGAAAAGCCAGCATAGGAGGACATGGGACTGGGAGCTTGGGCTGTTGGGATGGGGAAAGTCCAGGCCCAAGGCTGACAATAGAAATGGGCTCCAAGTCTTCTTGGGGTTGACCGCACTTCCTCAGGCAGCCCTCACCTGCCCCGGCGGCCAAGCTGGGGCATCTCGACAGAGTGGTTCTTCTTTCTCACCTGTGGGAAGGGAGCCGCCGAGCGCTGCTCTGGGGCATGGAAAGCCATACAGAGCTCACTGCTGCTTCTTCTCCCCTGAAAAGCTGAGAAGAGCAAAGAGGACCAAAAGTGACCCAGGTGTGGCTCTGGGCCTGATTTTTGTGGTTCTGCCAATTCCTTCCTTCATTTCCTTCCTTCCCTCCTTTCTGTTTTCTTTTCTTCTCTTTCTTGCTTTCTTGCTTTCTTTCTCTCCCTCTCTCTCTCTCTCTCCCTTTCTTTCCTTCCTTCCTTCCTTTCTTCTTGTCTTTTGTCTTTTTAGGGCCACACCCATGGCATGTGGAGGTTCCCAGCCTAGGGAGCCAATCAGAGCTGTAGCTGCTGGCCTACACCATAGTCACAGCAACACAGGATCCGAGCCACATTTTTGACCCACACCACAGCTCACAGCAACACCGGATTCTTAATCCACTGAGTGAGGCCAGGGATCAAACCCACGTCCTCATGTATACTAGTCGGGTTTATTAACCACTGAGCCATGATGGGAACTCCAGTTTCTGCCAGTTTTAATAAGAATCAATGTGTTAGAGTCAACAATACCTCATTATAAACTTCAAAGTTGCTAAGAGGCTAGAACTTCATTCTTTTCACCACAAAGGAGCGATAATTGTGTCACACGATAGAGACTAGTGCTAAGGCTACGGAGGTAACCCTACTGCAATAGAGAAATGGATCAAATCAGCACCTTGTACACCTTAAACTTAATGTTGCATGGCAACTACATCGCAACCCAAAGAAAAAGATTCAATGTGAAGGTCGTACTGGCCTTGGTGGCAGTGGGAAAAGCCACAGTGGACCTGTGGTCCCAGGGTCAGTGACCACGTGCAAACTGCTTTGGCTCCAAACAGACACGTGCAAAAGGGTGGCGGCCCCAGAGCAAATCAGCAATGAAGATGAGGTCGAGAGGGAAGGAGGGAATGTTCTATTCCAGTAGAGAAGGGAGCTGACTGAGTGCTGACTGCTCACTAGAGATTTTAGGGTCTAACCACAAAGGACCCAACTGTCACACTGGGATGGAACACGTAACAGTAGCCACTGAAGGGCATCCAGCCAACCTCCTAAAACTGGGAGTCATCTAGATATGAAAGAGAGAAAGGTGAAAAATCACGAGCCTTTCTTTTTTTATCCCCTCAGAATTTGCTTTTACCCATCTATTCAAGTTGTCTCATATGGGACGGTTTCAAAAATCTGATGTGTGATAAAATTCTGAAAATAAATACCATGGCTGAACACCACTGCTGTGCATAGAATGTCCTACCACTATGGGCACAGTCTTTATCCGCACTGCCCATTGTGTTAGCCTCGTGTGGACCACTGAGCACTTGCAATGTGACACATGTGAATGTTACTGAGTTTCTAACTGTATTTATCTATTTATTTTGTCTTTTTGCCTTTACCTAGGGCCACACCCGCGGCATATGGAGGTTCCCAGGCTAGGGATCTAACAGGAGCTGTAGCCGCCGGCCTTCGCCACAGCCACAGCAACGCGGGATCCGAGCCCCGTCTGTGGCCTGCACCTCAGCTCACAGCAATGCCAGATCCTTAACCCACTGGGCAAGGCCAGGGATCGAACCCTCAGCCTCATGGTTCCCAGTCGGATTTGTTAACCACTGAGCCACGATGGGAACTCCTTGAATTTCTAACTGTATTTAATTTGTATTTGAATAGTGACATATGGATAATGGCTACAGTATTGAACGTTTTTAACCTATCCTGAAACGGTCTGTCTTTTATTGATTTACTTATTTATTTAGGGCTGCACCCGTGGTATATGCAAGTTCCCAGGCTTGGGGTTGAACTGGAGCTGCAGCTCCAGGTCTACGGCACAGCCACAGCAATGCCAGATCTGAGCCACGTCTGCTACCTACACCACAGATCATAGCAATGCCAGACCCTTAACCCACTGAGTGAGGCCAGGGATCGAACCCGTGTCCTCATGGATACTAGTCGGGTTTATTACCACTGAGCCGCAATGGGAATTCCCAGTCCACCTTTTAATTGGTGGTAGTGTTGCCCTGAGTGAAGTTCAAGAACCAGGTTAAACTGCTTACAAATAAAAAGCACCGGTATTTTTGTATTCTGCACTTGAGAGCATCTCAAAATTGGCAGATTTTTTTCTTATTCCTCTTGTTGGCTTTTATTTGTTTGGTTTTTGTTTGTTTGTTTGCTTTTTGGGGCCACACCTGCCACACATGGAAGCCCCAGGCTAGGGGCTGAGTGGGATCTCCAGCCATAGGCCTACACCACAGCCACAGCGACACCAGATCTGAGCCATGTCTGTAACCTACACCACAGCTCAAAGCAACGCTGGATCCTTAAACCACTGAGCAGGGCCAGGATTCAAACCCTCACCCTCATGGATATTAGTTGGGTACGTAACCTGCTGAGCCACAACAGAACTCCTTGTTTGGTTTTGTTTTCTGGTGAATACCGAGGGAAAATTTTAGAAAAGACAGCAGAAATGTTTCCTTTTTTTCTAAAGGAAATTAATTAATTTCATTATAAATAATTTCATAATTTCTTTATGTTAGAGATTAGTTTCTATCAGCTTTTATACAGTGAACAAGAAAGTTATAGCAGATGTATGTTATTTTGCTACTCAGCATTCACTTACATCTGTCCTGGTGACAGAACAATGGTACGTTTTTCTGTCATACCACCCAAACGCATCCACCTCCTTCGTTTTTGTCCCATCACTCCAACATGAGGCAGAGGGTGGGGTGGGGGTTAGGAACTTTCCTATCATCCAATCAGAACCAGCCAAGTGAAATGACATTTTGGTACACACTGTAGAGAGAAAGACTGCTCATGTCACCAGGACTGCCGGTACACGAGCATAATGTGAGCCCGGAGGGACCAAGGAAGTGACCAACAAAAACAGGCTGGACGCATGCAACGTGAAGCTGCTCACGCCCTCCCCTGTGCTTGGAATGCACATTCTGCCCATGTTCCTGCATTAAGAGCTACTTTAGGGACGCGGCCTTGAGAGAGCCGTGTGCGGCTGAGACCATGTGGATGATACACGTCACTGAACCCCATTAAAGCCCCTGTAGAAACTCTTTAAGAGTCTGGTGATGGGTGTGGAGATCTATCTGTCTTGCAGCTGGCCTCAGCGAACCTGCTATCTAAGTTCTCTGGCTCCAGTCTGGAGTCATCTGCTTCTTCTTTGGTTTCTTCAAAGGAAGGGCATATGGGCGCATGCCTGAGGTTACAGACCAACACAGGCAATACAGCTGGTTTCAAAATCAGGTTGTCTAACTCAAATCCCCATGCCTTGTCCTTTCTACCGGGTTATTGATATTGTCATCATGTTACTGGGGATACTGACATATTGACACTGTAGAGATCGCTGGGGTTTTTCAGACTGAGGCTCACCTGTGATTCAAGAGAGCCGCGAGAGGCCCTGAGTCCTGATGCAGAGAAATAGCATAGTCCCTTCTGACACCCTATCATCAGTCATAAATGTGATATAAACAGTAATGCTGCTAAAGATATGGAAAAGAGTATAAACGTTGATTTTTTTTAAAGCTCTGCAAATATTTCCATCTCCCTTTTTCTTTTACTTCTTCTTGTTGCCAAATGTAAATTCTTAAATTAATAACTTGTAGAAATAAGCAACCATCTATAAGGGCTGAAGATACGTATATTTAATTGACTCTGGATTTACTGTCAGCCTTCAGGACAAACATGGAAAAAGACATGAGGTCTATGTTAGTTCATTTCACAGGGTGGCTGCCTGGTAAATGTTTATTGAATTAACTAATTTTTCAAATCACCAAATATTTACTGAACCCAACTCTGTAGAGGCGCCAAGAAGAAAAGATTTCTGTCCCGAAGGAGCAATGACCTTGGTGAGGGGGCGAGGTAAAAACACCTGCTCGTGCCGAGAGTCAGCAATACGAGAGTTCAGGATCATAAGGAAAGAACTAGTACGGGATTAATGCTGGTTAAGTGAGGGGAAAAGAGGTAGTGAAGAATTTCTGAGCAGAAAGTGCCTGTTCGAGCAGAGATGATCCGATGGACGTTTTACAGGGGAGATGATCTGAATTTGATCCTAAAAGGTGGCTCTGCTTTGGGTGGATAAAGGTGTGTGTGTGGGGGCTACTGTGAAAGGCATGAGAACAGGGAACCGCAAAGATTTCCTGTCTAAAATGCTGTTTTTCCATGAAAGAAAGAGTACAGGAGAATTGGAGTGAAGTTGCTTATGTCAGAACAATCGGGAGTCTTGAATTATCTCAAAGCAGCAGAACATCTCAAGGGCTCTTTCAGACTCTGGATACGAAAATAAATTAGCTAAAATTCAAGCACTGAAAAGGCAGAAAATTGCTTTTTTCAGATTTTCTTTAACTACTTGTGAAACTACACTCTCAGAGAATATCATTTAGAAAAGTAATTATCTTTCCCTAGAGTTTAAATCTGAACTAAGTTTCTGTGTTTTTGAGTTAAATCTCAAGTATTTAAATAATCAACAGGGAGTTCCCGTCCTTGCTCAGTGGTGAACGAACCTGACTAGTATCCACGGGGACGCGGATTCAATCCCTGGCCTCACTCAGTGGGTTAAGGATCTGGTGTTGCTGTGAGCTGTGGTGAAGGTCGCAGAGGGGGCTCAGATCCTGAGTTGCCGTGGCTGTGGTGTAGGCCAGCAGCTGCAGCTCTGGTTCGACCCCCAGCCTAGAAACTTCCATATGCCTTAGCCCTAAAAAAAAAAGCAAAAACAAACAAAAACAGAGTCACTTTTTCCCCATGAATATAAGCATTCGTGGTAATTTTCAATGGTATGTTTTAGAAAAATCCCATGCCCCTATAAGCCACCCATTTTTTATAAGCCACCTTATTTTTCCAACTTCTGTGTTTTTAATTGAGGTTATGGACCACGTGGGAAATAGTTTTCTGTTTCCCTTTCACTCGCGGACAGTCTATCATGTTTCCAGGTTGCCCCTCACATCCCAGGAATCTGAGGTTCAGTTTTGGTTTCTGAAACCCGCAAAGAACCTTGTTACAGAGGAGTTCCAGCCGGAACTTGAACCCTGATTCCCTGCATATATCCCAATCAGTAAACGGCAAGAAAGTGGTTCTTAGAAGTGGATTGCCTAGTTTTAAAATACACACTTTTCTGTCTCAGAATGAGACCAGGACAAAAACTTTCCATTTTGCCTAGGGAGTCTAATAAAAGAAAATGGGGGTAAAAATTATTTATTATCGGGAAGAAAAATTGTCATCTCCTTTCCAAGCAGTGCTAGAGACACATGTCGAAAATGTACTAAAAATAAAAAAAAGTCACCCCCCCCTTTTTTTACTGTTAATGTAGCTTGTGTGAGGCAGCTGCAAATCTTCATTTTCATGGAAACAATCCCAGACCCTTGTTCACCCCCAAGCTCTTTTCTTCCAACTCAGCTCTGATTTTTTTCCCCCTCTCATGGGGTCATAACATTTTGAAACTTAGGGATCACTTAGTCTTATTTTATAACGTGAATGAACGGGCAAGGGTGATACAGAAAACCATGGGAGAATCCGCCCACCATCCTATCCCCTGTCCCCTCACGTACAGGCTGAATATGCTCCAGTAACATTCAGCTTTTAGAAAAGATCTGCTGATTGTAGGACCCTGTATCGTAGCATAGGTAGTGAGTTCCCTTGCCTGGAATGACCAGCTCCTCCCTCATCAGAAACACACTTGCTCATCTTCCAAGACCCAACTCACACCATCATCCATGGATGAAGTTCACCTCATCCGTGGAGCCTTTCTCGGTTCTCTGAGGCAGTCATTGTCTTGTGACACCCGTGTTTTCTTAGAGTGCCCGGTGATGCCTCCGTCGCGGCATTTGTCATGGTTGTACTATAATAATCTGCTAGACGCTCAGACACTCGCTGGACTGTGAGTGACTCAGTTTCAGCTCTTCATTTCCACATATCCATTGTTGAGCATGGTCCTTGCCACATAAATAGGGACTTAATAGCTGATGACTGAATGGCTGGCTAGAATTTGCATGCAGCCCCCCTCACCTCTAATATGTTGCATAGGCTCAGATCTGATTCTTATTCTAAACTGAAATGGTTACTTGGGTAATGATTCTGAACTCCACCCCTACTGGGTAATAAACTAAACTGGCATGGTTGCTTGTTTCCAAACTTCTTTGACATGTCTGTTGACTCAATTATTAACTGCAACCTATGACTTATTACATTTTCAAGAAGTATATGGTCATTTAGACTTCTCCCTAGAAAAACTGAATCACTGGACTCAAATTTTAAATAAAGCAAAATTAGAGTTTGATTATTTTTGCCTTTTTGTAAGACATTTCTTTGTCCTCCCTTAAACAGATATGATTAGACTTCATAATCAAGTTTTTATAAACTGTCATCCTCAGAAAAATTTTCCAACATTTGCAAGATCTCTGCCCTCAGGTATTTTAGGGACTAGGAAGAATAGAGTTTAATAAACATGTATTTCTAAGATATTATCAAATAGGAGAGGTCAAAAATTTTAAACTTAGTTTTTTAGAAAGTCAGTTCTATCCTTATCTTCCAGTCCAGTAGTAAAATGGAAATTACTTACTCTGGGAACTCTGTGATAGATGAATCATTCCTGCTGTGACTTGAGGCCCCAGCACTGGGTTCCTGTGTATTTTATCCACTGCCATCATTGGTTTGATAGGTTTGTTTAAAGTGAGCCAAACTAGTGCAAACATTTCAACCCCTATAGGAAGGCCACTAACCTGCCTGAGAGGGGAGCTCATTAGGGGTGTTGAACAAATCTTTTGGATAAAAATCAAAGGCTACATAAAACTTGATATAAGCAAACTCTGTAAGCATACATGGAGCCAAAAATAAATGTTGTATATTGGCAAAGGCTCAGCGCTCAGAAGTTAGGCTTTGAAACTTCTGGCGTAAGTTTCCAGCTTTCCCTGTAAACTGAAAATACACTACTTGCAATTCTCTGCAGTTCTAAGTAGTTTCTTCCTACAGAAAAATATAGCAATTGTAAATGTTATTCTTATCTATTTTTTTCCCTCTTTTAAGCCAGTTGGTATATTTGTTTTTTGGATACAGAGGAAAAAGTCTTTAAAATTTGCCTTATAATATCGTATAGTTTTCCTAAAGGTAAAATCATGTCTTTGTATATATATTTTCCCCTTTTTTTTTTGCTTGTCTTTTTAGGTCCATTCCCAAGGCATATGGAAGTTCCCAGGATAGGGGTCAGATTGGAGCTGTAGCCGCCAGCCTACATCACAGCCACAGCAACACAGGATCCAAGCCATATCTGCGACCTACACCACGGCTCAAGGCATCACTGAGTGAGGCCAGGGATCGAACCTGCATCCTCATGGACACTAGTCGGATTCATTTTCACTGCATCACACCTGGAACTCTTAAAGTGTGTTTTCTCATTTTGCATTCCAGTTATACCTATACATCCCGTTTCCCTGGAAACAGAAGCAGAGACATACAGGGAAAATATATTTATATGTATATCCTGACTGGAGCAGGAAGTAGCTTGGAAAAATCTTGTGTGAGGCTTTCTTGTCACCAAATCTGGCCAGTTTGGGAAAGTCCAGGTGTTTATGAACTTCACATAAATTTTGAATTGTTCCCTGAACTCTGACACCAAGCACGGATTCGCCCTTATTCTATCCCTCCCCACCCGCGCCCGCTAAGGTTTGAGATGATGTGTCTTTATACCTTGAACTTAAAAGGGGAGGGGGGGCTGTTACCCCAGCAAAATGCTTAACCACAGCTCTCCCATCCCTCTCCTCACAGTCTCTCTAAACCAACAAAGAAAGACACTAGACCATTTTCCGAAGCTTTCAAAATGTAAATCCTAGTTTTCAAATATTATGTTGCTATGAATTCAGCTCCTTGGGGAATTGCTTTTATTATTAGAGCACTGATTTGCTTTCTCTCCAAGAAAGAACACCAGGGCTGAGTGAAAACACCAAGAGCCAGGCTCTAGATTATCTATGTCAGATCCCTAGGCTGCTGCTCTCTTAAGCCAGGCCAACAGGATGTGGAACAGCCGTTAAATATTTTCCAAATTATCTGAGTAAGAGAGGGATATATACATACACACACAAATATATATAGGTACAAATATACACACACACACATATATATACTTATGTACGGTTGTATATGGTTTTACAAATAAAAGAGAGTCTTTTCAACCGGAAGTGTTCTCTAGGTCACTTTAAATACAAAGAGGCAGGAGAACAGTGTCTGGAGATAGAACACAACCTGGCAACTTGCGTAAGTCTCTCCTCTTCTTTTGAGGACAATGACACCTTGATGGGACGTAGCCTAAACTTCCTCTCCCTCTGTGAAGTTACACCGCAGCTGCTGCGCCCTGTCATTCCCTCAGTGAGTCAGTCATGTAACCATGTGTGGAAAGTGGCCTACCACCGGCTGGTTTTATTCCAAGAGGAGATTCACTTCATTGATTTCCAAGCCCAAGGCCACTGAAAGTGCAAAGCTTTTCAGGACATTTGTGTCACGAGATGTTTGACACCGTTAAGTGGAATCTGCAATGATAATTCAAGCCCGGTTAAGTTACGTAGAAAATCAGCCGTCATCCACCCATAACCCAGTTTTCTGGGGGCAAATTCTAGGGGGGAAAATTGCCCTGTGAGACTGAAGCTTCACTTCGTATTATTGAATAAAATGGTGCCCCTCATTAATAACATTTAATAAATAAAATGAGTACTTTAACTTTCAGAAACGGTCATTTTCTAAAGATCATGGACTAATCGCAAGTCATAGCTGGATCTATGTGACCAGACAGTAGCTTTTAGGAAGAATGGGTTGCAGCTGTGTTTTTTTGTCCTCCAATCAATGATCTCCCCAAATCCAGATTCTTTTACCCCTTGGGAAGCTATTTTAAGATGGTAAAGAGATTTTTTATCTCCTACTATGTTAGGTATGACCCTTGTTATACAAAGCCAAGAGAAACCACATCAAAGACAGGTCCGCTTTGCGAGTGAAACACCTTCCTTTCCAGATTTGTCTAGTAGAATCGTCTGAACGCTGGAGTAGGAGGAGTGCTCCCACGGCAACAGCAGCAGCAGGCAGTAACCAGCACAGAAAAGGCATCTGAGAGGAGGGAAGGCATCCTCCCTGGATCTCAAAGTGGGCAGACTTACTAGCCCTTACAGACACTGACCGCTCTAGAAGGCAGGGATCAAGAAAAAAATCGGATCTAGTTTCAAAATAAATTCTAGTATTGGAAAATATTCAGGAGTTCCCACGGTGGCTCATTGGTAATGAACCCAAGTAGTATCCATGAGGACGTGGGATGGATCCCTGGCCTCGCTCAGTGGGTTAAGGATCCGGTGTTGCCGTGAACTGCACTGTAGGTCGCAGACACTGCTGGGATCCCCTGGTTGCTGTGGCTGTGGTGTAGGTCTGTCGCAGGATACAAAATTAATACACAGAAATCAACTTCACTTCTATATACTAACAATGAAAGATCAGAAAGAGAAATTAGGGAAACAATCCCGTTTACCATCACATCAAAAAGAATCAAGTACTTAGGAATAAACCTAACTAAAGAGACAAAAGACCTATACTCTGAAAACTCTAAGATGCTGATGAAAAAAATAAAAGATGTCACAAAGATATGGAAAGACACACCATGCTCTTGGATTGGAAGAGACAATATTATCAAAATGGCTATATTACCCAAGGCAATCTACAGATTCGATGCAATCCCTATCAAATTACCAAGGACATTTTTCACAGAACTAAAACAAATTATTTTAAAGTTTGTTTGGAAGCACAAAGGACCTAGAATAGCCAAAGCCATCCTGAGAAAGAAAAATGGAGCTGGAAGAATCAGGCTTCCTGACTTCAGACTATATTACAAAGCCAGAGTCATCAAAACCATACAGTACTAGCACAAAGACAGAAATACAGATTAGTGGAACAGGCTAGAAAGCCCAGAATTCAACCCATGCACCTACAGTCAACTAATCTCTGACAAAGGGGGCAAGCATATACAATGGAGACAAGACAGTCCCTTCAATAACTGGTGCTGGGAAAACTGGACAGCTATATGTTAAAGAATGAAATTAGAACACTTCTTAACACCACCCACAAAAATAAACTCAAAACAGATTAAAGACAAAGATATAATACCAGATAGTATAAAACTCTTAGAGGAAAACATAGGCCAAACACTGTCCAACATAAATGACAGCAACATCTTCTCAGATCCACCTGTTGGAGTAATGACAATAAAAGCAAAAATAAACAATTGGGACTTAATTAAACTTAAAAGTTTCTGCACAGCAAAGGAAAACCTAAACAAAACCAAAAGACGATCCACAGAATGGGAGAAAATATTTGCAAATGAAGAGACTGACAAGGGATTAATCTCCAAAGTTTATAAAACTCCTCCCTCAGCTCAATACCAAAAAAACAAACAACCCCATCCAAAAATGGCCAGAAGATCTAAACAGACAGTTCTTTAAAGAAGACATATAGATGGACAAAAAACACATGAAAAGATGTTCAACATCACTAATTATTAGAGAAATGCAAATCAAAACCACTATGAAATACCACCTTACACTGGCCAGAATGGCCATGATAAAAAGTATACAAACAACAAGTACTGGAGAGGGTGTGGAGAGAAAGGAAACTTATTACACTCTTGGTGGGAATGTAAATTGGTGCAACCATTGTTGAAAACAGAATGGAGATTCCTCAGCAAACTTAAAATAGAATGACCGTTTGATCCCGCAATCCCACTCTTGGGCATCTATCCAGAGAAAACCATGACTAGAAAAGATACATGCACTCCAGTGTTCACTGCAGCACTGTATACAATAGCCAAGTCATGGAAACAATCTAAATGTCCATCGACACAGGAGTGGATAAAGAAGAGGGGGTACATATACGCAAAGGAATATTACTCAGCCCTTAACAGGAAGGAAATAACAGCATTTGCAGCAACGCGGATGGACCTAGAAATCATCATCCTAAGTGAAGTCAGTCAGACAATGAGACACCAGCATCAAATGCTATCATTTACATGTGGAATCTAAAAAAAAAACACAATGAACTTCTTTGCAGAACAGATACCGACTCACAGACTTTGAAAAAGTTATGGTTTCCAAATGAGACAGGTTGGGCGGGGGATGCACTGAAGGTTTGGGATGGAAATGCTGTAAAATTTGGTTGTGATGATTGTTGTACACCTATAAATGTAATAAAATTCATTGAGTAATTAAAAAAAGAAGAGTGAAAGGTTCAAAAAAAAAATAAAGGTGTCAACTCATAAATTAAATCAATAGGTTTAATACAATTCCTATCAAAATCTCAGCAAGGTTTCTTGTAGACATAGATTTATTCTAAAATGTATATGCAAAAAGAAGAAGCCCTAGAATGGTCAAACAATTTTAAGAATGAATATATTGGAAAGAATCACTGTTCCCAAGATTAAAGCTTACTACATAGCTACAGTAACCAAAACTGTGGTACTGGCAGAGATAGACACATATAAATCAGTGGAACAAAATAAAGACCCAGAAAGAACTCTACACAAACATGGATTCAATTTATTTTTGACAAGGCGTGAAAGCAATTCAATGGAGGAAATTCAGCCTTTTCAATACGTGTTACTGGAGCACTTGGGCATCCCTACACGAAAACCAAAACAAATGAATAAAACAAAACAAAACCCACCAAAAAAACCCCACTATAATTCAGTGTCACGCTATATATAAAATTTACCTCAATATGAATCATGGAGTTAAATGTAAAATGTAAAACTATAACACTTCTAGAAAAAATTAAAGACAATCTTTGGAAATGACTAAATGAAGAGTTCTAGACTTAACAATAAATGCATAATTCATAAAAAGAAAACGTATCAGTTGGACCTCATCAAAATTAAACTTTTCACCTGTGAAAGACTCTGTTAAAAAAATTAAAACTAAAAATTACCAACTGGGAGAAAAAAATTTCTAACCACACATCCAACAAAAGACTTGTATGTAGAATAAATAAATAACTCTCAAAACTGAACATTAATAAAAACCCAATTAGAAAATGGGCAAAAGACATATCTAGACATTTCACCAGAGAAGATCTCTAGATGACAAATAAGCACATGAAAAGATCTTCAATATTATTACCCATTAGAGAAATGCAAGTTAAAACCATAATGAGTTATCCTCACAGAATTATAAGAAAGGCTAAAATTTAAAAAATGATAACACAAAATGCTGGTGAGGATGCAGAGAATCTTCATTACTCACACATTGCTGATAGAAAAGTTAAATACCACAGCCACTTTGGAAGAGAGTCTGACAGTGTTGCATAAAGCTAATCAAGCAACAGCCTTGCAACCCAGTAATTACACCCTTCAGCATTTATTCCCAAGAATGTAAACTTATTTTCAGGAAGAACTTTGTACATACGTGTTTACAGCAAATTGATTCATAGTGGTCAAAAACTGGAAATTAACCAAATGTCCTTCCATCAGTGAATGCGTAAAGAAATTGGTACATGCATGTCAGGAAATAAAAGGTGGAGTATCCTTAGTGGTTCAGCAGTTAACGAACCAGACTAGGATCCATGAGGATGCGGGTTCGATCCATGACCTCGCTCAGTGGGTTAAGGATCTGGTGTTTGCTGTGAGCTGTGATGTAGGTTGCAGATGCAGCTTGGATTCCATGTGGCTATGGCTGGGGAGTAGGCCGGGAGGGGCAGCTCAGATTTCACTCCTAGCCTGGGAAATTCCCTATGCCACGGGTGCAGCCCTAAAAAGACAAAAAAGGAAATAAAATAGAAAGTATAATCTATTGATACAGATAGCGAGTTGGATGAATTTCTAAGTTATGCAGAGTGGAAAAAAACCTCAAAAGGATACATATTGTAAGATTTTGCTTAGGTAACACTTGGGAAATAATGTAATTGTAGAAGCGGAGAACAGATTAGTAATTATCAGGGATTAGGGATGAGCAAGGAAAGAGGCAGGTAGCTATAAAGGGGTAATCAAAGGATCTTATGGTGATAGCAAAGTATTTTCTTTTTTTTGAAATATAGTTGACATACAGTTGGTAAAGTATCTTGATTGTGGTGGTAGCTATAAGCAGCTAGACACGGATCAAATTGTAGAGCCTCATGGACACACAAACGCGTGTTTAACTGGCGAATAAGCTTTGTGGATTGTATGAAAGTCAATTTCCTGGTTTGGATATTATACTTATACAAAAACTTGCTGTAGTTATTCAAGACGTTAACATTGGAAGCTGGGTGGAGTTTGCATAGGACTTCTCTGTTCATTTCCTTGCAGATTCCTTTGAATCTACACCCATTTCAGAATTGAAAAATTCTTAAAAAGTCATAGGCGAGATGGGCAAGAAATAAATGTAACTGGTGCTCTCACATCTTTTTGAAGGTAGTTAAAGAGATACAATCTGTTTGGAAAACAATTCAGCACATTTTTGCCCAAAACTTTTAGCTAGATGTCTCCCTTTGGAGATCTCTCAGGAGACTATCTTAAATTAAAAAAAAAACTATATGCAAGAAGAAATTCTTCATGGTGTGTATATTTTACTACAAGTAAATCTGTAGAACCTGAATTGGTAGAACATTTATCACTCTGAGCAGGCTCAGTGCGTACCGGGGAGGAAGTAGGGAGGGAGGGCTGGAAAGTGCACCTGTCATCCTTTCCTGTTTGTTAATTCGGTCTGGGATCAGCCCTCCGTCAGAAGGAAGACATGCTCTGCCTTCTACTTTCCTTTTACATGGGTCAGGACTCAGTTTAGTGTCCTTAGAAATCATGACTGAGCTATGCTGTTGTCGTCTGTGCCATGTGAGCTGGTCTGGGTTCCTGATCATCACTCGTTACATTGTTTCTGAATTCTAAATCACTGCCAACACAATTGAAAGAATCGTGGTAATGATAGGACTGTAAAATGGTGCAACCACCATGGAAAACAGTGTGGTTCTTCCTCAAAAAATTTAAAAGAGGACTACCTTGTGATCTAGCAATCCCTCTTCTGGGTGTTTATCCTAAGGAGATGGTTCACCGTCTCTAGACATCTACACCCCCATGTTCACTGCAGCTAAGACATGGAAACAACCCACATATCCATCAACAGATGAAAGGAAAATGTGGCATATGCTTACAATGGAATCTTATTTCGCCTTTAAAAGGAAGGAAATCCTACCATGTGCAACAACACAGAGTCCATTAAGCTAGGAGAAAAAAGTCACAGGAGGTCAAATACTGATAATGCCACTTGCGTAAGGTATCTAAATAGACAAATTTATAGAAGCAGAGAATAGAAAGGTGGTTGCCAGGGCATGGGCGTTGGGGGGGGGAATGGGAAGTTGTTTAATGGGTATAAAATGCCAGTTATACAAGAGCAATAAATTCCAGGGATCTGCTGTACAATGTAGTGCTTATGATTAACAGCACAGTATTGTGCTCTTAAAAGTTTTTCCGAGGGTAGATCTCTTATTAAGTATTCTTACCACACCACGAAAAGCAAACAAACCAAAAAACCCACAGAAAACAAACCAAAGCAAACAAACAAAAAACAAGAGAGGAGACAGAAGAACTCTTTTGGAGGTGATGGCTATGTTTTTTACCTTGATTGTAATAATGTATCACAAGTGTATGCATATGAACCTCATAAATGTGTATACATTAACTATCTGCAATATTTAATACATAAAGTATATCTCAATAAATTGGAAAAAAAAAAAAAGAATAGAGCCCTGCCTTTCCTGAGCAACAAAATATGATGGCAACTATCTGTTCTATTTTGGCGGTAAGAAGCTTGCCTGCAGGCTACCCCTAGTGTAAGCCTGTGTGTCAAACAGTCTTCTGGATGCCAATCTATTGGTGATACGACCATTTATAATAAATAAACAGTAATACTAGCTTGTCTGAATTTTAATGCTCTGACATGGATCCCACACTCTTTTGTATGTGTTCTTAGGTGTCTGATCCCTCCCAACGTCATAAAAATCAAATATGATTTGAAAGCGTCACATGTGACTGTAGCTAGGACCAGGAAAATTCACTGGTATATAAATCCTGATATTTACCTGGAAACCAGCCAGGTGACTAGGAACAGGTGCCTGGCAGTATCAACTCTTAGCAATATTCAACTTTTTCTCCGCAGAATGTTCCCATTGGTAAATACATCTTCGCTGGTGTGACTGTTTAAGGTCTCCCTTCCAGCTGATTTGAAACCTGAAGAGGACACGGTCACATCCCTTTCCTTCACTCCCGTGTCCAAATGACCTGACAGGTGGCCTGGCTCATGGCCCCTAATGAGTATGAGCCGTAATAAGACATGTGGAGGGTACAGGTAGGCTCTCAAAGACTAGAGGGGGATAAATGAATATTTGTAAGAACAAATTACGTGCTAGGTGCTGTGTACAATTCTTATTACAGCCCTCAAGCGGGCTGCTATAACTGCATTTGAAATAACCCAACTGAAGTTCAGATGTTGAACCATTTACCTGAAGTTACGCAGTTCAAGATTTGTTTAACTTAAATACTTTGTTATTACTATATCCCACTGCCATTCTAAGCCCTGCTGAGAAGACAGGATGTAATAACAAAACCTCCTTTAAAGGGGACTGGAAAAATAATTGTAGGGCCATCTGTGGAATAAGCTTAATGGGGAAAAGAGACCAAACTAGGAGAGATACATGTTATGGAGTCCTTTCCCACAAGGTCCACATGCCAGGGGACCAACAGCTGTGTGGAGGCTGCACGCCAACCCACCAGACAGGCCAAGAAGTGGCAGAGAAACCCATAGCCCTTGAAGCACTCCCTTTGGAGAACTTCTCTCATGGGGCAGCATGCCACAGGAAAGATGCCCACTGGATTTGTTTTATTTGATGGCTCTCCTGAATTCCATTTTGGTTATAACACAGCAGTTTTGAAAAGCTGTCTAAAGAATTCCTTTTTTTTTCTTTCTTTCTTTTCTCACCCGCAGCATATGGAGGTTCCCAGGCTAGGGGTCTAACAGGAGCTGAAGCTGCCGGCCTTCACCACAGCCACAGCAACGCGGGATCCGAGCCGCGTCTGCAACCTACACCACAGCTCATGGCAACACTGGATCCTTAACCCACTGAGCAAGGCCAGGGATCAAACCCGCAACCTCATGGTTCTTAGTCGGATTTGTTAACCACTGAGCCACGACGGGAACTCCCTAAAGAATTCTTGATGATCTGAATGGTTAAAATATTTAAAATCTTCTGCAAAACCCAATATCAACACTTACTGTATTATCTCTATATTATTCCAAACACATCTACTTAAAATAAATTGATTGTAGCTCCGCTTATACTCTACCGAGGGACAAGGAACAAAGGAAAGGGTGTCTGTCACTTTGACAAGACCAGCCATGTTCATCTCTTCAACCAAGAGTCTTTTTTTTTTCCTTTCATTTTTGGCCACCCCGTGGCTGAACCAAGAGTCTTTTGGGCCAGGTTTTACGCCAGATGTGAGAACACAAGGCTAAAGAACACAGCTGCCATCTTCTAACTCTTCAAATAATTACAAACAATAATCAAACTCTGATCAAAATTCCCTTAATAAAAGTCCAACCAAGAACTAGAAATGGCCTGCTGTACAGCACAGGGAACTCTGTCCTGTCTCGCGATAAAAAATGATAGAAGATAGTATGACAAAAAATGTGCTTATATATATAACATTTACGGCTGGTCATTTTGCTGTGCAGCAGAAATTGAAGGGACATTGTAAATCAACTATACATTAATAAAAATTTTAAAAGAAAAGAACTAGTAATGAGAATTACTTGACTCCATAGTTGACTGGCTTCATTGTTTATAAGAAGAATGCCAGAGAAAAGTGAGCAAATACATTACGTTCCTTGAGGAAAGAACAGATTTCTCTGGACAGGACAAATTCCTTCTGGTTCCCTTGAAAAACAATGGAAGCAAAAGGGCAATGGACAGAAAGAATAGTGAGGGTTTCTTGGGCTAAACATTCCATACTGCTTGCTTAGGTCCAAGAGAGAGCATGGTATGTATGAAGGCACATGAGTTCAGTGGAATTCCTTACACAGTTTTAAAATAATTATATAGTGAAATACAAACCACTTCTTTGAGTTCTAATTCATAAGGACAAACTACGATTTGGAAGTTGCTCAGACTTCAAGAAGATTCGACAACTACTTTTTGATGAGTGGAGTGTCAGTGAATCTGAAACATATGGATTTCATTTGCTTTGTAATACATGTGAGCTCAAAAACCAAGTGCAACAGCGGTTGTCAAAACATGTTCTGGGAACAACTTGGTGCAACGTTTCTCTAAACCAAACCCAGCGAAATTCTTTTCATTTGTATCCTTAATGAATTCTAATAAAAACTTGGCACAGTGTTGAATATTATTTTTCCTTATTTTAATGTCTCATTTGAGGATATCCATTATTTTAAACTTTGGGCTTTATGGGTGACTGCTGTATTGCTTTTGATTTTCTACTGAATACATGAAACTAAAAAAAAAAAGAAGAAGGAAAAAGTGAAGTGCACCTTATCTGTTTCTTTTACGTGTTAGTGGGTAGATGGGAAGATTGAATTTTATTTATGTAAAATCAACTATTGTGTCGGAAAAAAGGAGTTTTAAGAATGTGGATTTTGTTATATTATTCCTACATTTGCTGTAGAGTTATTATGCATTTGAATTTCTTTCTACGTGTTGATTTTACTGACTATTCTTCCTCTTCTTTTTTTCTTTTTAGGTCTGCACCCACAGCATATGAAGGTTCCCAGGCTAGGAGTGGAATCGGAGCTACAGCTGCTGGCCTACACCACAGCCACAGCAACGTGGGATCCGAGCCACGTCTGCGACCTACACCACAGCTCCTGGCAATGCCAGATCCTTAAGCCACTGAGCAAGGCCAGGGATCAAACCCACGTCCTCAGGGATCCTAGTTGGGTTCATTACTGCTGAGCCACGATGGGCACTCTGACTATTATTTTTAATTGAAAGCTCTTGGAAAGCAGACTGTGTATGTTTTATCTGCTTATATGGTGTTAAAAAACTCCATATTTTTCTATGAACTGGATGATAATCAATGAGATTACATTAAGAGAATTTTCAAAGTATTATAAGGCCTCATACTTATTGGGGGAAAAAATAGCTTCAAAGCTCAATTATTTCTTTATTATAGAGAATAATTTAATTTTTATTAAGTGCCAAATATATATCAGCTGCACTACCCTCAGCGGTTAACCAACCAGGCCAGGATCCACGAGGATGTGGGTTCGATCCCTGGCCTTGCTCAGTGGGTTAAGGATCCAGCACTGCATGAGCTGTGGTGTAGGGCCCAGACGAAGCTCAGATCCGGTATTGCTGTGGCTGTGACGTAGGCCAGTGCTTACAGCTCCGATCTGACGCCTAGCCTGGGAACCTCCATATGCCGTGGGTGTGGCCCTAAAAAGACCAAAAAAATATATATTTTTTTCATTTAAGTAAAGTTGTTTAGCCCCTTATATATTTCCCTAAAGACATTATTTAATGTTAAGTTCAACGTTTATTTTCAGGGTCTCATGGAACCACAGTTAATGGTGTAAAGCGGAGAACAGGCCTTCGCATCACCACCCCATCTTGACCCTCCGCTGGGATGAGGTGCAAAGAGTACACAGAGCAAAACCAGACTAGTCTCCGGGCACTGCAGCGAGCGGACACTTACAGTCTGTTTTCCACTTAGGTGTTTGCCTAAGAGCAGAAGCTTGAACTAAGTTATCACAAGAATTGCCCAACATGTCAACCCTGTCAACCAGCTTTTGACACCTACGTCAACACCAGAGACACAGCAATGATTGCAGCCCTGCAGCCACACCCCTCCACACACCCCCTGATATCACTAATCACAGGGCTTCCAGATGGAAACGATGATCAAACCATTTAGCCTTGCTTTATCTCCCCCTCAGTTTTATTTAAAGCTTTGCCTATTTTATAAGATTCTCTTTCAACCTCACCTAACCATAAAGCCCTAACCTAACCTCTCTTTACCATTGAAAAGACATCGCTTGAATCCCTCAGAGAAAAAAATAAGCAGTATATCTTATTGATGGATATAGCCATGTTTGAAAATGTCTTTTCTAATCATGTACCCCCTGTACTTTGTCTTTTGTGTTTGTGCAGGTTTGCGACGCATCTCATCCAGCTGACAGATGGTTTTGACAAATGCCTAGTCATTGCCTTGCTGTCTCTCTACCTACACTTCTGGACACATCTCTGTTAGAAATCACGAGGTTACAGGACAAGTTGTCCTAAGTATTGAAATCCTGTATTTGTCTAGTGGTGAAGCCTGTTTGAGGCGAGTACTACTTTCCTGCCAACTGCTTCAGCCTTGACCCCCAGGACACCCGCCGCCTCTGTTACGAGAGCAGTGATGCATTAGGGGTGGATCTCTCCTGACATTTACATTCCTGCCCGGAGTCAAGACATCCAGTGGCCTGGGGAAATTCCAGAGAACTTTCCTACATTACACAGAGGCACAGTCGGGATTTGCTTTGAGAAGCAAAATGAGAGTGGGAAAAAAATGTCAGCCTTCAGTTTGGGTCTTCCACGCGACAGGGTTAAGGCTTTAGGGAAAGACATTTAAATTACCTATGTCCCTGTTTCCTTTTGTGAAGGATGAAACAGCTTCACTGGTTCATGCCAGAGACCCACTTTGCCTCTAGCTTTCAGTAGTTTTGTGACAATAGCATGGTTTAACAATGGGCAGAAAGGACACGGAACAGCAAGAATACAAATCCTAGGTTCTCCACTGTCT
Source organism: Catagonus wagneri (assembly GCA_004024745.2). Lineage (NCBI taxonomy): Eukaryota > Metazoa > Chordata > Mammalia > Artiodactyla > Tayassuidae > Catagonus > Catagonus wagneri. Next base: position 7,968,518 of record PVHT021183523.1, on the reverse strand, counting down.
TATGAAAGGTTGGGTGGCCATTTGCTTCATTTTCTTAGAAGAGAGAGTGGAAATATAGCGTAAAAATAATCTTAAGAAGTTGTCTAACCCGTGCTTGGAAATATCTTTTCACCTGTTCACATAGGCACATACTCGTAACAATGTTGAAAATGTTGCAGATTTTGGCGTTTCCATTGTGGCTCAGCAGGTTAAGGACCTGACGTTGTCTCTGTGAGAATTTGGGGCCAATCCCTGACCTCACTCAGGGTTGAGGGTCCCATGTTGCCACAAGCTGAGGCATAGGTTGCAGATGCGCTCGGATCCAGTGTTGCTGTGGCTGTGGCGTAGGCCTGCAGATGCATCTCTGGTTCAACCCCTAGCCCAGGAACTTTCATATGTTGCAGGTGCAGCCATTAAAAAAAAGAAAGAGAAAGAAAGAAAGAAAGAAAGGAAGGAAGGAAGGAAGGAAGGAAGGAAGGAAGGAAGGAAGAAAGAAAGAAAGAAAGAAAGAAAGAAAGAAAGAAAGAAAGAAAGAAAGAAAGAAAAGGAAAAAAAAGGGTTACAGATTTTATTTTGTCACCAGTAAAATTCAATAGGAAATTATGGGCCAGAAGAAAATGTACATACATTTTCTTCTTTGATGGTTATATTTCTTCCTATAATCAATCATAAAAAGGATGGACTGCCCAAGAATGATTTATTCTAAAATAAAATAAACATCTAATTCTGAGCCATGAATGTAGAAAAAGAACACAACGTACTAGTGTGAATACATTAAGAAGTACGTGTGGGGACAAATGAATCTGAAAGCTGGTTTTGTATAAGCAGCTACAAAGCAAAAGTAAGTAAGAAAGATAATGTTTGTATTGGACAAGTGATCTTGTCACCGCTAGTCCACGGGACACTATTTATTATAAAACATCATCAAACAGTTACAGAAAGCCATGAAAGTCACATACCATTAAAAAAAAAAAGGCGCATTGACATTTTGGTGAACCTATTTCCAGAACAATGACAAAATTTTTATCTTCAGGTATAAAATTGATTCTTTTCTTTTTTGGCTAAAGATGAAGAAAATAACAAAATACAAAAATACCAAAAGTTGTACTTCGAAAAAAATAGGCAAGCCTCACAGATATGTCAACAAGCTTAGCAAACCAGCTACAAAATTGAAGGCAAATATTATGCTGAGAGAGAAAACAGAATTATCTCCTCCCTAAATCTCTTTACTAAATGACACCAGTCAAGGGCAAACATGACAAAGGTGCTGTGTCTTCTTCAAGGGTTAGGTTAAATAAGTAGCAGGAAGGCAAAGGAAAGCATTCCCCTTGGAAATTTCTCAGGGTGGTGTTGGGTTGCCAGCCTAGGAGACGGACTATCTCTTATTTCCTCCAATTCTGGGATTCATCACTGCTTAGGCTGGCACTGGATGAGTTACAGATTGCATTAAGGGACCATGTCATACAAAGAATATGTACCTTCAAACCAGAGAGTCAGACTTAGTGCAGTGGGATGACAGACACACGGGATCTGAGAGCAGTTAAGGACTGACGGACAGACTCGGGGCCCTTAGGGCAGGCTTGATTGGCATGCGTCATACAGGCTGCAGAGAAGAGCAGACGCAACTACACTATTTGAATCCCTCTCACAAACACACACCCACCCACACACACACTTAGTCTGTGTATAGAGGTAAGTGCACCTAAATTAAATGAACAAATGGTGCAGCGTTTGCTTTGCGTCAATGTGTTTCAAAAGGTAAGAGCAACTCCTATGCTTGTCTTCAGATCCATCACATTTCACTTCACAGTTAAACAACTGATGGGGAGTCCCTGACATCTGTGTGCGGGACCTGTGCGTGACAACTCTGCTACTGCAGAAGATCTAGTTCAGTTCATGAAAGACTATGTTGCGAGCTAGGGAGCAACTGAAAAAAAACGTGTTGCCATTACTGTTGGTACCAGCAATGCGTGAAGAAAAAAAAAAAAATTGCACCTGAATGCTATTTACAGAAGACCGTTCTTGATGCAAAAACAGGTCTTCTAGAAGTTCTTTTGTGGTGCAGCGGGTTAAGGATTTGTTGTTGTCACTGCAGCAGCTTGGGTCACTGCTGTGGCTCAGGTTCCATCTCTGGCTCAGGAACTTCCACACACTACAAGTGTGGCCAAAACAAACAAACAAACAAACAACCCCAAAACAAAAACAGGTCTCCTAATCTTGGTCAGCGTGATGCTTGTAACGACAACAAACTCACTCTATGGTTCCATACAGTTTCTCACGTTTCTCTTCCCAGTGACATACTCAGTTAATACCTCAGTAGGCAGAACCTGTCCCTCTGCTTCTGCACCCATTTCTTCCTGTAAATCTACGCAGCTGCGGTGGGTGGGGGTGGGAAGAAGAGCAGGGAAGAAATGCAGCTGGCCAGGCACTGGTAGTATAAGTTCAAATTGCAAGGGAATGTGTAGGACCTTAGGTCCAAGCTGTGTACACCGATGTAGATATAATAAATCAAAGCTAATGTTTTGATGCCAATTTCCACGTCTCAATGTCTCAGAACTCAGAGGGAAGAGAAATTAATTCTCAAGTGCCAATATATCATGCACTGGCCAAGAGACCTTGAAAATGCACTAGCACAACCACCACTGGGTCATCAACATATCATATCAGGATCATGAAGCTCTTGGGGTGGGAACAGCATTTGGTCACTGTGAGTGAAGGCATGGCTGGTTTTATGACACTATGTTGCAAAATCTCAACTCACTAGAGTATAAAGAATAACAACAAGCCCATTCATATTTGTTAACCCACCCCATTTTGCCTGAGGATTGACAATTCTCTTTCAGTCCAGTTTTGCAACTTTTCAATAACTTGGATGACTGGCTCAGTCTCATTCAGTTCTTGTAGCATCAGTCCAGCTCTTCTGAAAATCAGCCTTATTGAGTATTACCAGCATACAAGGAATTGCATGATTCAGGTTTAGAATTTGACAAGTTCTGACATAGGTGAACATTCATGAAGCTATTACCACCATCAAGGTAAAGAACACATCCATACGCCCCCAAATTTCCTCTCGGCCCACACCCCTACCCCGTCCACATCTTCCTTTCCTTAAGTAGCATGTGGTCATTTTTTGGTTTGGCTTCTTTCTTGTCCCCTAGTGTTTAGTTACATGGTTATGCCGCAATTCATAAATCCATTCACCTGCTTATGGACATCTGTGTTGTTTCCAATTTGGAGTTATTACAAATAAAGCTGCTATGAACATTTGTGTACAAGTTTTTGCAGGGCATATGCTCTTGTTTCTTTCAGATAAATAAGTTAGAATGGATACAATACTCACTGCTATTTTGGCACATCATTTTTTCTCAAACTGGAGTCTGCAAATTCTCTGTAAGAGTGTAATTGTATGTTTTCATTAAATTTCTCTTCTAGGAGTTGCCGCTGTGGTGCAGTGGGTTAAGATTCTGACTATAGCAGCTCAGGTTGCTGTAGAGTGCCGGTTCTACTCCCGGCCCCGTGCAATCCGTTAAAATGATCCCAAGTTGGAAGAGACTTGTGGTTGGCAAGGGGCTGGGGGAGGGGGTGGGAGGGTATGGGGATAACAAGTGCTTCGGAGATGGAAAAGCAAGGAGATCCAGCTGTATAGTACAGGGAACTATGTCTAATCACATGTGACAAATCCATATATGTACATGTAACCGGGTCACCACGCGGTGCAGTTGGAAAATGTGACAGAAATCTGTAAACCAGCTATAATGCAAAAAGAAAAAAAATTAAAAATAAATAAATAAAAAAATAAAGTTTTATTGAAGTATAAAAAAAAAAAAGAAAGAAAAAATGATCCCAAGTTGCCAGTCCCTGACCCGTGACCATCCACATGCCATGGTTGCAACCATAACATTTTAAAAAATTGTTTTTCCCTTTCAAAATTTACATTTACATTATAACAACATCTTAATTGTTGGATCTTAAGAAAAGAGAATGGCTTAATATACAAGTAAAGCACTCAAGCTGAGAGAAGGTACACGATTTTATGGTTCCCATAAATGAAAGTTTTTTAGTAGCTCATATAAATGAAAGTTGTTTTTTTAAAAAGAGGAAAATGGTAGGAAAAGTTAAGTCTGAATATGAAATAAAGGAAGATTGACTCAAGAGGAAGTCTTAGCATTCAGTATCATGTTCATATTTTACATGGCCTTTCAGTTTTGGCAAAAGATCTTCTCTCATACTGAATTAACGATAATTTAGTCTACGGCCATACCACCCTTAATGTGCCCGATCTCATCTGAATTAATGATAATTTAAACTTTGTTGATTTGCAAATTTTAATTCCTTTTAATCTATAATCAGGTTTTACAGTTTTCTAAGAGATATAAATGGAGTTAATGATTAGCTTTATGTTCTTAAGGTATTTAAGAAATGTAATAAAATAAAGTGAAATAAATAAAAATAAAAAAATCGATAAAACGAGCTGGTAACTTCAGTGTTTTACGCCTATTCCCTTAGCAGTTACTATATACTGACAGTGAACAAGTGAAAACCTAACTAAAAAATGCAGTATCATTTACAATTGCTCCTCTGCAAATGAAATACTAGGCACAAGCAAAATTAACTAAAGTTAAATATGGGTCCTTAAGTGGAAAAATTTCTGCTCTTTGAGATCACACCCACGCAGAAGAGCCTGTTGATGCCTTGAATCCTCAGGGAGGTTGCTTTAAAGCTGTGTGAACTATGCTCTGCTTCAGCCCCAGGGGTGCTTTTCACAACGTTGTGCATAAGAATGGCACCTCCTTGGGTCACGGGGGACACAACCTGCCAGACTTCAGGGGTCCAAAACACAGAGCTGTAAGGTGAATGTTTACATAGCCCCTTGGCTAGTACCTCCTAAACTTTCTTAAAAATAAAACGATGCAGAGTTCCCTGGTGGCCTAGTGGTTGAGGATCTAGCATCGTCACTGCTGTGGTTCAGTTCATTATTACAGTGAGGGTTCGATCCCTGGCTTGGGAACTTCCACATGTCCTGAGTGTGGGCAAATAAGTAAATAAAATAAAATGTGAAACAGCCTATGAAATTGAACCCCTCCTCCCGAAAAGGCAATGTTACTTTGAGAATGTTGAAGTTACTTTTATTCAATGTAGTGTTCGCTGTCCTGAGTCTCTTTATCTAATGCAGAATGTACTCGTTGAATCATATTTTAAACCAGTATCCTCTATGATTCTATATGCGCCTCAAAGCCTAATCACATTGGAGCTACATAAAGGGGTACTGTCAAGTTCAATTTAGCCAAGATTACCTCCTCAACAATACTTCAAAGATTTTATTCACATAATTCATACAGGAGGATTAGAATATGCACTCAGTTAAAAAAGATTTATTTGCTATTCTGATGATCGTGCACAATCATATTGCTAATAAACTCCTTTGTATAGTTTCCTTTCCCACACGAACAAGTGGAGTTTCTCATGGGAAATATGCTGATGTAACTTTTTGAAAGAAATTTACACTAAACTTCGTATTTGTTTAAAAAAAAAATAATAAACGTGAAACAGCACCTTAAGGGAACACCAAACTAGAAGAGTACAGAAAATGAAATATCCACCAAGCCTACCGTGAATGTAGTTTATTTTGTTTTATGTTTATTTTTTATTTTTTTGTCTTTTTGCCTTTTCTAGGGCCACAGTCAGGGTGGCATATGGAGGTTCCCAGGCTTGGGGTCTAACAGGAGCTGCAGCTGCCAGCCTTCGCCACAGCCACAGCAACACGGGATCCGAGCCGCGTTGCAACCTATACCACAGCTCACGGCAACGCCGGATCCTTAACCCACTGAGCAAGGCCAGGGATCGAACCCGCAACCTCATGGTTCCTAGTCGGATTCGTTAACCACTGAGCCACAACGGGAACTCCCGAATGTAGTTTAAAAATAATTTTAATAAATGATTTCGATTGACTACATGGTTATATGAGTAACCTTTACCAACAGATGTTGAAAATCGCCAGCCCTGTCTGAGGCCTAATTCAGCCTGTATTTGGGTATTTCCTATCTGGCTCAGGATTCACATTTTTGCATCAGAATTCTGTCTCAGAATTCCCCATCTCACTGCTACCTGAGGCCCAAGTAGATTCCTTTTTTTTTTATGTGTTTTTAGGGCCATATCCATGGCATCTGCCAGGCTAGGGGTCTAATCAGAGCTATAGCTGCCAGCCTACACCACAGCCAAAGCAACGTGGGATCTGAGCTGCATCTGCTACCTATGTCACAGCTCACAGCAATGCTGAATCCTTAACCCACCGAGCAAGGCCAGGGATGGAACCTGTGCCCTCATGGATATTAGTCGGGTTCATTTCTGCTGAACCACAACAGGACTCCTAAAGGCGGTGTTATTATCATCAATTCATAGGAAAAAGAAAATTAAAAAAAAATGCAGTTGAGAACTTTTTGCTCAAAATCATGTATCTAGTTAAGTTAGTAACCAATGGGATTAGTTTGTATTTTTTTGCTGCACATATGTATGTAACGGTATCTTTTTAGTTTATGATCTCTTCCCCAGAATTAAATTTTGGGAAAGATGGAAACGAAAACCTAGGCAGGACTTTCCAGGTTAGGACAGGATCCTGTTTAGGTGTAGCCTGTCTTTAAGGGCTTTCTCTCCAGATCCTTGTAAAAGCACAGAAAGGCAAGTTTCCTCTAAAGCTGATGGAGGAAATGCAGAGTTGACCTGCCTGGTATGGTCAGATTTGATGGCAGAGACTAGGGCACAAACCACATGAGAGCCAGCACCTCAAACTGTTCTTTTTTCTTTTTCTTTTTTTTTGGTCTTTTGTCTTTTTTAGGGCTGCACCCACAGCATATGGAGGTTCGCAGGCTAGAGGTCTAATAGGATTTGCAGCTGCCGGCCTACAGCACAGCCACAGCAACGCCAGATCCTTAATTCACTGAGCAAGGTCAGAGATGGAACCCTCATCCTCACGGATACTAGTCAGGTTCATTAACCATCGAGCCACAGCGGGAATTCCTCTAACTGTTCTATATAACTGAGAAAGTACCCCAGGCATTCTCCCCATGATGGAATAAACCAGCATCAACTTGTTATGAAGAAAGTCAGCATACCAGACTGCTCATCATTAAAACAGACTCTGTCTGGGGAAAAAGGCAAAAAAGACTGCCTAATTGGCCAACAGGCATCAACTCGTGCCAGTTCAAATATAAAAGTGAAGCAGGTGGGGGCTTGAAAAATATGCTCTCTGAAGCTTTCATTCCCTAAGGTCTTTAGGACATGTTACCAAGACAGAGAGCTTTTGAAGGGACAGAGCCCAGGCCAGACAGTCAGACATCAAAGTCAGTTTGAGCAAGGAACCAGCTGTGCCTCTCCAGTCCCCTCGCACCACCTGAAGTTAATTTGCTCTTCATTGTGTGATCTCAGAGAATTTACTTTTTGAGGAGGCCACAGAGAAGCCCCGGAAGGTTCTAGACAGTAACCCATTCCACCTGAATATTGTGAGACACAGGTTTTGCAACTTGGAATTCACAGCACTGTGCAAGACGTTGCTGCTAAGTGGAAACTGGAATTTAGATTTTTCGGATTCATGCAAGAATTTCGAATGGGTGATTCCACCGCAGCTGAGATTTATGAGTATATGGGGTAGATGATATGATCTAAAAGGTTTCAGGTCAATATCTTAAAAGTTCAAATCTATGATCTACCCACTTGCCATTGTGGCTTCATTCCTTTGGGACCAGGAGGCTTCTTTATCCTGTAACTCTTTCACTGCCAGAACTCTGAATTGAATCTGCTTCTCGAATTTCTCATCTAGGTGTTTTCACTTTGTCTTCCCCCCCCTCTTTTGACCCCACCTGTGGCATATAGAAGTTCCTGGGTCAGGGACTGAGTGTAAACCACAACTGCGGTATCGTCTGAACTTTAACCCATTGTGCCGGCCAGGGATGGAACGTATGCTGCCTCAGAGACAATGCCGGACCCTCAACCTGCTGTGCCACGTTCTCGCTTCCTCTTGACGGTGCCCTTTAGCAAACAGGTTTTGAGAATGAGAACAGGACTCCTCAAGAGAAGCATGACCTCCGCGGGGCCCGGAAGAGACCCAGGAGGAAGCCTCAGGGAGCTGGCGGGGATGATTAAGTTCTAAGGAAGGTGCAAGTAAGCTACTTGCAGGTAGGATTCCTTCTAGTCCCACTCTTTGGACCCGAAGCCTCCCTCCTGAATCTGATTAGCGCTATCCAGTGACATGTTTGTAAAATACCAATTGAATGAATTTAACGTGAAGAATTGTGACCCCCTGGGACATTAGAAAACCAAGGCTAAGAAAAAAATGTTGTGACCAGGGAAAACAGCAATATTCCTTCCCAACACAATTGCACCATCTCTGCCGTTTTGTCATAGAAATCACATTAATGACCAGAAAGGAAAAGCCACGTCAGAGCATGAGACATGGCAGAGTAAGTAAGTGGGAGCAGCCATCCCAGGTTCCCTGGAACTGAGGGGTTTCCTGAGACATGGGACTTTTAGTGCTAAAACTGGGAAATGCCTGGGCAAATTTAGAATGGTTGGCCAACCTCGTGTTTAAATAAACACTAAGTTTTGTTCTTTACGTGCGTTGGACCCTTCATTCCAAGGTTTTCCCAGTTCAGAACATTTTCTCAGCAAAAACAACATACAGTGCCACTGTCTGGGAGCACACACTTGGAGTACACTTTCTGGAAATTTAGTGAGAAGCAGAGTAAAGACCTGGCTGGCAACATGCAGGTACCGCTTTTTCTAGTTTCAGGTCCTGAGTGAGGGGAAAGCCTGGAAGAAAGCAGTGGGGCGGAGAGTGATGACGATCAGGCAAGAAGTCATTTTAGAGATGGCTGAGTGCCCAGGGCACAGGAACTATGTCCTGAGTCCCTTCCAGGGCGTGACACACACCGCAGACAACCGCACCCACATTTACCCCAAGCCCACTCAATGCTTCCTACCTCCTCTCTTCTGGAATGCCTTTCTTTCGTCCACAGCTACAGAAAAGGGATCTCTCCGTCCTTCAAGGATCTTTTGAAATTTCCCTTCTCCAGAAAAGGCACCCGTGGTCTCTTCTCATCTTTCAGCTTCCACGAGGCTAATTGCCTTCCTCAGTCATTTGATGTTTGCCTACTGGCTGGGTCCATAATTGATTTTCAATGTCTTATCACACCCAGCTGGGCTGTGAAGGAATGGATTATTCTTTGCTTTTAAAAAAATCTATTGCATCTGGCTTAGCCCAGAATAGGCTTGTTGCTTGTACAAAGCAGCACTATCCAATCAAATACAAGGTAAGCCACATTTGTAATTTAAAATTGTCTAGCACATTGAAAAGAAGTCAAAATAAACAGGAGGAAATGATTCTAATGATATATATTAACCTAGCCCGATCTATATCACACATTATTTCAACATGTAATCAATTTGAAAAAATTATTGGGACATTTTTACATGATTTTGAGTACCGTCTTCGAAATTCACTGCATATTTTGCTCTTTAGCACATCTCAAATCAGACTAGCCATGAATCAAGCACACCAGAGCCATGTGTGGCAAGTGGATGCCATTTTAGACGGCACAGGTCTAAATGATAAGTTGAGAAGATAAACTGATGGAATCTTTACAAGATAAGAGTTTGGTTTAATTCTGTAATCAACGAGAAGTTACCATGAGCTGTTGAGAAGACTGCAATAACTTGTTCAAACATGATGAGGATAGAAATTAGGGAGACAGAAATTAGAAATCAAGAGAAAGGATTATTTCTGTAGTACAGAAATGATGAAGAGCAGCACTGACTGATGGAATATAAAAAAAGTAAAGGAGAGAGGAGTAAATAGCAATTCAAGGGTATTACCTGGGAAATTTGTAACTTCAGGAGTATCAGAAGAAGAGTAAGAAGGAAGGTGGAAAGTGATAATACCATTCTAAGGAAGAGAAGGACTTTGTCCGTATCATTTTAGCAAGTTCATCTCTCCAGAGACACAGCAAGGAGCAAGAATGAAAGATAAGGTCTAACTAAGCAGCTTTTGGGAGTGATGCCGTCTGATTGGCTGAGCCTTAGGAACAGATAACAACTAAGATTGTGAGGGTGGATGAAGCTAAGAATGATTCAAGAATTTAATCTGAGGGGTTCCACAGTTAGCAAGCAGTACAAATATTTTAAGGATGGTAGCAAGAAAATTAAGAGATCACAAAAGCCGAGGACGAAGACAGTTTCAAAACAGAAAAGGACAAAAAGCAGGAGAGAATTTGAGGCAATTAAAAATGAGAAAAGTCTACTGGACATGGTTAGGAAGCCATCTCTGGAGCAACGAAAACCTTTATCAAGGCTGAAGGGACAAAGAAAAGGATTTACATGAGCTGAGCCGGTGGATTTCAATCCTTAGAGCAAGAGCCTGACTGAAGATGTTTGGATTGAGAAGTCTGACTTTTTCCAGCAGATACAGTCCCAGTAGGAATCCAGGCAGAAGGAAACAGAGAGCGGCACAGAGCGGGTGGAGCCCTGGGCGATTCTTGATTATAGGCCAACGTAAAGAAAACCCAGAAACAAGCCGAGCGACAGGATGTAGGGAAATTCATAAGGAGAGCAGCATAGGACTGAGCCACTGTGAAACCATTATTTGGTCTTTGTTAAAAGACAAGCAGAAAAATGTGAATTTAAAAGACAATTTGTCCTACAGGGACTTACTGTATTTTTCAATATTTTATTGTTTACCTTAAGGGATGGGTAAATATGGAATGGGTCCAGTGTAAAGTCGCCTTTAATTTTTTACATGTTTTTGAAAGGGAAATGGAGAACAACAGTGGTCTGAAAGCACTTGAAACTTTAGTGGCCTGAACTCTGAGCCAATACTTTTTCTCCTTCAAGCCTATTTATTCAATTATAATATAAGCATCAATATCCAGTATCCAGACATTTGAAAAAAAATTAGGGGATTTTAGTTTTGCTTTGGCCAAAATAGCTTGGGGATAAGGGAGTCAAAATTAGAACTAATAAGGATCAACTCATTCATGTCTTGATACTTAAAGTAAATCTGTTATTCATGGACAGGAGATTTATTTTGGGTTGTATTTGGCTAGTGTAGGAGTACAGGGTGTGGAATTTATTCAGCTACAAAAGTCCCTTGAAATTCCCTGCAATTTCATAAAACCTTAAGAGTTCAGACGTGCATAAATGTTTCTGAAATCTTTGGAAGACAACCACCTAGATGACGCCTATTGAAAATGACTAAGTTGGATTTTCCGTTTCATTCCTAAGGAGGAAAATTGACAGATGAAAGTGAAAATAGGGAGATTGGATTAAGATGGAGGAATAGAAGGACTGGATCTCAACTTCTCTCCCGAAAAACAGCAAAACTACAACCAAATGGACTGTAAACTTCCAAAAAAGATATTCTACTCCAGAAGAGAAAGAGGAGAGCACATCAAGAGGTAGAAGGGGCGATTACGTGATAGAAGCAACCCCATACCTCCCGGGTGGGAAGCCCCACAGACTGGAAAGTAACTGCATCACAGAGACTCAGCTACAGGACTGAGAGTTCTGAGCCCCACGTCAAAACCCCACACCTGGGGATCGGGCACAGGGAGAAAGGGCCCCTGGAGCATCTGGCATTGAAGGCCAGCGGGGCTTGTGTGCAGGAGCTCCAAAGGACTGGGGGAAACAGAGACCCCATCCTTGAAAGGCACACACAGACTTTCACGTGTACTGGGTCCCAGGGCAAAGCAGTCTCCATAGGAATCCAGGTGGAACCTGACTGCAATTCCAGGAGGATCTCCTGGGAAAATAGGGGTGACTGTGGCTTGTTGTGGGGGAAGGGCATTGGAGATGAAGCTCTTGGGAACATTCATCAGCCTGCATTTCTCTGGAGGTGGCCATTTCTGGGAAAATCTGGTCCATCCCATCAGCGCTGAGAAGCCCCAGGCCAAACAATAATCCAGGTGGGATCTCAGCCCATCAGTAAACAGGCTGCCTAAAGACCCCTCAGGCACACAGCCAGCCTCTAATCTCATCCAGAGACAAAGCCCCACCCATCAGAGGGTTAGGAATCAACCCACCTACCAGTGAGTAGGCGTCAGTCCCTCCCATTGGGAAGCCTACAGCAAGCCCCACCCATACCAACTTTAGTCACAGGGGAGGCAAACGCCAGAACTAAGAGAGGCTACCACTCTATTGTTGGCAAAAAGGTCACCACACCAAAAACCTATAAAAATGAAAAGACAGGAAAACTCTAACCCAGATAAGGGAGAAAGAGAAAAGCCCAGAAAAACAGCTCACTGATGATGAGATTACCAGCCTCTCAGAAAGAGACTTTAGACTGTTGATGCTGAAGATGATGCAAGGCATTGGAAATAGACTGGAGGCAAAGATTGATAATTTACAGGAAACACTGAGCAGAGAAATACAAGCTGTAAAAACTAAACAAGAAGAGATGCAAAATACAATAACTGAAATAAATTCATTAGAAGCAGCCAACAGTAGAATACAGGAGGCAGAAGAATGAATCAGCAAGGTGGAGGACA
>PVHT021183523.1:7882921-7944203 GCA_004024745.2 Catagonus wagneri | reverse complement strand
AGGGGTCTAATCGGAGCTGTGGCCACCAGCCTTCGCCGCAGCCACAGCAACGCAGGATCCGAGCCGCGTCTGCAACCTACACCACAGCTCACGGCAACGCCGGATCGTTAACCCACTGAGCAAGGGCAGGGATCGAACCCGCAACCTCATGGTTCCTAGTCGGATTCGTTAACCACTGCGCCACGACGGGAACTCCTCTCTTTGGTTTTTTAATCTATAATATGAATTTACATAAACATATTTGGAAGAGAAATTCAAGGTCATATTCTTTTTTGTAGACTCATATTTTTAGTATTTACAACACAGAGTCCCTTCTGTTTCAGCCGTCTCTGAAATGTAACTAATTTCTAAAAGACTGTACAAGTGAGTCAGGTGGGAGAACTAAAGAGATTCAGGTTGAAAAGAAAAGATTACATTGACTTAATGTCTTTTTTTTTTTTTTAAGGAAAGTCCTCATGACAAGTTTCATACAATTTTGATCAGCTGTATTTGGACTGCTGGTACTTCTAGTTCTTTGATATACAGAGAAGGAACTCCTCCTTTAATGTTCTTTTGATAACGTTTACACTTTAGGAGAAAAAGAAGAACCGCACATATGCATGTGAAAGGCTCCTACCCCATGGGAGTTCAGGAATCCCTGAATTCCAACCAGTGGGCATCTAGAGTTTCCAGAACCCAGGATAAGAAAGAACCCTGGAATTCAGAAGCCATTTCCACTCCTGGGAAAACTGTCTTAGGAGAGAACCCTTGAGGGGCAGGATGGAGCCTTCTTTGGCATACATCCTTTCCCCTCTTTGATATAAGGAGGAGCAGAGAATGGGCTCAGAGGTGGGTGTGGCTGTGGGGAGCTCTGAGTTAAAGAGCTTGGACAGTAACGCTGTGACAGCCTTGCCTGTGTGTGCTGTGGTGGTTCCCTGGCCTCCAAGGACTACTTTGCACTTAAATTGTCCCCAGCATCAAATTCCTTCTAAATTCTCAGAATTCCTTCTGCAGATTCTAAGATTCACAGATTTCTAGGTCTGTGGAAATAAATTTGATTCTAAGTTAAGCCAAGATTATCGAGTATTTGTCATATATATATATACACACAAATGGGAAGGAAAAAAAAAAGAACGGACAAGAATAATGAATGCTCTCTTATCTAAAATTGGGACACATTTAGGGAGTTGCCATTGTGGCTCAGCGGAAAGGAGTAAGCGTGAGTATGCAGGTTCGATCCCTGGCCTCACTCAGTGGGTTAAAGGTTCGGCATTGCCATGAGCTGTGGTGTTAGTCTCAGATGCAGCTCGGATCCCACATTGTTGTGGTTGCGGTGTAGGCCAGCGGCTACAGTTCCAATTCAACCCTTAGCCTGGGGAATCAGTATGCCACGGGTGCAGCCCTAAAAAACAAAATAAAGTTGGAGCACATTTAGAGTGACATTTGAAATCCAATCTTATGGCTCAGTGTCTGACATGAATCTTCTTGTAGAAGTCTCTGGAATTTAAAAGCACTGGAGGAGTTCTCTTCGTGGCTCAGTGGTTAACGAATCCGACTAAGAACCATGAGGTTGTGGGTTCGATCCCTGGCCTTGCTCAGTGGGTTAAGGATCCGGCGTTGCCGTGAGCTGTGGTGTAGGTCACAGACTTGGCTCGGATCCCGCGTTGCTGTGGCTGTGGCGAAGGCCGGCAGCTACAGCTCCTGTTAGACCCCTAGCCTGGGAACCTCCATATGCCGCGGGTGAGGCTCTACATAAAGGCAAAAAAAAAAAAGACAAAAAAAAATAGAACTGGAGTGTTTGTGATAATAAAGACATAAGAATTACTGCAGAGCCTTGTCAGTTTTTCAAAGAATACAATAACTAACCGAAACTTTCCCTTTTTCACTTGTCATGTTTGTTTAATAATGTGCCTAAAGAATAGTAGCAAAGCAGGGTGAAGAATTTTTAAGCTGGTTTCTCTACTGAAGTTCTTAGCTTTTGTAAAACTTTCTTTAACGTGATGAAGATCTGTAAGGTTTTGTTGCAAAAAGCCTTCTTTGAAATGCGTTATATTTGTGACAGTGGTTGTGTAGGTGGAATAGGATTTGTGTATGCTGTATTTATCAAGAAAAGAGCACAGAGCTCATTTGCATGCCACAGAGAAACACTAGTGGGTGCTGAAAAAATGTGTCGAGCTTTGAAAACATGTCCTAGGCTGATGCCTGTTTTCAACTCTCTCAAAGCCTAGAATTTCACCTTGAAAACAAAATCTCTTTTTCATTAGATAGTAATACATGAAGAAGGCGCAGCCTCCTGGAAATTTGGTCACACCTCTGTAAAAGCAGTGAGACGCTGTTGTGGTAGCGGGTTTTGTGTTCCGTCCTCTAAACTGAACAATACGTTGAAAGCTGTGCTGTGGGCAGTTTCTGAAGCTTTGGAAGCTTTTGCCTCTAGCTGCTCTGGTCTGGCGCAGTTACTGAGTTCTTGGCTGGCTGTCTATGCCGAGCACAGTGCTAGGCAGCTTTGAAGGGGAAGGGAGAGAGATGTTTTAGAGCTCTCTTTTAATCGGTTAAGAGACTGAATTCTTAAGTGTCGTAACTCCTGTGAGATCAGCCGGCCCAGGGCACAGTGAAGACTTGATTTTTAAGCATCTGACTTAGCAAAAGCACTGCTTTAGGCTGGGCCGTTCAGCTTTTGTGAAAACAAACTGCAGTCACTATCCTACACTACTTAGGTGGGAGGAATTTTAGAATTGGGGATCAAAATACAATTTTAACTTGAAAGTTTTTAAATTTTAAAATTTCTTGGAAATTAACATATCTGAATAAGACGTTTTAGTAAGAGTGACATGCTTATGATGTGAACCTTTTTTTAATGGCATATTTTAGCCCCCAAATGGAAAGGCATAATCTTAATCTAAAAATAAAAAGACTTAGCATGTGGGTTCTAAGCTATCTCAAATCATTAAGATTTATACCTCATACAAGGTGTTTTTAAACAAGGTCTGCATAGGGTGCTGTTATGCTACCCTTTTTTTTTTTAAAAAAGAGGGTGTTTGAGTTTTTACGTTTTCTGATTATCATAGCTAACAGATGGTTTGCACTTAGTTCAATGAACCGAACCAAAAAAAGAACAGCCTTTGCATAAAATTTTTGTTGATAGTGCATTTTGTCTCACTGAAATGGGTCATATGAACTTTCTGAATAACGGCATATTTATATTATTCTCATTTTTTTTTTGACTGCAGAGTAGAAAATAAATGTGAAGGACAAACATCCTAGCACTATCATTTCAAAAGTTATTCTTGTAAATAATTTAAAGTAATTTTCTACTCTTTTTTTTGTGTGTGTGTCTTTTTGCCTTATCTAGAGCCTCTCCCGCAGCATATGGAGGTTCCCAGGCTAGGGGTCTAACAGGAGCTGGAGTTCGCCACAGCCACAGCAACGCGGGATCTGAGCCGCGTCTGCAACCTACACCACAGCTCACGGCAACGCCAGATCCTTAACCCACTGAGCAAGGCCAAGGATCGAACCCACAACCTCATGGTTCCTAGTCGGATTCGTTAACCACTGAGCCACTACGGGAACTCCTAATTTTCTGTTCTTACTGGATTGCTAACTCTGGGCATGCTACATGTCCTGATTGCTTCTAAAACTGATAAATTGTTGCGGCAACTTTGAAGGCATAAGACGCCATTTATCTCATTGAACTACTGGAAATGGTAAATTAATTTTTATGAAGAGTTTAAACCTTAAAGTGTCAAGGACCGACATCCTTGTGCTAATTCCAGTTTGGGAAGAATTTAGTATAGTTGCAGTCTAATATTGCATTTACTTTGATTCAGCATCACTAGCCTGTTCGTACTTGTTGATTGATGCTCGTATGTGGTGGCAGGATGCCGTTACTGATGTGGAGGTGACTTGACTAGTGATGAGTGCGGACAGCTGCTGTAGCAGTTGGTACCGATGGTAACTGGAAGTTCAAGACTCTTCTAAGAATGAGCTTTTAATTCATCACATATAATTTTAGTTCATTACATATCAGACCAGGGAACTGAGCTATATAATTTTACTTCTAACTTTGTGGGAATGAATCAGAGTTTAGACTGTTTTTAAGAATTAGAAGAATTGATTTTATTGAATTAAGTATAATTTCCATTGCACGAAATAAAAGGTGGAAAAGAATGCAAGAATCTTGTTTTTCTGCCTTCCCCAAAGTGATGTATGTAGAATAATGTTTTAAGGCAGATTAAGTAATTTTTCTCAAGTAGTCTCAGCAGAACTTTTACTGCAATTATTTCCTAAATTGGATTGTCCACATCTTTAAAAGCATAATATGCAGCATTGCTAGTTTTATTAAATTATGAGACTCTAGGCTCAGAAGAAGCCTATACATTTTTTTTCAAGCAGAACTTTGCCTAACCATTCCTCATAGGCATGTGTATTATGTAAGAGTGAGCAGAAAAGTCAAGATTTCCTAACTAGTATCATAGATGACAGTATATTCTTATTTAAGAACAGAATATTGAGGAGTTCCTGTTGTGGCGCAGCAGAAACGAATCTGACTAGGAACCATGAGGTTGTGGGTTTGATCCCTGGCCTCACTTAGTGGGTTAATGATCCAGTGTTGCCGTGAGCTGTGGTGTAGATCGCAGACTCAGCTCAGATCTGGTAGTTGCTGTGGCTGTGGCGTAGGCCGGCAGCTGTAGCTCTGATTGGACCCCTAGCCCGGGAACTTCCATATGTTGTGGGTGTGGCCCTAAAAAGTAATCAATCAGTCAATCAGTCAAAACAGAATGTTGAGACTGTTTGTAGTTGTAGAAAACAATCAGCGTTTTCTCCTTAACCTCCCTTTTTTTTTTTTTGGTCTTTTTAGGGCCATACCTGCTGCATACGGAAGTTCCCAGGCTAGGGGTTGCATTGGAGCTGCAGCTGCTGGCCTACACCACAGCTACAGCAACAACAGACCTGAGCCACATCTGCATCCTACACCATAGCTCACAGCAATGCTGAATCCTTAACCCACTGAGCAACGCCAGGGATCGAACCTGAGTCTTCATGGATACTAGTCAGGTTTGTTACTACTGAGCCACAATGGGAATTCCTCTCCTTAACTTCTTAATCTCTATTACCAGATGTTGAGTTTTTCCCCCCAACTCTTTATTTCGATGCTTAGTAAGAGGGGCTGAGAGCATTGGAAGATCCATTAAGTTCCTTTCCTGCTCTAAGAGAAAGTAACACGTAGCCCATTCTCATTTATTATTCCCTGGGTTTTCCCACCAAGACTCCTGGATATCTTTCCTGAACATAGCAGGTAGGAGGTGACTCACAGATGTCAGAGGTCTTGATGTGCAGCTGGGGTCTTCCTGGAGCCGTGACAACCTGGGGCTCTTTCAGATAATGCAGCTTCTAATTGAGGGAGCATTTATAATAGCTCCAGGTTTTCTCCATTCTCCTCATCCTCTTTCCTCTCTTTCCTTCAACTCCCTCTTCCTCCCTCCACCTCCTTCCTCTTGTCCTCCTCCTTTCTCATTTTTTCTTCTTCTAGTTGGAGGTGTCAGTGGGCACATGGTCTAGTTAAAGCTGAGCCTAGTTCTCGCCGGAGACCCAGCGGTCAAGGCTTCGCTCTCCGTAGACCACGCTCAGGTTCCCTGGAATGCCGTCACTGGCATGTGGGTTGTATTTTTGTCTTTGGATACTATCAGCCTTGGAGAACGTTGCTCCATGCGCTTGGCCGAGGCTTTGGGGAGCATGCTAGTACCTGGGAAGACCACACACCACCTTCTGCCTTGTGGAGAGTGGGACCCGTGCTTTCCTCCTCTCCCTTGCTGTCTTCCCATCACCCCTTTCCCTCAATTCTGACTCTGAATGCTGACTTCAGGATCACTGGCAACCTCTTCAGCGTATAAAAGCAAACCTAACAGTGAATATAGGGAGTGTAATTCCTTAACTTTCTAGAAAAAGCTGCTTCCTCATTCGCTAATGGTATCGTCTTAATTTTGCGCAGAAGAGCATTTTGTCATTACTCAAAAAAAGGGCCATGGTTGTCTTTTCTGGAGATGTCAGCCTCTCTACTTGTCATCACTTTTAGTCATTGCTTTTCTGAGTAACTTTTATTTTTTTTTATTTTTATTTTTTTTTTGCATTTTGTCATTTTATGGCCGCACCCGTGGCATGTGGAGGTTCCCAGGCTAGGGGTCTAATCGGAGCTGTAGCCACTGGCCTGCGCCGCAGCCACAGCAACGCAGGATCCGAGCCGCGTCTGCAGCCTACACCACAGCTCACGGCAACGCCGGATCGTTAACCCACTGAGCAAGGGCACGGATCGAACCCGCAATCTCATGGTTCCTAGTCGGATTCGTTAACCACTGCACCACGACGGGAACTCCTTTCTGAGTAACTTTTAAACGGAGCCAGAAAGGGCTCAGTTCACAATGTGAATTAGAGTGATACAGTCGCTGCTTTTTGAAACCCTGTTATTACCAGTTATTGTATTTACTAGTGTAAAAATTGTTCAGAGGATAGAATTTGGTAACTTAGGTTTGTATTCAGGTAATGCTGTCCCTAAAGCGTTACATACTATGTGTATATGAAAAATTATTACAGTGAAAAAGCATCTACTGGCAGGATCTTAGATTAGCTTTTTCAAGGGTAGTAACAGTTTTCTGTGGACTTAATGTTACAAGAAACTAAACTGGGGTGTTTACAAAGCCTAAACAAAGAACCCTTGCTGTTGAAAAAGTTTCCGCTTAGAGACTCTGAATGTTAGAATTTTGGTAACTATCTAGCCATCTCTTGACAAACTGATATATGGAACCAGTGATTTATTTTATATCACTATTTGCCATCCCCCCCCCTTTTTTTTTTGTCTTTTTAGGACCACACCCGCAGCATGTGGAGATTTCCAGGCTAGGGGTCGAATCGGGGCTGTAGCTGCCAGCCTACACCGCAACCACAGCAAAGTGGAATCCGAGCTGTGTCTGCGATCTACACCACAGCTCATGGCAATGCCGGATCCTTGATCCACTGAGTGAGGCCAGGGATGGAACCCGTGTCCTCATGGATACTAGTTTCGTTAACTACTGAGTCATGACAGGAACTCCTGCCATTCTTTAAACAAATGAAATCTTCTGCTCATTGATCTAAAAATAAACCTTGTAATTTCATTTTTCTTTCTTTTAAAACATATGGCCACTCAGTAGTTACAGAATTCCCACCATGTGCAGAACTTTTCCGTGTGCTCTGATAAAGACACAGGTTTTAAAAGGACGTGTTATCTGAGCTCTTACAACTTACATTCCAGGCCACTTATATACCTAGAACCAGACACCCAAATCCACAGATGCTTAAGACCCATGGTCGGCCCTCCCTGTTGGTGGATTCAGCACCTGTGGATTTAACCAACCATGAATTATGTTGTATTGACTGAAAAAATCCACGTGTAAGTGGACCCATGCAGTTCAAACCTGTGTTGTTTTCAAGTGTCAACTGTACAATCCCGAGTGGTTCTGCAGTAAAATATATACAGCCTTTCTCAACACTCGTGTTGATTTCTATTAAAAATTTAAAAGTTGTGGCAACATACATGTATTAAAATTTACTATCTTAACCGCTTTTAACTGTACATTTCGGGAGTGTTAATTCACATTGTTGTCCAACACATCTCTAGCACTTTTCATGTTGTAAAACTAAAACTCTGCCCAGTAAGTGCTAATCCCCCATTCCCCACCCTCCATCCCAGGCAGCTACCACTGTATGAACTGGAAAATACTAGATGCCTCACGTAAGCAGAATCATGCAACATTTGTCATTTTGTGACCAGCTTACTTCACATAGCTTCATGGCTTCATGCTGTAGCTTGTCAGAATTTCCTTCATTTTTGAGGCTGGCCGATATTCCATTGTATGTATACACCACACTCTGTTTATCCGTTCCTTTGTTGATGGGTACTTGAGTTGCTTCCACCTTTTGGTTATTATGAATAATGCTGCTATGAACCCAGGTGTGCAAATATCCGTTTGAGTCCCTGTTTTCCATTCTTTCAGATATATAACCAGAAATGGAATTGCTAGATCCTATGGTCATTTTATTTTAAACTTTTTGGGAATTGCCATGCTGTTGTCCATAAGAGCTGTGCCATTTTTACATTCCCATGAACATTGTACAAAGATTCCAATTTCTCCACATCCTTGCCAACACTTACTATTTTGGTTTTATTATTTTTTTTTTACATAGCCTTCCTAAGAGGCACTAAAATGCTTTTATAGTTACAGATTTGCTCTAAACTAAGTAAAACAAAAAACCGAAAGAGGTACTTTAACTTCATTCACACAAAAAGAAATTTAAAACCTTGCCTGGTTCTTTTTCTAAGTTTTTAGAAGTTTCCATTTATTCTCAGGATATATTGCCTTTTATATACATCCATATAACAGCATAGGTCAAAAAGGAAAATCCTGGGCTTATGTCAATCCACAAATAGCATGTAAATATCAAAGACACATAATAGTCTTGATTCTTCCCTGCAAGAGTTCCTTTTCTGCCCTCATAGGATTGCTTGTGAGCAAAGTACTTGTGCCCGTTCAAGAGACTTCCCTGAGCTCAGAGTCTCCATTGATTTGCTCCCAGTTCCTCCGGGCATGTGACACAAAGAAGTAAAACCGATGCATGCGAAATGGTAAGGAATGGTGGGGAACTGTAGTGAACCTGAGAAATGCTGTGCAGAGCGTGTCTGGAGGAAAGGGCTTCACCCACGGCACATGGAGGTTCCCAGGCTAGGAGTTGAATCGGAGCTGCAGCTGCCAGCCTACACCACAGACACAGCAACATGGGATTCGAATTGCACCTGTGACCTACACCACAGCTCATGGCAATGCCGGATCCCCGGCCCACATCCTCATGGATACTAATTGGATTCGTTTCCGCTGCACCGCAATGGGAACCACCCTTAGTCGTTTTATACGATATCCTTTTCTTGTAGTTTTATCTTATAGTATAACATGGATAGAGTCATTGTCTTCTGATACATTGCTGTTCACATACTTGAAGAAAGCGGTCGTCTCTAAGACATTCCCCTCTCCAAGGGTGAAAATAAGTGAAATGTGGAAATATGGCCAACTTATATTTCTATAGCTTTTGCCCAACACTTTTCTTATTCACTTAACCTTCATATCACTACTGTAATGTCCATTTCTAAGATGGGAAGACTGGGAGTCCAGGGAGTTGCTGGTAACTCAGAGCTTATTGGCTAGACTCAGAGCGGGGTGACCTTTCTGGGCCCCCGTTACATCCCTGCCTGTTGTACCCAAACACCGTCGGTGTCTTTCATCGTCTTCACATCGCGGCATGGTTTCCAGACCCCTCACCCTATCCTGGTCACTCTTTACTGGATACATTTGGTCAGCATTTAAGGAAAAGATGATGGCTGCAGCCGAGCATCCATCCATTTGGGATGTAGCCGAGCGGCTCTGTGTCAGGCATTCTCTAGGTATTTGGGATCACAAGTAAACAGAGCAGTCAGATGAAATGCCTGCCCTCATGAAGCTTACCTTCTGAGGGTCTCTAACAGGTCTCAGGCCCCTGTCCCCCAACCAGCACAGGAGGAGATGGAAAAAGGGGGCTGAGGAATTGGAGTAGCAGGTTCTGTGCTCTTAAGATGGGAATTCTATGTGAAGACTTAAAATTACACACACACACACACACACACACACACACACACCACACCATCTCTGCTCTTTCCTCCTTTAGATCCCTTCCTACAGATTCCTTCTGTAGATGAAGAAAATAACGTTAACTTCAATTGAGGTATACCAGTTTATTACCAGGCACAAAATGAGGCCACAGAAAAACTTTTTTAGTAGACGAGAAAGGTCTACCATATTATCAGAAGCTATTTGAAAGAAAATCTAAGCCAGATGGAAGCTGTGATTTGCAGGGCCCAAGACTTATTTTTTCTGGGGTATGTTTTGAATTCAGACATATGAGTAGAACTAAGAATATTAGATATTGAGAACCCAAGAGGTGGATAAAGAATGAACTAGACAATTTGCAAAGTGAAGACAGTGTTTCAGAAACTGTTGTATGTTTTAGTGGAAGTAGTAAAAGTCTTCAGCTTTTTACTGCAGAAGTTTTCATATGTGAAATTGTTGGAAATTTCTGTATCTAGAAGAAATGAGTTTTAGTGTATGTTAGAATTTTTAGTACAGACATAAGATTATAACGTTTATCTAGTTATATACATTTTTTGGTCCTTAAATTTTTTTCTCCATTGATAGTATTTTAATAACTGTTACACTTTCCATCTTTAGTTAGTAGTGGTTCAGGAATTTGAAAAGTTCAAGTCTATTGAAGATGAGGTTTTTTTTTTTTTTCAGGGTTACACCCAAGGCATATGGAAGTTCCCAGCTAGGGGCCAAATCAGAGTGGTCGCTGCCAGCCTATGCCACAACCACAGCAAAGCAAAATCCAAGCCACATCTGCGAACTTCAGCACAGCTCACAGCAACACTGGATTCTTAACCCAATGAGCAAGGACAGGGATCGAACCTGCATCCTCATGGATACTAATCAGGTTCATAACCCACGGAGCCACAATAGGAACTCCCTGGAGATGAGGTTTTAAAATTCCAGTCTGCCAAGTATATTTTTGGTAACATCTGGGTAATAACCTTCATTATCAGCTGAATCTTAGATGGGCTGCCAAGGGCCTGGGAACAGCCAGAGTTCGGCATCTCTTCTTGCAGACATGGTTATGTGGCATAGAGAAAGGGCATGGGCTTTGGACTCAAATCAAGCTCTGCAGTTTTGAGCGAGCTCCCTAACATCTCTGAACGTCAGTCTCATCATCTGAGGATGGGACGTTCGGCCTGAAGTGCCTGAGAGGATTCAATAAATAACGGATGGCAGATAGGAGAGCAGTGAGTGAGCCCACCAGTTACTTTTAATTTTCATATCCTACAGCCTGTGGTAAATGGTCTTGCTTAAAAAAGGAATCTTCTTTCAATTCTTTTTTTCTCCCCAGAGGACAGCCTCAAGTATTTATTCCTTTTTCTTTCTCCCCCTCACCCCCCGATATTAAAATCTAAAGAGACAGCATCCCGCAGCTTCATGGATTCTGAGTTTCTCTTCTTCAGGCTATATCGAGCTAGGTGACGTAATTGTTAGCTAACACGGGCTTTAACCAAGCGGTGGCGACGAATTTCTTTCCTCCAGACATGCCCTGCATAGCATTTCATCTGAGTTTAGAATCTGTGCTTCATAACTGGACTATTTATTGGCAGAGAGCTGCCTGTGCTTCACTTGCAGGACGTGGCTGATGCTCGGCTTGTCGCAGCGCCCTGCTCCCTCGGCCCCAGATCCTCGCCAGCACGCTCAGCCCTGAAAGAGAGATGCGCCTCACGCGTGTCTCCTTAGTTGGGGCAAACGAGGAAAAAACCTTCGGGGGCTGTAACAAAAGAGACACACTGTGAGACTCAACAGCATTGCTTCTAGAAGGCTAAGGCCCTTGTTATGTGGTTCTGTGGGGAGTCAGACATGACTGGCTTTGAGACACATGAGCTAGTACTTCACTTCTCTGAGCTTTGGTTTTCTTTTCTGTACAGCAGGCATAGGAATAGTACCTGCCCTGTCGGGTGGTTGGGTGGTTTAGTTTGGTTGATATGTGTGTTGCGCTTAGCCTGCCTCTGAAAAACTGCAGTGCTTTTGCTGAGTTTTAGCTCTCAGTAGTAACAGAAGAAGTAAAAGTCTTAGTGGTGGTAGTATTTTTGTGTACATTTGATGAACCTATCACATTTCAAGAATACCCAGAACTCTTATTAAAGTTTAAACTGATGGGAGTTCCCATTGTGGCTCAGAGGGTTAAGGACCCGCAGTAGTCTCTGTGAGGATGCAGATTCAATCCCTGGTCTTGCTCAGTGGGTTAAGGATCTGGCATTGCCGCCAGCTGTGGTGTAGGTCACAGCTGCAGCTCCGATTCAACCCCTGGAACTTCCAAATGCCTTGGGCGCAGCCATAAAAAGGAAAAAAAAATTTTTTTAACTGATGATTGAATTCTCTTTAAGCAATATCAGTGAAAGTCTCACTCTTCTTTATTATTCCTGCTGCATTTTCTCTTCTCCGGGTAATTCTGAGTTGCCTCTCTGAATCCCACTTCTTCGAGCTCTGACCCCTGAGGCCAGCCTCCACTGAGGGTATGACGTTCTCAGGCTCTTCTTTGCTACCGACTCCACCTTCTGTGCAGGTGTTTGTTTCCAGTCGCCTTGTGGCTCCCTCATCTTTGCTTCAGCTTCTTTCTCTTACTTGTGCCTTTGCTACCCTGTCTGGTCCCCTTCATTCATGTCAAGGTGACTTATACGAAAAAAATTCAAGTTTCTCCAGATCTTCTGAATAAGCATGGCCAGGTTCCAAACACCAACTTTCACACTCAACAAACTGACTCTTTTTGATGCTTAAACTATTCTTTTCTACCACTTCTCCGTAAGGCCTTCTAGGCATCCGGCTTCTTCTGTGAATCTTGGCAGTGAATCAGACATCACTGACCCCCAGTAGAGCGTCTGATAGACTGAAACATGTTAGTCTCCAACAATGAACAGGGGAAAGGAAGAGTTTTGTTTTGTTTTGTTTTGTTTTCGTTTTATGGTCGTGCCTGCAGTACGTGCAAGTTCCCTGGCCAGAGACTGAACCTGCACCACAGCCACCACCTGAGCCACAGCAGCGACAATGCCAGATCCTTAACTCACTGAGCCACCAGGGAACTCCAAGAAGAGTTTTTTATAAGAAGAAATTATTAGTGCTTAGCATAGTGAAAGATGTATATTAAATCTATATGATATTTAGTTTTGAATGCTCTTTGGCACTAATTTTAGAATTTGGGACATTCTGAGACTTTAGTAAATGACAGATGTGCTTTAAATCTTCTATGCATTTTGTGTAAAAAGTAGTAAATGTGTTATAAGAAGGAATCATCAATGGTAGAAACTTTCTTATTGTGGCATATATTCTATCAAAGTATGTTTTAAAGCAAAGTCATATCAAGCTTTGGGATTCATGAGAATGTGCCTTTGGCTCTAATAGGTAATATATATGTGTATATATAAAAACTTTAATTCTTTTTTTGAATTTGTCTATTTCCCCTTTTATAGCCTTTCATTTTTTTTTTTTTTTTTTTTTTTTTTTTTTTTTTTTTTTTTTTTTTTTTTTGTCTTTTTGTCTTTCTAGGGCCTCACCCACAGCATATGGAGGTTCTCAGGCTAGGGGTCCAATCAGAGCTGTAGCCGCCGGCCTACGCCACAGCCACAGCAATGCCAGACCCGAGCTGCATCAGTGACCTACACCACAGCTCACGGCAATGCTGGATCCCTCACCCAATGAACAAAGCCAGGGATCGAACTCATGTCCCCACGGATGCTTGTTGGGTTTGTTAACCTCTGATCCACCACGGAAACTCCTCCTTTCATTCTTTAAATGAAAACAGTCAGTGCTTTTTCTACACAGAACTTACTTTCACTTCAAAAAAAGTTAAAGAGGTCTTGAATCCAGATGTTGGAGTAGTAGGATGTGGAACTCACCTCTTCCCACAAATAATGAAAAAATGGAGAATATTTTAGTGTGTTTTTCAGATCAGAGTGTGCAGTAATTTCCAAAGGGGTTATATGGAAACACATAGAACAGAGTTTCTGCCT
The DNA here is from genome assembly GCA_004024745.2 of Catagonus wagneri. Lineage (NCBI taxonomy): Eukaryota > Metazoa > Chordata > Mammalia > Artiodactyla > Tayassuidae > Catagonus > Catagonus wagneri. The sequence continues at coordinate 7,930,570 of PVHT021183523.1, read as the reverse complement.
TGCAGGCTTTCTGGGCACGGGGTAATCAGACAAACATATAGGATGCTCCAGTCCAGGGCACAGGAGATGAAGGCCGTCCAGAGATGTGTCCACACAGCGTTATGGGCTCGTGAAGGAAGGATCACTTCTGCTTGAGGGGATCGTGAAGGTAGCATTTGAAAGGAATCTTGAGAGAAATGTAAAGAGATATCTAGAAGTGGCGATTGAGGTTTAAAAGACCTTATTTTTTCCCCCTTTTTTTGCTCCTCTCCTCCCCCCATGGCATATGAGGTTCCCCAGCCAGGGGTCAGATCTGAGCCACAGTTGTGACCTATGCCGCAGCTGTGGCAGTACTGGATGGACACTTTAACCCACTGTGCCGGGCCGGGAATCGAACCTGCGTCCAAGTGCTGCAGAGATGCTGCCGATCCCATTGTGCCACAGCGGGAACTCTTAAAAGGCATTCTTTTTTTTTTTTTTGGAGGTTAATATTTTGCTTTTGTTTTTATCGAGGTAAATTTTGTATAACTATTTAAATTTACTTAACCATTTTATTTTATTTTATTTTTTATTTATTTTTTTATTATTTTTTTTTAACTTAATGGGTTTTATTTCAGTTCTTGATGTGGAGCAAAGGACTGAAAAGCATGAGAGCTTTTGGTGGAGGAGCACATGCTTCTCTTTGACTGAAGTAAGGTGGAGTGTAAAGGAGTTGGGAGGCTGGGGAAAGTCAGGGGAAGAGAAAAGGAGCGGCAATAGCTCATACTTACCGAGCACCTACTATGTGTCCGGCACTGTTTTAAGCACTTTGCGTGCATTAACTGGTGTAAGCCTAAGGGAGGTAAGACCGGAAGCAGAGGCTGGGTCATAGTTTGGACTTTGGATGAGGAGGTAGGGGGTTTGCAATTAGGTTGGCGGTGAGGTGTCCTCATTGCAACAAGGAATAACTGCGCTCCTGTAAAGTGAAGGCCATGATGAACAGGTTACAGTAGGGAGAAGGGTGTTCACGGGAGTTTTTGTTGTTGTTTTTTTTAATTTTGTCTTTTTAGGGCCTCACCCGTGGCATATGGAAGTTCCCAGGCTAGGGGTTGAATCAGAGCTGCACCTGCTATCCTACACCACAGCCACAGCAATGCAGGATCCGAGCCACATCTGCAACCTACACCACAGCTCATGGCAATGCCGAATCTTTAACTCACTGAGCAAGGCTAGGGATCAGACCCCATCCTCAGGGTTCATTTCTGCTGCACCACAATAGGAACTCCAGGAATTTTTAATTAAGGTAATTAGGCGTATGAAAAATCCTCCCCCCTCCAAAAAAAAGCCCATGGGCAATAGTATTAGTGTTTTCATATTTGCAGATTCCAAGTCTTCCAAAAAGAGAATGTATTGAGTATATTGTTAATAGAGTAGCATGTTAGTTTATTTTATACTTCATTACTGATTTGTGACCCCAGAACTGCTACATAAAATGTTTAAAGAATCTTAAAAGCAAATCAATGCTGTTACCTCTTTAAAGTTACTAAAATTTTTAACCGTGAGCCGAAATGCATGTTATTGAAATGACCGTCTGTAAACCTATAGCATTTTTCTATATAGTTTGATTTTAAAAGAAAACTCATAATGGTATTTACTCTCACTGGTTTTTTGACCTTATTGATTAGGCTAACACATCCAAGGTAACTGCGTTTCCCTCCAGTCATCTTTTTCGTACTCCTTGAGCCTTTTCCAGAACTTGCTTTCTAGGAAAACTGTATTCAAAATATAAAATTATGTATCTTGGGAGTTCCCTTTGTGGCTCAGTGGTTAATGAATCCAACTAAGAACCATGAGGTTGCGGGTTCGATCCCTGGTCTTGCTCATTGGGTTAAGGATCCGGCATTGCCGTGAGCTGTGGTGTAGGTCGCAGATGCGGCTCGGATCCCGCGTTGCTGTGGCTGTGGTGTAGGCCGGCAGCTACAGCTCCTGTTAGACCCTTAGCCTGGGAACTTCCACATGCCGCGGGTGTGGCTCTACATAAAAAAAGGCAAAAAGCCAAAAAAATAAAAATAAAGAATAAAATTGTGTATCTTGATAGAGGGAGGTCAAAGACGTGTACATTTCAGAAAAAATGCAGAGAAATCCTCATAGAATTTAGGTGAGAATTTGTCATACTTTGCAGCCCCCCCCCACACACACGAAAGAGCTTGTAAATGGCCCATGTGTGTGTTCTTTGTGCCAGATGGGGAAGGGACAGTGTAGAGCTGGAGTAATTTACATCAGGTGAATTTGGCAGGATGCTGAAAGTTTCTTGCTTAATCCTAGGCGCACTGTTTCCGTCCTGTTAGTTCGCGTCGACTTCTTGGCTGAGGAGGACACTGAGGGCCTTCTCTCTCTGAGCCACACTGAGTTGCCATCCCTTGAGGGCATCTGGAATCCCAGGCCAGACCAAGCTGTGAAGGCGGCCATGGTGACACCCAGCACGAGGTGGTACCCGTAGCCCAGAGAGGGGCCCTTCCCTGGGAGAAGGGGCGCTGGGCTGTGGCGTCTTTTCAGCGTTCTGGCCCCACATCCCTCAGCATCAGCACTGGGACAAGCTCGGCTAAGGAGGAAAACTTGAGGAGAAGCCTTGAAGAAAGCCCAGCTTTTGCTTGTGTCTGTGGCCAGAATGATGCAGTGCTGACTGGCACGCAGCCAGTCATAAAAGGAAGAAATCAAACCCAAATGTGAGCAAACGTTCCTCAGTGCTTTCATTTCCCACTTTCACATTTTCTGGGGAAAGTCAGGGGAAGAGAAATTTTCTGTCCAGTAATTTCGTAGGGAGACGTGACCTGGTGGCCACGCTCAGGAAATTGTATTTGAAATTTCTTTTAACTGGAGCTAAAGAATATCACTGAGACTGTGCCCTAAAGACTGTAGTGGGTGAAGCAACACAACCCCACAGACAAGAGAAGAAAAATGATTCAGGCTGTACTCGGGGCCTAAGAGACCTTAGTGGCCACAGAGGAGCAGGGCTGAGCCTGTGTGCTGGGACCTGACGCACCACACACTCCTTGGACACCCTGGTAGCTGGTTGGGAGGAGAGACTGGGCAGAACTCTTGCAATAGTTGATCACATTTTCTCAGATCATGTAAGATAGAGTGCTGTTGGTCCTCAACATCTACCTCTAGTTTTAGAGGTCTCATTGTGGCTCAGTGGTAATGAATCCGACTAGTATCCCTGAGGACGAGGGTTCGATCCCTGCCCTCGCTCAGTGGGTTAAGGATGCCGTGTTGCCGTGAGCTGTGGTGTAGGTGCAGACGAGGCTCAGATCTGGTGTTGCTGTGGCTGTGGCGTAGGCCCTCGGCTGCAGCATCAATTCGACCCCTGGCCTGAGAATTTCCATATGTCCCAGGTATGACCCTAAAAAAAAAAAAGAAAACCTACTTACGTTTTTACCTGGGCATGTACATGAAGACTTAAAATAAAGACTGGGGAGTTCCCGTCATGGCGCAGCGGAAACGAATCTGACTAGGAACCATGAGATTGAGGGTTTGATCCCTGCCCTCACTCAGCGGGTTAAGGATACGGCATTGCCGTGAGTTGTGGTGTAGGTTGCAGATGCAGCTCGGATCTGGCGTTGCTGTGGCTGTGGTGTAGGTCGGCAGCGACAGCTCTGATTTGACCCCTAGCCTGGGAACCTCCACATGCTGTGGGTGCGGCCCTAAAAAGATAAATAAATAAATACATACATACATGCATACCAGATGCTCAGCTTCCCCTGAAACATAATGTGGTCATTGGACTAATTTTAGCTAATAGCAGATGGGGAAAAGTGATCTTTGTGACTTCTAGGAAGTATCCATTTAAAGATTCCCCTCGGATTTCCTGGGTGGTCTGGTGGTTAAGGACTCCGTGTTGTCACTGCTGTGGCTTGGGTTCAGTCCCTGGCCTGGGAAATTCCACATGCCGTGGGTGGACACCCCCTCCAAAAAAAAACAAAAAAACTTCTTTTAAGAAAAAAAAGAAGAGTCCTCTCTTCACACCTTTTACTGTGGACGGAATGTTTGCGACCCCCCCCCCAAATCTATATGTTGAGAATCCAACCCACAAAGTGATTAGGAAGTGGGGCCTTTAGGAGGTGAACGAGGAGGTCGTGAGGGTGGCTCGCTTGAGAATGGGATTAATGCCCTTATAAAAGAGACCCCAGAGAGGTCCCTTGTCCCTCTGCCACGCAAGGACACAGCAGGAAGAGCGCCATTGATAGACAAGGAGGCAGTCCCTCGTCAGACTTGGAAGCTGCTGATCTTGGACTTCCCCACCTCCAGGCTGTGAAAGGAAACGCTTGTTGTGTAAGCCACCCGCTCTGTGTTTTTGTTGCCTTTTTGTTTTGCTTTGTTTTGCTTTTGGGGGCCACGCTCGCAGCATATGGAGATTCCCAGGCTCCAGGCTGAATCAGAGCTGTAGCTGCTGGCTTACACCACAGCCACAGCCACATCAGCTCTGAGCCTCATCTGAGACCTACACCACAGCTCACGGCAACGCCACTGAGCAAGGCCAGGGATTGAACCTGCGTCCTCATGAATGCTAGTCAGATTTGTTTCCACTGAGCCACGACGGAAACTCCAGTCTCTGGTATTTTTATTATGGCAGCCCAAGCTGACTGGGACACTTGCTGTGAAATAGTAGCCTAGGTATCATTTATAGTTTTCAATAGGCACTCATGCTATGGTAAAGATGTCCTTCTCCCTACGAGATATAACAGTTTCATCTTTGCAAGATGTAGCACGTGATATCTCAGATCTTCTCACATTAAAATACACTGTTGTAGGAGTTCCCTGGTGTTGCAGTGGGTTAAGGATCTAGCGTTGTCACTGCTGTAGCTCAGGTTGCTAGTGCTGTGGGTTCGATCCCTGGCTCTGGAGCCTTTGTATGCCGTGGGCACAGCCGCATAATAAAATAAAAAGTTAAAATAAAATGAGATAAAAATATTGTAGCACTTTCAAGAGACTCTAATGTCATTATGCTAATGTTTGAGCAAAAGCGAATCTTCTGATCAGACTTCTGTTTCTCAGATACAAAAATCAAGAATGCCCTTTCTCTCCTTTAAATGCCTCTGCCTCTAAAGTTTGGATGAGGAGGGAAAGGACTTTCAGCAGAATCTCCTGAAGAAGAGGACTGGGGTGGGGGCAAGGAGGGGAGTGGAACCTGCCCCTTTGGCCTCGCGTGGCTCCCCCCGCAGTGCCGTTTGGGGGAGCGAGTTGGACAGCCGCCGAGCGGAGGTCAGTGGTGTTTTTCCCCTCAGAGCATTCACTGCAGGGCACCCAGGGTGGCGGGGAGGAGATGAAGACGGAACTTCTTGTGGTGTTTTCAGCAGAGCGCTGGCCTGAGCCTGTCCCATTAGCTTTCTGTGTGCCCAGAAAAGGCCCCCGGGCCTCAGTCTCCTTTAAATCTAGAGCAGCGGACTGGCGGTCAGTTTCATTCTATATCTTAATTTCTTTTCTTGTCTTTTTTTCCCCCCCCCGTCCTTTTAGGGCCACACCTACAGCATATGGAAGTTCCCAGGCTACGGGTCAAATCGGAGCTGCAGCTGCTGGCCTACACCACAGCCACAGCAACGCCAGATCTGAGCCGCGTCTTCGACCTATACCGCAGCTCACAGCAACGCCAGATCCTTAACCCACTGACGGGGGCCAGGGATCGAACCCATGTCCTCATGGATACTAGTTAGGTTTGTAACCCACTGAGCCATAACGGGAACTCCTAAGTGGCTTTCATAAATGGATTTTTTTTTTTTTTTGGTGTTCCGAGACATGCGTGTCAAATGCATGTCTCTGGGTCCTTAATTTATATTATAATAACCAACTAAGGGCAGCCACTGCCATCCACTGAGTGCCTGTTCTGCAGTGAGCACCTCAAAAGTGTTATCTCATTTAATCCCAGATGACCTTATGAGAATATCTCCATTTTATCAGAGAGAAAATGAGAGCTCAGAGGTAAGCACCCATCCGCCTGCCTCTAAAACCCAAAGTCTTCCCACACGGGGTTGCTTTTAGGAGTCTGCTTTTATCACTTAGCTATAGGATCAGATGGGTGTGGATAATAATACTATCATTACACGTGATTCTCATTAGAATTTTTTTCTTTTTTTCTCTTATTTATTTTTATGGCCATACCCAGCAGCACATGGAAGGTCCCAGGCCAAATCTGAGCTGCAGTTTCAACCCGTGCCACAGCAGCTGCAATGTCAGACCCTTAACCGACACTGCACCAGGCTGGGGATCGAACCTATGCCTCTGCATCCATGTAAGCCACTGCAATCGATATCTTAACCCACTGGGCTACAGTGGAAACTCCCTGACATTTTCTTTTTAAACAAGTATGTTTAGTTTTTTTTTTAACTCAATGAATTTTATTATATCTATAATTGTACAACGATCATCACAACCTAATTTTATAGCACTTCCATCCCAAATACCCGGTCCACCCCCCCCAACCTGTCTCCTCAGGAAACCATAAGTTTTTCAAAGTCTGTGAGTCAGTATCTATTCTGTAAAGAAGTTCATCGTATCCTTTCTTTAGATTCCACATGTAAGTGGTAGTGTGTGATATTGGTGTCTCACTGTCTGACTAACTTCACTTAGCATGATAATTTCTAGATCCATCCATGTTGTTGCAAATGCCATTATTTCTTTCCTTTTAATGGCTGAGTAATATTCCATTGTGTATATGTACCACTTCTTTATCCACTCCTCTGTCGATGGACATTTATGTTGATTCCATGTCTTGGCTATTGTATAGGGTGCTGCAGTGAACACTGGAGTACATGTATCTTTTCAAGTCATGATTTTCTATGGATAGATGCCCAAGTGAGGGATTGCTGGATCAAATGATAATTCTATTTTGAGTTTGCTGTGGAATCTCCATACTGTTTTCCACAGTGGTTGCACCAATTTACATTCCCACCAACAGTGTAATAGGGTTCCCTTTTCTCCACACTCTCTACATCATTTATTGCTTGAAGCCTTTTTTTATCTTTTTAGGGCCCCACCCACAGCATATGGAGGTTTCCAGGCTAGGGGTCAAATCAGAGTTGAAGCCGCTGGCCTATGCCACAGCGACAGCAATGTGGAATCTGAGCCACATCTGCAAACTACATCATAGCTCACGGCAACGCTGGACCTTAACCCACTGAGCAAGGCCAGGGATGGAACCTGTGTCTTCATGGAAGCCAGTCAGATTTGTTTCCGCTGAGCTACAACAGGAACTCCTGTTTATAGACTTTTTGATGACGGACATTCTGGCTGGTATAAGGTGGTACACATCATAGTAGTTTTGATTTCTTTAATAATTAGTGATGTTGAACATCTTTTCATGTGTTTTTTGGCCACCTGTATGTATTCTTTGGAGAATTTGTTAGTATATAGAAATGTGGTTGAGTTCTGTGTATTAATTTTGTATCCTGTGACTTTACCAAATTCATTGATGAGCTCTAACAGCTTTCTGGTAGCATCTTTAAGATTTTCTAGGTATAGCATCATGTCATCTGCAAAGAGTGATGGTTGTACCTTTTCCTGTCCAATTTGGATTCCTTTTATTTCTTTTTCTTCTCTGATTGCCATGGCTAGGACTTTCAGAACTATGTTGAATAATAGTGCCAAGAGTGGACATCCTTGTCTTGTTCCTGATCTCAGTGGGAATTCTTTCAGCTTTTCACCATTGAAAATATTGTTAGTTGTGGTTTTGTCATACATGGTCTTCATTATGTTGAGGTATGTTTGCTTTATGCCCACTTTCTGGAGGGTTTTTTATCAGAAATGGGTGTTGGATTTTGTCAAAAGGCTTTCTGTGCATCTATTGAAAGGATCATATTGTTTTTATTCTTCAGTTAACATGGTGTATCACACTGATTGACTTGTGGATACTGAAGAATCCTTGCATCCCTGGGATAAATCCCACTTGATAATGATGCTCAGTCCTTTTAATATATTGTTGGATTTGGTTTGCTAGTATTTTGTTGAGGATTTCTGCATCTATATTCATCAGTGATATTGGCCTATAATTTTCTTTTTTTGTGGTATCTTTGTCTGGTTTTGGTATCAGGGTGATGGTGGCCTCACAGAATGAGTTTGGGAGTGTTACTTCCTCTGCAATTTTTTGGAATGGTTTCAGAAGGATAGGTGTTAACTCTTCTCTAAATGTTTGACAGAATTTGCTTGTGAAGCCATCTGGTTCTGGGATTTTGTTTGTTGGAAGTTTTTAAATCACAGTTTCAATTTCAGAACTTGTGATTTGTCCATTCACCTTTTCTATTTCATCTTGGAAGCTTGCACTTTTCCAAGAATTGTCCATTTCTTCTAGGTTGTCCATTTTATTAGCATGTAATTGCTCATAGTAGTCTCTTAAGATCCTTTGTATTTTTGTGATGTATGTTGTGACTTTTCTAGTGTTGTGGTTGGAAAAGATGCTTGATATGATTTCAATTTTCTTTAAGTTATGAAGGCTTGATTTGTGGAGCAGAATGTGATCAATCCTGGAGAATGTTCCATGTGCACTTGAGAAGAATGTGTATTCTGCTTCTTTTGGATGGAATGTCCTATAAATATTTATTAAGTCTATCTGATCTGATGTGTCATTTAGAGCCTGTATTTCCTTGTTGATTTTCTGTCTACATGACCTGTCCATTGCTGTAAGTGGGATGTTAAAAGTGCCTTGCTTTTTTTGTGTTATTGTCAATTTTTCCTTTTAAGATTGTTAGTAGTTGCCTTGTATATTGAGGTGATCCTGTGTTGGGTGCATATATATTTACAATTTGTTAGAGTTCCTTCTTAGATTGATCGTTTTATCATTCAGTAATGTCCTTTGTCTCATAATATTCTTCAAGATCTATTTTGTCTGATATGAGTGTTGCTACTCCAGCTTTCTTTTGATTCCTGTTTGCATGGAATATTTTCTTCCATCCTCTCACTTCCAATTTGTGTGTGTCCCTAGAACTGAAGTGGGTCTCTTAAAGACAGCATTTATATGGGCCTTGTTTTTGTATCCATTCAGCTAGGCTATATCTTTTGGTTGGCACATTTAGGCCTTTTATATTTAAGATAATTATTGATATGTATGTTCTCATTGCATTTTATTAATTGGGATTTGTTTTTATTGGTCTTTTTTTCTTCTCCTCTTCCCTTGTGGTTTGATGACTGTCTTTAGTGTTGTGTGTTTGAGTTGCTTTTTCTTATTTCTATTTTAGATTTTTGGTTTGCAGTTACCCTGAAGTTTTGATATAGGACTCTATATACATATACAGGATTGTTTTAAATTGTTGGTCTTTTAATGGAAAGTGCATCTCCAGTGTCCTGCATTTGTACCCTCCTCACAATTTCTGTTTTTGGTAGCATATTTGTGAATGATTTCCTATGTTTACTATATGTATGCCTTTACTGGTGAGCCTTGTCATTTGTAGTATTTTTGTTTCTAGTTGTGGCTTTTTCTTTTCCACCTAGAGAAGTTCGTTTAGTATTTTTTGTAAAGCTGGTTCAGTGGTGCAGAATTCTGTTAGCTTTTGCTTGTCTGTGAAGCTTTTGGTTTCTCCTTCAAATCTGAATGAAAGCCTTGTAGGGTAGAATAATCTTGGCTGGAGATTTTTTTCCTTTCATCACTTTAAGTATATCGTGCCACTCGCTTCTGGCCTGCAGTGTTTCTGTTGAAAAATCTACCTATAACCTTATCTAGGTTCCCTTGTATGTTATTTGTTTCTTTTCCATAGCTGCTTTCCATATTTTCTCCTTGTCTTTAGTTTTGATCAGTTTGATTAATATGTGTCTTTGGGTGTTCCTCCTTGGGCTTATTTTATATGGTACTTGTTGTGCTTCCTGGATTTGAATGGGTGATTCCTTTTCCATGTTAGGGAAGTTTTCAGCTATTATCTCTTCAAATATTTTTTCTGGCCCTTTCTCTCTCTCTCTTCTCCTTCTGGCCCCCCTATGATACAGATGTTGGTACATTTAACATTGCCCCAGAGTTTTCTTAGACTATCTTCATTTCTTTTCAATCTTTTTTCTCTCTCCCGTTCTGCATCAATGATTTCCACTAGTCTATCCTCCACCTTGCTTATTTGTTCTTCTGCCTCCTGTATTCTGCTGTTGGCTAATTTTAGTGAATTTATTTCCGTTATTGTATTTTGCATCTCTGCTTGCTTAATCCTAAATCTTATATTTCTTTGCTCAGTGTTTCTTGTAATTTGTCAATCTTTGCCTCCAGTTTATTTCCAATGTCTTGAATCATCTTCACTATCATCAGTCTAAAGTCTTTTTCATGGAGGTTTGTAATCTCCAGATCACTTAGCTGTTTTTCTGAGTTTTTTTCTTGCTCCCTTATCTGGATCATTATTCTCTGCCTTTTCATTTTGTATAGATTTTTGGTGTGGTCTCCTTTTTGCATACAATAGAGTTGCACTCTTTCTTGCTTCCATTGTCTGCCCCCCCTTGTGACTGAAGTTAGTATGAGGGTTCACTGTAGGCTTCCTGCTGGGTGGGACTGGTGCCTGCCCATTGGTAGGTGGAGCTGATTCTTATCCCTCTGGTGGGTGGTGCTTTCTCTCTGGGTGAAATTAGAGGCTGGCTGTGTGTCTGGGGCGGAGGGGGGGGCGCTTAGGCAGCCTATTTGCTGATGGGTGAGGCTGTGTTCCCACCCAGATTATTGTTTGGCCTGGAGGTTCTCAGCCCTGATGGGTGGGGACAGATTTTTCCAAAATGGCCACTTCTAGAGGAATACAAGCTGGTGATTATTCCCGAGACCTTTTCCTCCAATTTCCTTTCCCCGCAGTGAGTCACAGTCACCCCTTGTTCTCCCAGGAGATCCTCCAAGAACTGCAGTCAGGTCCCACCCGAATTCCTTTGGAGTCTCTGCTTTGCCCTGGGATCCAGTGCACGTGAAAGCCTGTGTGTGCCTTTCAAGCATGGGGTTTCTGTTTCCTCCAGTCCCCTGGAGCTCCTGTGCACAAGGCCCACTGGCTGTTAATCCCAAATGTTCTGGGGGCTCCTTCTCTCAGTGCTAAATAAATCCCCAGGCATGGGGACCTCTCCTGGGGCTCAAAACTCTTACTCCCACAGGTGAGTCTCTGTGATACAGTTACTTTCCAGTCTGTCGGCTGCCCACCTGGTGTATGGTGTTGCTCATATTGCATAATCACCCGCCTGCCACCTTGATGTGGCCTCCTTTTTGTCTTCTAGAGTAGGATATCTTTTTTGATAGCTTGCAGTCTGTTTGGGTGAAGGTTGTTCAGCAGCTGATTGTAATTGTGTTGCTTTTATGAGAGAGGGTGAGCTCAGTCCTTCCACTCTGTCATCTTAATCCTGTCTCTCAGTAGAATTTTTAAAGTGTTTCATTTTTCATGAGGGCAAAAAAATCCAAAATGTCTGTTTGGTGCCTAGAAAGGTGGGAATAATTGTTTTGTGGTTGTTGCCATTAAATCAGGCCAACGAAAAGCATTTCGCCTGCTCCTTCCTCCTTCAATCCCTGCTTTAGGAATGAGTAAAATAATTGGCTAAAGTGGTTATGCATTTATGTACTTACACATCTAATCCTGAGGGTTTTTTTTCCTGGTTTGTTTGTATGGCGGGGGAAAATTCAGAGCCACGATTTTCCATTGAGAATAAGCTCTCAGCATACGTGGTTGGTCTCCCTGTACTCTCTCAGCTGTACATTTGGGTAGCACTTTAACTTTTAGAAGTGGAGAAATTATCCCAAATTATTGATTGGGGCAAGAGTCAAAGATGACTCAGAACTAACTCTATCCCTGCATCTCAAGTTGGAATCTAACATGGAACTGTTTCCCCACGTATTTTCCTTGTATTCTTGCTATATTTCTTTTATCCTTTCATCCCACTGGAGAAATTTGCCTTGACTTTTCAAGTTGAATAGTGTCCTTCACCTGGAGGGGATCTTAGCCTATGTGAGGCTCTTCCTTGGCTCACTGGAAAGAATATTTTGGTTCCAAGTATTCCCAATTCGAAGAAGAAGGGAGGGTTTGGAAGTCTTTAAAAAAAAAACCAAATAAGCAATCTTCAGAATGTGAAACAAGGAAGTAGCCAAGTCATCACCGTAATGATTAGTCGTTGCGTTTTCTTCAGATTTCTCAGTAAATTATCGTTACACTCACAGAAAGCTGTCCTAGAAATGTAGGAAAGGCAGGTCCTAAGGGACGTGTAAGTGATGATGCCGAAGGATTTGTTTGCCAGGGTTTCGATTCGACAATGAGCTGCTTACCTTAGAGGACCACGGTCCAGTTCCGCCGTCTGCATGCCTCGCTAGTGATTGGGTGCGTGCCAGCTCGTGCTCAGAGCGCGTTAAGCAACTCGCTGGTACTGGGGCCGTGGATGATGAAACGCTGCTTTGCAGCTTGCAAACAGGGACCTTCCCGCAACCGGGATTTGTTGAAACCTTCCTGTGAAAGATTCTTAAACAAACTCGGTTCTTGTTGACATAAGATAAATGAAATGGGGAGGCTGAGTAGTAAGAGTTTAGGAGGTTCAAAGAATTTGCACTCGTCCTGCTTTTCGGTAATAATCATAAAATATCTCCCGGTTACAAGGAAATAATTTGCTTGGAACATTCTCTGACTCTCTAGCACACTCAGCCATTGTACCCTAGATTTTAAAAAATCAGACTACTAAATACTCAAGAGAAAATGTGGTAGAACTTTATGGACTGCGTGTAACCCGAAAAAGTAATGCCATTTGGTGAGAAGAAAAGACAAACGGAGTTGGCCCTCTGTATAGGCAGATGCCCGACATGCGAATACGGAGGACTGACTGTGGGACTTGAGCGTCTGTGGATTTTGGTGCCTGTGGCTGATCCTGGAGTGGGTACCCCCGCAGGTATGCAGATACGGAGGGATGGCTGTCTGGTCAACGTTCTTGATCAGAATGACGGATACTCAGTGCGAGGAACCAGACGGGTTCATTGTGCTGTCACTGGAATTCATTTGAAGGGCTCAGACTTAAAAGATGAAGGAATAAAATGTGAATCTATGAAAAATAGCCATGGAATGTTTGAGCATATCTTTTCGAAATATTTAGAAAGGAGGGAGAAAAGGAGGCCTTGGAGGGGTGGCAGTAGGCAACTGAGGGAGGGCTGAGCTGCTTTTGTAGCAGAGTGGCTCGCTGACCAAAGCGGGAGAACAGAAAGAGAACCTGGGGCCCAAGTTAATGTGAGAGAACGTAGCTGCTTCCTGCTAGTTCACAGTTTTAGGCCTGGATGGCTCACATCTCGCGATACTTAAATAAGGAGTAGATATGAAGGTGGAGTGACCGTCTGTCATCTTGGAGGCCCCCTGAAGTACGGGAAAGGGAGCAGCAGAAAGGAAAGAGGCAGTTAGGCTTATCTTCAAAATAAAGGCCACTGTAGATCCTGGAAACCACAGATCAGGGAGCTGGTTATAGTTTACCAGCAAAATTCTAGGACTGTGTGGTGTGTACTTGGAAAAGAAGTAACCAGTTCCCAGCAGGCATCATAAGTTCACCAAGAACAGTTATGCGTAACAAACTCCATACCCTCTTTTTACAAGGCTGTGAGACTGATGGGTTTTGGAAATTTAAACGTAATATATTAGCATTTCAGCAAAAGCTTTGTGATAACCTTGGGGTAAGCTGAAGAAGAATGTGAATCTTCCATTGTTTGCACGAGGTACCCTGAGTGTTGATTAATGGCTTGATACCAGCTTGGAGGGACATTTTTGGTGGCATGCCATGGTGCTCTGCCCTTTGCGCTGTCACGTTTAACAGTGTTTATCATTTACGTGGGTTAAGGTAGAAGTCATGCTTGCTAAATTTGCAGTGGCATGAGAGTTCTCTTTGTGGCACCGTGGAAATGAATCCAACTAGTCTGCATGAGGGTGAGGGTTCAATCCCTGGCCTCGCTCAGCGGGTTAAGGATCTGGTGTTGCTGGGAGCTGTGGTGTAAGTCACAGACTCATCTCGGATCTGGCATTGCTACGGCTGTAGTCTGTCTGTATCTCTCTCTCTCTATATATATATATTTGAGAAAAAAATGCCTAAGGGTTTTAGTTGATGATGAACCAAGTATACATCATTTATTCACCTAACAAGTGTGTACTGCAGTCCTTTCTGTGTTTCAGTCACTGTGAGTACACAGGGAATGCAGCATGTGAATAATATATTGACCCTGCTTTCCAGAAACATTTAATAGTAAGGAGTATACTGGTTTTCAAAGATTGCCATAAAAAAGTACCACAAACTGGGTGGCTTAAAATAACAAAAAATGTATTGTTGCACAGTTCTGAAAACCAGAAGCCCCAAATCAAGGAGTGGGCAAGGCCACGCTCCTCTGAAGCCTGCAGAGAAAGGCTCCCTCCCTTCCTCCTGTGGCTTCGGCCAGGGCCGCCAGTCTTTAGTCTTTCTTGGCTTGCAGCTACGTCACTCCAGTTTCTGCCTCTGTCATCGCATGGCATCCTTCCCGCCGGCCTGTGTCTTCAGAGGCATTCTCCTCGTCTTATAAGGCAATAGTTGTACTAGGTTAAGACTCACCCAAATGATCTCACCTGGATCTGATAACACCAGCAAAGACCCTCTTTCCAAAAAACACCAAATAAGGTACCAGGGCTTCAGATTTCCAAGTATCTTTTTTTTTTTTTTTAAATGAGTGGAGCACAGTTCGACCCATAACGAGTTAAACGTGTTCATCCTAGTAGCTGATTATGATTATGATAAAGAAAAAGTGCCATAAAAATACAGAGTGCTATGCGGTGACCTCATCTAGCCTGGGGGCAGGGGGCAGGAGGATGGGGAGCTCTCCGAGCAAAGGGGAGAGCGAGTGACTTTCCAGGATGAAGGAGAGCTGTGCAGGAACCTGGAGGCAGTAGAGGCCTTGAGCTCTGAGGACGTGAAGAGGGAGCCAGGGTAGCGCAGCGTGTAGGGAGAGGGGGGAGCTGTGCTGAGGAGACGGCGACGGGCCGGATCTGGAAGAGCTCTGTGCACTGTGCGTCTAGGTTTGAGGTGACTCTTAAAAACAAAACAAGGAGTTCCCGTCGTGGCTCAGTGGTTAACGAACCCAACTAAGAACCATGAGGTTGCGGGTTCGATCCCTGGCCTTGCTCAGTGGGTTAAGGACTGGCGTTGCCGTGGGCTGTGGTGTAGGTCGCAGATGTGGCTCGGATCCCGCGTGGCTGTGGCTGTGGCGAAGGCCGGCGGCTACAGCTCCTGTTAGACCCCTAGCCTGGGAACCTCCATATACCGCGGGTGTGGCTCTAGATAAAGGCAAAAAGACAACAAAATAAATAAATAAATAAATATAAAAATAAAACAAAAATAATAATAGAATGGAGATAATAGATTAGACCACATGTCTAATGGACCTGCTTGACCATGTGTGGAATGCTCTGTCTCACTGGGAATGTCGTACTCTTAATTTCGAGGTTATTAGTGTGGGTTTTATATTTTGTTTGTTTGTTTTGCTTTTTGCTTTTCTAGGACCTCAGCCACAGCACATGGAAGTTCCCAGGCTCGGGGTCAAATTGGAGCTGCAACTGAGGCTCATACCACAGCCACAGCAACTCCAGATCCAAGTTGAGTCTGCAACCTACACTGCAGCTCACAGCAACTCTGGATCCCTTTTTTTTTTTTTTTCTTTTGTCTTTTTGCCTTTTCTAGGGCTGCACCCGCGGCATATGGAGGTTCCCAGGCTAGGGGTCTAACAGGAGCTGTAGCTGCCGGCCTACACCACAGCCACTGCAACACGGGATCCGAGCCGCGTCTGCGACCTACACCACAGCTCACGGCAACGCCGGATCCTTAACCCACTGAGCAAGGTCAGGGATCGAACCCGCAACCTCAAGGTTCCTAGTTGGATTCGTTAACCACTGAGCCACGAAGGGAACTCCCAGCGCTGGATCCTTGACCCACTGAGTGAGGCCAGGCAGTGAACCTGCGTCTTCATGGACACTAGTCAGATTCGTTTGTGCTGAGCCACAGCAGGAACTTGCTGGGTGTTGTCCTTTGAGTGCATGTGTTTATCTGAGTGGAGGGAAAGCTTGGGATGACACCCACTTGGAATTATTTGAATGAGAAGACTTTCTGTCTTTCTCCTTGGGGCAGAATCAGACCAGTGGGTAGGAGTGACAGGAGGATTCCAAGGAAGAAAGGTCTTCCAGCAACGGGAGCTACACAAGGGGAGAGCCCGAGTGCTGGGGTGGACGACCACCTGTCACATGAAAGGTTCTGCAGTGAAGGTGGGGTGGGCACTGCTTTCCTCTAAGACCCCTGTGCAGGAAGGCTGGGGGCAGCACGAGACTTAAGAGTTCTGAGGATGTAAAAGGAAACCCCGTAAGTATCCACGAGTGATTCGGACATGATAAGATTTCTAAGGCACATTTACTGGTACTTTGTAATTAAAAAGTAAGAGCATTAAAAGGGCTTTAAAATTCAGTGTCCCTGGAAGACTGTGAAATAACTCAGTTCTAAAATGACTTTGTAATATGATGTTATGTCAGTTACATCTCAATTAAACAAAAATTTGCAGAATTGTTTAGAGGCATTTATCTTTCCTGACCCTCTGCTGTTACCACAGCCATTATCCTCAACCTCATGTCTTTTTTTTTTTTTGTCTTTTTGCCTTTATCTAGGGCTGCACCCGCGGAATATGGAGGTTCCCCAGCTAAAGGAGCTTTAGCTGCCAGCCTTCGCCACAGCCACAGCAACGTGGGATCCGAGCCGCGTCTGCAACCTACACCACAGCTCACGGCAACGCCGGATCCTTAACCCACTGAGCAGGGCCAGGGATCGAACCCGCAACCTCATGGTTCTTAGTCGGATTCGTTAACCACTGAGCCACGAAGGGAACTCCAACCTCATGTCTTTGACACCTCTCTCATTCCTTTCCCTGCTCTTCTCCCAACTGCCCTCACTTGACTTGCTCTATGCAGCTGGTTTCTAGGGATTAATTGCCAGTCATTTATGTTAAGCCGAATAAATCCTGTTTAGAAGCAACGGTATTTAAATGTGTACCTTTTGTTTTATACCAAACAGTTTTACCCTCCCCGGTGCGGGGTGGGGGGAACAGGAGGGCGCATCACATGACAAGTGTCTGTCCCAGCCCAGTGCCACGGAGCCAGTCTCTTCCTGTTCAAAGAAAACCTGACCAGCTCCTGAAAGTGTATTTGCAAGGACTTCCCATGTTCACTTGTATCTCTTGAAAGAGGCCGGCTCGCATTCCACACCAGCACCTCTCAGCATCCGCCCTGCTTCCCCTGCCCGCTTCTCTCTTCCAGGAGGATTTTCTCCAGGCTGTGGGCTCTTCTTTTGTCCCCAGCCTTTTGTTATATCAGTCAGCCTGCTTCTTGGCTTTCCATTTGCTAAGTGTGTGGTGGTTTTTTTCTCTTTGTTGAGTCAAAAGGAAAGCTCAGAAACTGGCAAATGTGGCAAGAGAGAGCCTTCCTGCTGTCTCTGCAGTAAGAAGGCCTGGGAGTGGAACCCTTCATAGAGAACAAGTGGGTGACCAGAAACAGGTCCATAAATCTTGTCCCCTGTGTGTGGACAAGAGGGGAGTGTTGGTGGACAGACTGGATTCTGATACTCCTGTGGAGGAGAGCAAGGGATAAAGCTAGGAAGGTCGGCTGAGATCAGATGGCAGAGGGGTGGTTTTGGAAACCCAGGCTGGATTGTTAGAGTTGGAGAGGTTGGCAGGAGGCCAGTTAGATACAATTGAGGAGATAGCAGAGATTTGAAGTATGAAAATTCAGCTCATTCTGCACATTTATAGTTCTCTGTTACTTAGGAATATGTTGATACGTACAGACATTTCCACCATACCTTAAAATTACAGACTCTAGGGAGTTCTCTTTGAGGCTCAGCCATTAACAAACCCACCTAGGATCCATAAGGATGAGGGTTCGATCCCTGGCCTCCTTCAGTGGGTTAAGGATCCTGCGTTGCCATGAGCTGTGGTGTAGGTGGCAGACGCGGCTTGGATCCCGTGTCGCTGTGGCCGTGGTGGAGGCTGGCAGCTGCAGCTCCGATTACACCCTTAGCCTGGGAACTTTTACATGCTGTGGGTGCAGCCCTAAAAAGCAAAAAATACAATATAGTGCAATACAATACAATATAATACAATACAATACAATGCAATACAGTAATAGACTCTAAACCATGTTCAACCACAGTAATTCTGCTACAGGACTCTGCGTGGCATGGTTTCATGTAAAGTCAGGGTTGGAAAATAACAGTGCTGGTTTCCTGGATGAAGCAGGAATCAGAGCCCCAGATTCCTGACCACTCTGAAGATCAGATGGAAGAGCTCTTTGCTTTGTAGCAGCAGGACTGTCAGGACGAAGGAAGTTTATCTTTCTCCTTGTCACATCCTTCTTATTTCACTGCTTCAGGTGCCCTGTGCCGTACCGTAAAACAGCCATTAGAGAGGTTTCCGAGGTGGGAGGGCCACGTTACAGTTTCATTTTTGAGCAACAGAGAGATGAAAGTGAGTGTTTTAGGCAAGTACCAGGCACATAATGTACAATACGATCAATACGTGAAAGCTGTGAAGAGAGTAAAGCCCGAGTTCTCATTACAGGCAAATCATTTTTTTCATTTTCTAAGAAAAAAAGGAATTTGAGAAACTCAATGAGTAATAGGTATATGTATGTACGTATTTTAAATTTCTGCTTAAATAGCAGATTTTACAGTGCTTTATACTTTTTACTTTTTTTATTGTTTATTAAAGCATAGTTGATTTACAGTGTTGTACCAATTTCTGCTGTTTAGCAAAGTGACTCAGTCATACATATATATGCATTCTTTTTTTTTCTGTATTATTTTTCATCATGGTCTATCCCAGGAGACTGGGTATAGTTCACTGTGCTGTACAGGAAGCCCTTGGTGTTTATTTTCTGTATTGTCTGTCTGTTGATCCCAGACTCACAGAGTTCCTGTTGTGGTGTAGAGGGTTAAGGATCCAGCCTTGTCTCTGCAGCAGCTCAGGTCGCAGCAGAGGGGTGGGTTTGACCCCCGGTGTGGCACAGTGGGTTAAGGGTCTGGCATTAATGCAGCTGCAGCGCAGGTGGCAGCCGTGGCTCAGATTCAGTCCCTGGCCCAGGAACTTCCATATGCTGCAAGTGTGGCCAAAAAAAAGAAGAAAAAAATCCCAAACTCCTAATGTATCCCTCCCCCCACCAAAAGGGTTTTTACTCAAAGTAAAAATTGAAGTTTTAAATAATTGATTTTAAGAAATGGCTGATTATAGTCAATTTCAAAGTGAATATTAAAGATCATGGATATTGCTTCTTTTTTAGAAATACGTAACGTTGATTTTCATATTTATATTCTTTGCTCTAATAGAAAAATTTAATGTTGATTTTCATGTTTGTAGTCTTTGCTTTAAGGGCTGGTTAAGCAGTATTCAGCCTTTTAATTTATTTTTAATAAATTCTGCAGTAGAAGAATGAATAAGGAATCATTCTTATTCCGCCGAGGCCCCCGCACGAAGACTTCCCAGTTGACACCCACTCCAGCCCCTGAAGAGGGCGCCGCCTTCTGTGTGTGTTGGTAGAGACCCGACTTTCCTTACACATAAGCATACTGAATGATCACAGTCAGTTGTATTTGTCATTCTCCCTCTGCCTGTATGCCCCTACCCCTGGAATTCTGTTTAGAAATTGCCTTCAGATCATTTCCCTTTTTTTTTTTTAATTTCTAAGGCTTTTTTTTTTTGATCATTTTTACGGCTGCACTCACAACATATGGAGGTTGCCAGGCTACGTGTTGAACCAGAGCTGTAGCCACTGGCCTATATCACAGCCACAGCAACTTGGGATCTGAGCCACATCTGCGACCCACAGCACAGCTCAGGACAATGCTGGAACCCTAACCCACTGAGCAAGGCCATGAGTCAAACCCGTGTCCTCATGGATACTAGCCACAAGGGGAACTCCATTTATTTTTTTTTAAGACAAATTGACAATTCATTAAATAACTGATAGATTGAATTCAGCCTATGCAATAATATAAAAACAGAAAAATATGGTGAAAATTTAAGATGGAGAAATTTTAGTTATGGCATATTAATAAGTAGAATATGTGACAGGAATATCAAATTTCACTTTTAAGGATCTCAGCATTTCAAGTTAATTTTTAAAATTCTTCTTAGTTTGCATGTTCTAAACTTAAATCTTAGAGGCTCTGAATCATGATGAAGAGCTGGCACTGTTTTAATTACTTTCTCTGAGCACATAATAGGAATGTTTTATTCAGACTTATTTGAAGCCAACAAGATCTCTCAGCCAATAGCAATGTTTTAACACTCTGCCAAGACGCTAAGGATAAAAATCTCTGGTGATGTATTTGTTGTTTCTGTATTTTAAGAAATACAGGCTTTTCAAAATTGAAAATATAGTTTAAAAAATGACTGTTTCTCAAGATACGACTTTATAGCAAAACCATAAACCATAAATAGGATGGTATCCATCTAAATTTCTTGAACTTGAATTAAAAACGAATGTGAATTCTGGTTGAATTCCTTTTCTGCCACAGTTTGATGAAAGGAATTTTGCCTAGCATTGAAACAAAAATCGTTGAATTCTAAGGATTAAATTAGGTGGCTTTTTGAGGAGGGTGCGGGGTGAATTCACTCAAGTGAACTGAGATGGATACTTTGGCTGTTTGGAAAGAGAGTGATTAGAAGAAATCAGAGTGTTCTCCAGGACTTCTCAGTTCTTTGCCTTCAGACAAAAACTCCTTGAATATGCCTCCGAGTCCATGAATGTACTTCTAGCATCTTTCATCTGAAATTCAGCTACTAATCCAGAAGGAAGTAGAACCAAACGTCTCAAGCAAAGGCTTTTAGTCGACGGGAGCATGGATGGGTTCGCCCGAGTCATCTGGATTTCCTTAGCATCCTTGAGTTGATTCTAATTTGTGTGGACCGTGGCTTAAAATCAGAATTGAGGTAACTGTGAGTATTTGTTTTTTACATAGATAGTATTTATTTGTTTTTCAAACAGTTTTAAACAGTTTTTTGAGAGGTAATACTCCATGGATCGCCTTCCTAGAGATGAGTTGCATGGATGCCTGGTATCACAGTGCACTACCACCGAAAAATTCGGTAGCATTCGGGAGCATCACTGAACTGCGTCAGGATTTGATCAACAGTAGCCACAGAGCTGCAGGTTTACACATCAGTAATCTAGAGCCCATTCACCTAGCATATCTCCCTCATGCCCCAAGTTCCTGTGTTTAGTTTTCTGACACTTCAAAGGGATTGATATGGAAACTTTATATTGTGGAAGCGTATATTTAAAGTCATTCTGTGTTTATTTTTCCGTGTTTAGAATGGGAATGAGAGTTTTCAATGGTGAAAACAAAAGCAAAACAAAGCCGTCTTTGTATAAAGTTACAGTGATGTCATTCTGACAGTATTTGTTCAGCCCTTTTTTATTGTTATCTATAAACTCTGTGCCATATGCAGTTTGGATTTTAGGAGATGGCATGTAAGATAAGAGCCCAACAAACTGTCACCTAGCCTACAAACTTGTCCACTTGGCCCCACCGCGTTCTCCTTCTTGACTCTGAAGGTGGAGATGCCATTTGTCCTCCTATCTAATTGCAGCTCTTTGGAGTTCCCTTCGTGGCGCAGTGGTTAACGAATCCTACTAAGAACCATGAGGTTGCGGGTTCGATCCCTGGCCTTGCTCAGTGGGTTAAGGATCCGGCGTTGCCCTGAGCTGTGGTGACGGTCGCAGACGCGGCTCGGATCCCGCGTTGCTGTGGCTGTGGCGCAGGCCGGCGGCTACAGTTCCTGTTAGACCCCTAGCCTGGGAGCCTCCATATGCCGCGGGTTCGGCCCTACATAAAGAGAAAAAGACCAAAAAAAAAAAAAAGTGTAACTGCAGCTCTTCAGTCCAGCTCTCATCTCCCTCTGTTGTCTCCATCCCAAGAACCTGTTTTATCCATTCTCCCCTCTGGATTTTCGACCTCTCTCTCTCCCCCAGTACCTTCCCATCAGTATCTAAACAGATTAAATTCCTTCTTGGTAACACACTCTGCCTTGATCCCATGAACCTCTTGTGGTACTCGCTTGAAAAAGCCACTGGAGTGTATCGATTTCATTTCCTGCCAGCCGCGGCCTGGCTTACACCCCACCGCCCCTCTCCTTCCCTGTAGTTGTCTCGCAGTCCCTGAGCTCTGGGCATCATCGGGAACTGTTTTCTGTGCCCCTGAGTTTGCTGCTCCCTCTGCTCGGAGCACTCGCCTTCCCCACCGCTCGCTCCCAGCCTCCCTCCCACCGCACATTCAGGCTTTACCCAACTCCTCCTTTACGGGGTCTCAAATGAGACCTGGCTCTCTCCAGAAACTCTCCTCTGACCACTTGAATCCCAGTCAGAGTCCAAGCTAGGAGCCCCTCCCGTCGCCTCCCACCCCTTCCCTTGTGCAGAAGCGTTTGCTTCATGAAGTTGAACTGGCCGTTGTCCTGCTCACCCCACTCTAAGCCTGGTGTGTGTGGCTGGGGGATGCTGGCAGCTCGTTCATGGTTGTCCGGTGCCTAGCGGTGTGCACCGAAATATTTGTAGAACTAGTAAGACAGTGCAAGTGCTTTTAGGAAACTGGCATTTTTAACAAAAAATAACCCCCTAACAAAGTCTTAAAGCAAGGGTGTTGAGAGACTTCCCTGACTCTGGAAACTCTTAAAAACCCTCTCTGGTATGATGAAATATTCCCAGTGCTTCTTTCTCTGTCTCTCCCTTCGCTAGGTGAATGGTTGCTCTACTGCTGGTTCACTGCTCTCATTCGTTGGTGCAAACATGTCTTAAACATCTTTGGTAAGCGCTGTAGAGCCCTCGTTTGCTGTTTCTGGCACGTTGACAAGGTGGCGGATGGTCCTTGCTCGATAGTGGGCACTGGAGAAAGAACCCAGCTGGATGCGTGTCCAAGAGCAGACTTTCTCTGCCTTATAGGAAGTCACCCTTTCAGACAGAGGGTGGATATGCCTGTGGGTGTGTAGGAGGGACAGGCCTAATGCACATTACACTCTCTGCGTACCTTATCGTGGGAATATCTAAACAAATGCAAGTTATTCCATCAGCCCACCTGCTCTTGGAAAGAAGAGGAATTATTAGGAAGCCCACCAGGGCAGGTGGAAGCAGAAGGTTGAAATCGGGAGTCAAGGGGGTGGAGCCAGTACTGCTAATACCACTGATGCTGCCTTGACCTTCACAGCTGCCTCTGGTTTCAAGAAACAGGGGCTGCTTGGAGTTCCCCTGTGGCTCAGCATCAATGAACCCAACTAGTATCCACGAGAACGTGGTTTGATCCCTGGCCCTGATCAGCGGGTTAAGGATCTGGCGTTGCTGTGAGCTTCAGTGTAGGTCGCAGATGCGTCTCAGATCTGGCGTTGCTGTTGCTGTGGTTGTAGTGTAGGCCGATTGGTGGCTGCAGCTCCTATTTGACCCCTAGCCCGGGAACTTCCATACACTATGGGTGCGGGCCTAAAAAAACAAACAAACAAAAAAAAGAAGAAAAGAAAGAATGAAAAGAAACAGGGACTTGCTCAAGAGAGCATAAGTGAATAGGAGGTTTGTTGAAACTGCACGGAAGACTCACAGCCCAACCTCAGGAAGGACAGGAGGGCCTGACCCATTTGGTCGCATTTTTCAGACTTTCAAGAATGCCGAATGAGCGTCCCCAGCCTTTGGATATTTAACCCAGAAGCAGGCATGTGGTCCAGTTCCCTGCGGCCTGAGAGCACAGTGCTGTGAGGAGAGCAGATTCTCTGCCGAGGAGGTGCGGGCAGGTGGGCAGTGACCGGGCTCTCTGGCAGGAGGCAGTATGTCCTAGTGGCCGAGAATAAAGGCTGCAGAGTCATCCCTCCTGGGTCCATCTCTGGTCCACAGCTACCTGTGATGGGGGCTGAGCTTCCTGGCCTCGGTTTCCTCACCTGTACTGTGAGGGCCCTGATCTTACAGGGCTCCTGCGCAGATGCACGCAAGAATAAATTCAACGGGCTTAATAAGCACATGGTAAATGCTCAATAAACCTTGGCCGTTTTTATCAGCAGAGTGTTGCCTCACGTAGTGATAGGCGTGAAGTAACTTTGAAAAGAGCAGCTCTCGATGTTTGAAACGGCGTGTGCGGGGTGA
The DNA here is from genome assembly GCA_004024745.2 of Catagonus wagneri. NCBI lineage: Eukaryota > Metazoa > Chordata > Mammalia > Artiodactyla > Tayassuidae > Catagonus > Catagonus wagneri. The sequence continues at coordinate 7,906,499 of PVHT021183523.1, read as the reverse complement.
CTGGGCTTAGCAGAAGACACTTCCCTCAGTGGCTCCTTGGGGGGTGGGAGCAGGTGCTACCCTCTGGCATTTGGAGTGATTTAGTAGCCAGGGTGTGCTCACACCGAATGGGCATGGGCACCTGCCCAGGGCTGAAGTGAGCCACCGAGATCCTTGACTGTGCAAGCGGGGTGCTGACTGGGCAAGTACTCCTGTTACCCACTTGCTGAGTGCTCTGCTTTTCATTTATTTCCCCTTCCCCTCTTCTCCAACCCTAAAAGCAAAAGTTGGACATGTAATTTTTTCAGTTGTTCTGCATCTCTTTGAAGGAGACAGCTAGGTATGCCTTATTCCCGTGTTTTTAGCCCTTAATGAAGTTAAGGGGACTAACAGGTTTTGATGCACGAGCTCCCTTTACAAACTGGAATTGTCCATCAGCTGTTTGTTTCTTCGATGTCCTAAGAAAAGATCCCTGTCTGGGTCTGGATTTTGTCAGAAATTTTGAAATAGTTCAGTTTCTTGGTAGTGCCAATTTGAAATAAAAGGGGGAAAAAACAGAAACATTATTGCTTCAATGATTGTGACTTTATAGTGGCATCAATTATGTCTTTCACTTTTACTTATGTCTACATTTGTGTCCACCTCTATGGAGAAAACTCTGGATGAAGATACTATTTAGAAATTTTTTTGTTTTGTTTTGGCTTTTTGTCTTTTTAGGGCCGCACCCGCGGCATATGGAGGTTCCCAGGCTAGGGGTCTAACAGGAGCTGCAGCTGCCGGCCTTCGCCACAGCCACAGCAACACCAGATCCGAGCCACGTCTGCAACGTACACCAGAGCTCATAGCAATGCTGGATCCTTAACCCACTGAGCGAGGCCAGGGATCGAACCCGCAACCTCATGGTTCCTAGTTGGATTCGTTTCCGCTGCGCCACGACAGGAACTCCCTGTTTAGAAAATTTGATTTCGAGAAAAGATAAGTTTGGAACCAAATATAAGTGAAATATATGTGAAAGGGCATTTTTGTTTCCCAGAAAAATAAAGGTTTTCAGGAGTTGGTTGTTGCTGGCTTGTTTTTGTTTCTGAGCAGCCAAAGTGAACAGTTACCATTTCTGATTATCTTTTATCCTGCATTGTACTTTCTGGTGTGCTTTTATGAGAAATTAATCTCTTAAAAGTAAAGAATGAGAGGAAAGTCAATAACTCCATGGTATTACGACCATATCTTTTTTACCCTTTCACTCAATTATTTAAACTACAGTAAAATTTGAAAATACGTTTTTGAACTTTAAAGTTATAGAAATGTAATCGATGTTGCATTGGGAGGCTGCAAACCCAAAAGCTCTAGCTCAGAGAACGCACGCGTGTTAGGGCAAGGTTCCTGGGTTTGTATGGTTAAATTGCTTTTTCTCAGTCATTCCACAAAACAGAAAGTACAAATGTCTCACCATGATACTAGCAGCTCAAACGAGGGAAGGAAAATCTGGTTATAATTTGGATGAGTGAATTGGTTGAGGATTTCTCGGAACGCCTTCCCCGCCAGCTTGCCGCGGCTACTTTCTCCTGTAAGATTTATTGTCAGCGCCTGTGATACTGATCCGGAGGACTGAGTCTGAAATTTCAGCTCTTCTGGGGGTGGGGGGTGGGGGGATTCATTCCTGTGCAACGAAATGCTACATCCAACTTCTGAGCCAAGCTGAAAATCCAGGATCTGCTTTCGACTGTCATTAGCAGATTTTGAAAAATCTTTTCCTGTGGTCAGATAAAAAGAGTTCTGCTCTGTGGTGTTGTCATTATCATCAGGGCCAGGGATTTTATTGGATCTAAAATTCTACGTGGTCAAGTTTACAACCGAGATGTGAAGAAGTTTCAGAAGGAGATAATTCCAAGCTGCCGAGGAAGGAATTCAGCTTTTTTTGGCAAGAATTAGTAGGGGCTCCATCGGGGAGAAACCTTCACGCGGAGGGTTGGGGTGGGAGCGGTGGGGAGGACTCCGGAAGATTCGGGTGTGCCCTCAGGCTCACAAATCCATTCAGAGGCCCTACCTGGGCTGTTGCAGATCCCCCTGAGCGGTTCCGCTGGCCAATTACATTTTCCGATCTAAGCTAGTATGCTCATATTTTACTCCTTGGTAGAGAGACCGCTGTCTTAGAGATTAGTAAGATAACTGTTTATTGAAGAAAGGTATGTATCAGTTTCTGGTAGCACCAGAATCACCGGTGGCCTCATAAGAGTGTTGATCAGAACTTCTCTATGCTAAGGCTTAGGTCAAGGGTATGCGTGTCACGTGGGCCTCTTCCCAAAGTCTAAATCGTCGTCCTTTACTACATGTACGTAGGTTTTTCTACCCAGTACCAGTCCGTGGTCATAGAAGCAGTAGCTGACGGTAGGTATGAGGGCTGGGATCATTGTCTGCTCTTGGAAAAACAGCCGGTGCCCTCCAGACCAGATGGAATCACCTTCAAAACCCCTGCATAGTTATTTGTTGATGAGCAACACACCAGAGCCCAGGCAAGGGCAGTAAATGCAGACGTGAGTCAAAGAATAAGTATGAGTGGATTTTTTCCAGTAATGAAAGAAACTTCTAGAAATGAGACTGAGGTTGTCATAACCATTTTACATAAGGAGCATGTCTTTTAAAAATGCTTTAAAGGAAAATTATAAAGCTTTTTTTAAAGGTTTAATATTAAATTATTTTACTCATATCAGACACAAATATCATATTTTTTCTCATTCCCCCATTGCCACTCTACTTTCATACATCAGTCTCTCTCCACAAGATCATATTTTACAAAAGCACAGGATTCTTTTTTCTTTATTAACTGAATACTATATGACACACCTGCTAAGGTTTAGTAAATGTTTGTTTAACAGTGATTTATTAAATGGACCCAGCATGTTTTTACATTGCTTTTTTCCCATCTCATTATATTTCTGCAAAGTTGGTTTTGTGTCATAGCTTTTGCAATCGGTATTTTATCAGTGGTGCCTAGTTAAGACTGTTTGCAGAGGACATTGCATAACCTGTCCATTCGGAGAAAAGTTTCTGACATCCACTTTTCTGTTACTCAAAAGCAAATGAACGCTTGACAAATGGCAGCTTTGCCCTATTTCCTCAGGGCAACATAAAAAAAAAGAAACTGAACATGAAATACTTTACATTTTTAATAGGAAAGAGGCAGTAGCATTCAGATCTTCCCTTAAAGCTATACATTTCTTTAAGTTTTGCTTCCCATGTAATCTGGAGTGAATGAATTTTACTTGTATATTGACAAGACGAAGGTCACTCATTCATTTGGGATAACTGTTACTAAAAAAATTTTCACTACTGTTATTTCAAAGAAGGTTTGCTTATTTGTTGTCTTACTTATTCCTTTTTTGTTGTTGTTGTTGTTGTTTTTGCTTAAGGGTCACACCTGTGGCATAAGGAAGTTCCCAAACTAGAGGTTGAATCGGAGCTGCAACTGCTGGTCTACACCACAGCCACAGCAAGTCGGGATCTGAGCCATTTCTGCAACCTACACCACAGCTCATGGCAACACCATATCCCTAACCCACTGAATGAGGCCAGGGATTGAACCCTCATCCTCATAAATACTAGTCGGATTCATTTCTGCTGTGCCACAACGGGGATTCTCTCTTTTTTTGCTATTCTATTTTGTGTTGGGAGGGGTTGAAATTTCAAAAACAACATGGTGACCATGTTACCAAAAAAGGGATTAAAAAACAAAGGAAAGCTCACCCACAATCCTATCACTCCTTTCTTCTTAGTTTTCTTTGCTTCCTTCCAAATTCCCTTGCAATAGTTGTAAAATTTGTGCTTTTTATTCATAACATTTGAGGTTCAGCAATCCTTTACCAAGAGAGGGTTGTATTTAGCTAACAACTAAAAGGTACGTGTCATTCTGTATATCAGAGTAACAGGTCCCATTTTCACATGATCTTAAATCATTACTAAAATTCAGTGGGTCTTCGGATTCCCGTCGTGGCACAGCAGAAATGAATCCGAGTAGTATCCATGAAGATGCATGTTTGATCCCTGGCCTCACTCAGTGGCTCGGGTATCTGGCATTGCCGTGAGCTGTGTTATAGGCTGCAGATGCGACTCAGATCCCACATTACTGTGGCATAGGCCAGCAGTTGTAGCTCTTATTTGACCCCTAGCCTGGGAACCTCATTATGCCATGGGTGCAGCCCTAAAAAGAAAAAAAAAGAATTCAGTGGGTCTTCACTTCCGAGCATTTTTCAGTTGGCGGTTATCCCTAATGCTTGATTTTTGCACGTCTCTGTTGTGTAAAAATGCTTACATGTTACTGAAGGTCAGCATTTAGTAAATACTTTCAGTTCCCCTCCTCCCACCTCAGTTGGCCTTTGTATAACTCCAGCTTTTGCTTCTTTTTTAAGCAAAACACTTTGCTTCCTTACCTTCTAGATGTGTTATATGAGAAAAGCTATTTAAGGGCTTGGTAGTAGTAGAAATTGATACACATTGATTTATGCAAGTGTTGATGAATTTTGACTGTCAGTACTTGGCAAAATTAGAGATGTCATCTGTATTTGTGATATTTTCACCAAGGATTTGTGAGGCGCCATGGTTGCCACTCTGTCAGATGGTGTGGAAATACTAATGTGTAAAACTTAATTTTTACCACCAAAGAACTTTTCACTTATTTTCATTTTTTCTTTAGGCTTTTTCTCTGTATTCTTTCAATCAGCTGCTTTCAACATTAAGGATTTGAATTTTAGTGATGTGTGAATAATGTTGAGTTGCCATGGCTGTGGCGAAGGCCAGGAGCTACAGCTCCGATTTGACCCCTAGCCTGGGAACCTCCATATGCCGCAGGTGCGACCCCCCACCAAAAAAAAAAAAAAAAAAAAAACAAGTAAATATAAATAAGCATGTATATTTTATTACAAATTCATATTTAAAGTATAGATGAATAGCAACTTTATTTAGAAAACACCAAGCATGTTTTGAGGGGCAATTTCTTTAGTTCTTTTTTTCTTTTTGTCCTTTTAGGGCTGCACCCGCGGCATATGGAGGTTCCAGGCTAGGGATCTAACAGGAGCTGTAGCTGCAGGCCTTTGCCATAGCCACAGCAACGCCAGATCCGAACCGCATCTGCAACCTACACCACAGCTCACAGCAATGCCGGATCCTTAACCCACTGAGTGAGGCCAGGGATTGAACCTGAAACCTCATGGTTCCTAGTCAGATTTGTTTCCGCTGCACCGCACCGGGAACTCCTGAATTTCTTTATTCTAAATGTGGCTCCACATTAGAAACAATGAAAGCAGAGCTCACACATATTTGATAAAGCTGTAGACTATGTAATGATGGCATTTTTACCTGCTTTTAGGCAATAACTAAACTTCAGGTCCCATCAAGCTAGAGGACATACCTATATTCTGTGTCATTCTAGACATAATATGAGCATAGCCCTTGGCATGTAATAAGGCCTAAAAAACACGAGTTCAAGGAATGATTGAAGGAAAGAGAGAGGGAACCAAAAAGATGAGGCGATTTCCCCCGTCGCTTGCTGCCAGGAGAATAAACCATCTCTTGGAATATATTTCTATCTTTAAAAGTTGCAACAACAAACAAAATTGGCAAATCTTTGTAATGGCCCGAGGCTCCTATTTTTCTTTTCTTTTCTTTGCACCCCAGATAAGCCCTTTGTGGCAGTCCCCTATAAAAGCCCATGGAGGTGAACTCAGAGAAAATCACCGCTTTGGCTTTAGCCATTTCTGATCACTCAGGGCCACGGCCACCGCAACAGAGAGAGCAATTCAGGTGGCGCAGCTGTGCGGACAAGCGGGCGGATAATTAGAGTCAGTGATTCAAGAACATTCTTTAACCGCCCCTCCCCTTCTCTTCCTCAGGTGCCTGTCTTCACAATGATTCCCTGCAGAGCAGCACTGTCTTTTGCCCGATGTCTGATCCGGAGAAAGATCGTCACTCTAGACAGTCTAGAAGATTCCAAACTCTGCCGATGCTTATCCACCATGGACCTCATTGCCCTGGGGGTTGGAAGCACTCTCGGTGCTGGGGTTTACGTCCTCGCTGGGGAGGTTGCCAAAGCGGATTCTGGCCCCAGTATCGTGGTTTCCTTCCTCATCGCTGCCCTGGCTTCCGTGATGGCCGGTCTTTGCTACGCTGAATTTGGGGCCCGCGTTCCCAAGACCGGGTCCGCGTATTTGTACACTTACGTTACTGTCGGAGAGCTGTGGGCCTTCATCACTGGCTGGAATCTCATTTTGTCTTACGTGATAGGTGGGTTTCCAAAACAAATCAACCTAATTTGGTAGACTGGTGGAAGCAGCACTCCGCAGGCAGAGGCCTTGGGGTTTCGTGGCCGCTGAGCATTAACGAGCGACTGAGCGTCTTAGTGCAGCACTTAATCCCTGCGTTTCACTTTTCTCATCTCTAAAGTGTCTCCTTCTAATTGCAGAATTTGGTGATTCTGCTTCTGCTCTGAATATACGGGTTTGAAAACCTGTTCTTTTGTTTTAATTTTTTATGGCCTCACCGATGGCATATGGAAGTTCCCAGGCTAGGGGTGGAATCAGAGCAGCAGCTGCTGGCTGATGCCACAGCCATAGCAACTCTAGATCCAAGCAGCATCTGTCACTTACACCCCAGCTCAGGGCAACGCTGTATCCTTAACCCTCTGAGTGAGGCCTGGGATTGAACCCGAGTACTCGTCGGGTTTGTTACCACTGAGCCACGATGGGAACTCCTGAAAACCTGTTTCTTAAAACATGATAGTTCTCTTTTTGTTTTTTTTTTTTGCTTTTTAGGGACGCACCCTCGGCATATGGAAGTTCCCAGGCTAGGGGTCCAATCGGAGCTACAGCCACTGGCCTACACCACAGCCATAGCAACTGGGGATCTGAGCCCCATGTCCGACCTACATCACAGCTCATGGTGAAGCCAGATCCTTAACCCACTGAGTGAGGCCAGGGATGGAACCTTCTCATGGATACTAGTTAGGTTCATTACTGCTAAGCCACAGTGAGAACTCCCAAAAAATGATAGTTCCTTAGTGTGATTAAAGTTACCTGGTTTCACAGTAATGGACTTGGGCATTTGATAGTTATATTGTGAAATTATGAAATTATGAAGATAATTTTCTGTGATTAAAAATGTTCACTTCTGTCTGAATTAACCCGTGTTGATCCTAGAGTCAAGTAGCAGAAGATGTTATGTTCATTTTCTCCCACTGATCTCATGTTCTCTGATCGTTCTGTTTTGGAAGGTACATCAAGTGTTGCAAGAGCGTGGAGTGGAACCTTTGATGAACTCCTTAACAAACAGATTGGTCAGTTTTTCAGGACATACTTCAAAATGAATTACACTGGCCTTGCAGAGTATCCTGACTTTTTTGCTGTGTGCCTTATATTACTTCTAGCAGGTAAGAAAACCAATTACACCTGTCCCTCAGATGAGTCGGACTAGAGTTCTCAGGAAAATAGGTTAGCACTGAATTGGGGACCTGAATCCCCAAGGCTAGACAGCATCTTTACACACATAAGTTGCTATTGGAGATCTGTGGACTTTGTCACTAGCTGAAGTCACATTTTATCTTATGGAATAGGTATGTTTCAAAAAATAAATCTAGGATTTTCTCTTGTGGCTCAGCGGTAGCGAACTCGACTAGAATCCATGAAGATGCGGGTCTGATCCCAGAACTCTCTCAGTGGGTTAAGGACCCAGCACTGCCGCCAAGTTGTGGCATAGGTTGCAGATGCGGCTCCGATCCGTTGTCTCTGGCTGTGGTGTGAGCCAGCAGCTGCAGCTCCATGCTGACCCCTAGTCTGGGAACTTCCATATGCCACAGGTGCGGTCCTAAGAGGAAAAAAAAAATCTAACTTATATGGAATGGTAGAAAAAGTGCTTTTGAATAAGTACCTGGAATACACTAAGTCAGATAAGGTACCTCAATTTCATTATACTAATTGGAGATTTGCAGAAATGTCAGTTTCAGTAAGAAAGAATATAAAATTTTGGCATTAGTTACAACTAAGGGTATTTTCAAGCATACTATTTCTGGAAGAAATTCTTTATATTTATGCCTATATAGTATAGACACCTGGTTGTAAAGGAAGTACATTCAAACCAGTTGTTTTTTAAATGTAGACATCATGTAGACAAACATACTTGATACTAGAATTTTCCTATTTTCACCAGTTTTGTAGCATAGCGGTTTAAAAAGGCAGAGGAATTAGAGTCAGAGTGACCAGGTTTTCAGTTCTACTCTACCACTTCCTGCCTTTAGAACACTGGGTGACTTAATCTTCTCACGACTCAAGTTTGCTCATCCATGAAATGGGGGTGTCAGTGTCTGTGTTGTACAGGCTTCTTGCTTGATGCACAGCAACTGGCAGGCAGTTTTATTTTGTAGGCATAGCTAATCCCTGCTGTCCCTTTATACTTATTTTAGTTATTTGAACATTTTCCATGCCGATTGTCATCCCTTCCTTGCACTCCTGCTGAAATCCATCAAGGATTGCACTAAGAAGAAAGTTGATGCTTGTTCCCACTTCCTACTGGACACATCCTTGCTTTCTGGTCCAGCTTTTCTTTTCTCTAGCTGCTTTCTTCCTGTTTTTCTATAAATGAAACTTTTCCTTGTAAAATGATATAATTAAAAAAACTACACACTCTACAAATTAGCCATTAACTTAATGTTCTATGTGAAGGTAGGGTTACACATATGAACGGAATTTATAGGTCTGAAACATTTGGCAGTTTCCTTCAAATGTCAGGAAAAAATTGCATCAATTGTTTTTCAACAGGTGATAGGTTTTATTTGTTTGTTTTGGTTTCTCAGCAGCCTAGCTAACATTACGTTAGTTACATCACATTTTATTTAGGGATGGTTTCAGTGATCTTAAATCTTCAGCTTTAATCTCTAAACAATGAGAAGCACGTAGCTATGACACAGTTCCAATCATTAAGTTCCACGGCAAGACTCCGACCTTGGCTTGCATCTTATGTCCCGTGTTTATTGACCATGTGTCTTTAAATGTGGATTAAGGCGTTCCTAACGAATCCGACTAGGAACCATGAGGTTGCGGGTTCGATCCCTGGCCTTGCTCAGTGGGTTAAGGACCCTGCGTTGCCGTGAGCTGTGGTGTAGGTTGCAGACGCGGCTTGGATCCTGCGTTGCTCTGGCTGTGGCGAAGGCCGACAGCTACAGCTCCTGTTAGACCCCTAGCCTGGGAACCTCCATATGCTGCGGGTGCGGCTCTAGATAAGGCAAAAAGACAAAAAAAATATAAATAAATAAATACATACATACATAAGGATTAAGATAACAGGATAACTTTGTTCTTAGAAACTTTGAAGACCAAAACTTCCTACTGTAATCTTTATTCACATTGTAATACCAAATGTCTTGTCAACTGAAGCTGGATGCAGGGGAAGTATATGTAGTATTTAGATGAGGTCGTCTTTGGCCTCTAATCTGCTGGCGGGAAGTGGGGACCTCAGAATGGAGAGTGCACTCGGGGTACTGGGACAGTTTTACAAAGCGTGGTGGTGGCTTTGTTATTTTCCAAAGTATCGGTGATATGATGTATAGTGTTTCCTAATCTGTCAGAGTCAGTAACTGTACTGACCATACAGTTCTCCTTTATGATTTTCATATAGTTGTATTCCTGGGTAATTCTGGGAATTATACAGGTGGGAGGCTGAAATTCAGCTTTTCTCATCTCTCTACTTCAATATTTTTGCTTATTTGAGCATGGCTGGTATAAATATGGGCAAGAAGCAAAAGACTATATGATATAAGCCTTTCATCACAATTATTTTCCCAATAGTAAAAAGTAAACTTTCTTGGATCCCTAATTCATGTCTTATACAAGATGGATTAAAGATATAAATATGATAGATATAATCATCAAAGTACTGGAAGGAGACAAAGTTGAATATTTGGGGATTAATATTAGGGAAAATCTTTCTAGAGGTAGGAACTAAAGAGGAAACATTTATATTCTAAGACCTTCTTACATGTATACTCAATACTCAAAACTAAGTTTAAAAGTACATGATAAATTGGGAAAAAAACATGCTATACACATATACAGTCAAGAGAGCTTATAACATTATTATATAAATGTATTATAAATTAATATTAATAAGAATAGCCTAATGGGAAAAAATGGACAATTTATATTGGGCCAGACTTTCTGGAGATTGCTTTGACAACATGAAGCAAAAGTCTTATATAAAGTATATACCCTTGATACAGTATTACTTTATAGAAAATTATTGTAGGAGTTCCCATTGTGGCTCAGCAGTTAGCGAACCCGACTAGCATCCATGAGGATGTGGGTTAGATTTCCAACCTTGCTCAGTGGGTCAAGGATCCGGCGTTGCCCTGAGCTGTGGTGTAGGTTGCAGACAGGGTTCAGATCTGGCGTTGCTGTGCCTGTGGCGAAGGCCAGCAGCTTCAGTTCTGATTAGACCCCCAGCCTGGGAATCTCTGTATGCCATGGGTGTGGCCCTAAAAAAAAAAAGAAATTATTGTGAAGAAATAATTGGAAGTGTAAAAAGATATTTATAAAAGGATGATAATCTCAGTACTGTTTATAGTTGTAATAAACTGACCTGATTTCTATAAATATAGGAGTAAAGTTAGTGTCTCCACATAGTAGAAGAGGATGTGGCTGATAAAAATGAGAATGTGTATTTGTTGACATGGAAATGTGTGTGTGTCCTTGTGTGTGTGTGCCAAACTAAGGAGAGGAGATTACATTTGATTTTTGTTTCCTTTTATTTTCTTTTTCTGGATCTTCCAAACTATTTAAATAGGAAATTGATTACTTTTACAATCAGAATGTAAAAATAAAACTATTAAAGTGAGAATCAATTTACAAAGTATCTTTTGGAATGACAAGTGAAGGATTACTTTGTTCAATGTATCCAGTAACTATGAGGCAGAGGATATGGTTGACCTTTTACTTATAAAATTCTGCAGCCCTGAACCTTGAAATGACTTTTTAGAACAGCATTTCATTAATAATGAAGTTACTTTACCTCTACCTGCCCATTGGTAATAACAGCCAAAGTCACTAAGTTGACCTATTTATTGGAGAGGGTGAGATCTCCTGGCTATGAGCATGGCCTGACTTCTGAAATCGAGCTGGTTTTATTCACAATTAGGTGAGCGCTCTCAATAGAGAGGGATAAATGTCAATTAAATATATGAATACTGGTGAAATAATATGCTAAAACCTGTAATTGTCTCAAAATGGTCTTGCTTTTTCCTAAAAGTTAGGTTAAAAATTAAAATATTCCTTTTCCCCCCATAGGTCTTTTATCTTTTGGAGTAAAAGAGTCTGCTTGGGTGAACAAAGTCTTCACGGCTGTTAACATCCTGGTCCTTCTCTTTGTTATGGTGGCTGGGTTTGTGAAAGGAAATGTGGCAAACTGGAAAATCAGTGAAGACTTTCTCAAAAATATATCAGCAAGTGCCAGGTGAAATATTTGGGTTTTTTTCCTCTCCTGTTTTGAGTTTTGTTTTGTTTTTTTTTTAATTTTCATGCTTTCGTCTTACATTACATTTTTCTCTAGAACAATGGTTCTCAAACTTTCTACTTCAGAGAACTTTCTGAAGCTCTGTTCTATTTTGAGAACTGTTCTTCCCAGGCTCCCCCCAGTCATGAATGCATAGGTATGCTCACCATTGTGCAGCTATTTAAAGCCATGCAGCTGCTGCTTCTTAATCTCAAGCTTGGCTCCAGGTTTAAGAGAAGGGCAAGGAGAGATCCTAACCCTTGGACTAGTGGGTTTTTTCCCCCCCAAAGATTTGCCTCTAAATAACAATGAGTATTTTTGAGTCGTGCATCCTTTAGTTCTTTCTTTGGGAACACTCTTTGGTTCCATTGCTTTCTTTCAACCTTGCAGTAATTTTCAGGCCTTCTGGCTTTTTTTGAGAATGTTATTGGTTGCTTAAGCAGAATTGTCTATGCATTTCACTTTAAACCAGACAATCTCAAAAGTTAATTATATATAAAAGTTTCATCCTAAGATTTATTTAAGCATAATATTCCTATGTGTAAATAAATAAGATTACAAAAATCTCTGTTATATGAGGTGATGTACATGTACTTGTTTTCCTTTACCTATGTTGTGTGTTGTCATTCTGATAAGGCAAACATTTAGTATCCTCTGGGTTTATACAATTTTTAACGTGTTTCAACTTCGGTATTATTAATCAAGCCTAAGGGGATTTTATTTCACTTTGTCAGATGTCTTAGTAAACTTTTTAGATGCGCAGTCTACCCCACTGTCCATGAGAAAAGAAAGTTTCGTGTCTTTATTTCAGACCATGGCCCATATATGTGGTCGCTGTTCTCAAAACCCTGCCTGGCTGTGAGTTCCAGCCAGAGTGGATCTGAGCCTCCTGCTTATGCTATTGATCAGCCTCCGACTGAGTGCTGGTAATCCAAGAGCGTGCCGTTGTTGGGAACACAACCCTGTCCTCTAAGACAGAGTGAAAAAATCAGAATTTACTCTCAGCTTTGTACAGCAGTAGCTCCAAAGAGCTGGTGAACACAGTAACCCCCAAGGAGGTAGTTTGAGACAATTCACTTGAAGAAGCAGTTTTCTAGGAAAATGACTTTCCAATGTGCTTCTTCTCTTCTTTAGAGAGCAACCTTCTGAAAATGGAACAAGTGTCTTCGGGGCTGGTGGCTTTATGCCTTATGGTTTTGCGGGAACTTTGGCTGGGGCTGCGACCTGCTTTTATGCCTTTGTGGGATTTGACTGCATTGCAACAACTGGTAAGAGCAGAGTCTTGGCTCTATTAGAAGGAAAAAGAGTTCCTTGAACCCATGGGTGACAGCAGAGGATTGGGGAAAGAGAGTGGAATTGGGGGTAATAGGGGCTGGTTCCAGATGCAGATGTAGCGCCTGCTGTATAAAAAAGAAAAGTAAGTAAAATTCCAAGACTTGGTTTCCATACTGGTAAAAGTCAGGACAGCAGTGCATACCCCTCAGATGTCATGAAGGTTACCTAAGATATAAAAAACTACGCAAAATACTTTGCAGGCTGTCGACTACTTTATAAATGTTAGTCATAATTACCTTTGGTCTGGGAGTGCTGTCGCAACAAATAACACATGGCGATCATGCCCTTAAATTGTTTCTTCTTTAATAGGACAAAATGTATTGGGATATACATATATATATGTATATAATATTTTTTTTCTCTATATCCTGTACAACAAAATAGTCATGCCACAGTCACTCCCTAAGTGCTTCACCTGGGTTCATATTATTGCGTGGACTTAAAATTGACCATATTTTGGGTATTTCAAATGCCAGATCTTAGGAGAAAGAGCCAGAGTGTACTCTTTTAATTGAAACTAGAATTTAATACAAATCATGCACTGAGTGGAATTTTATCTTCGTATATATGGAAGCCTTCATAATTAAGGGCCTAAGAATGCCAAGAGGTATAATCTCTGCAGAGGAATCATTTTCCAAGTGGATTAAGACTGCTGTTCTATCCCTAAACATTTAAGAGTGCTGGTATATCTTTTTTTTTTTTTCTGGAAACATGACATTGACTTGCAGGATTTCTTGCTTTCTCATCTTGCCTCTGGGCTTTGGGTCTTTATGTGCTAGCAAGGGACCCTCACGAGGAGAGAGGACGTCGTGTGGCATAGGTGGAGTAAGCTGAGAAAACAGAAGGGACAGAAGCAGAGGAGAATTGCTATGAAGGAGAAAAATAATTCATGTTTTATTAAATATGCAAATCTTTTTGTTGGCTTAGGCGAAGAAGTCCGGAATCCTCAGAAAGCCATTCCTATTGGAATTGTGACTTCTCTGCTTGTTTGTTTTATGGCCTATTTTGGGGTCTCGGCAGCTTTGACCCTTATGATGCCTTACTACCTCCTTGATGAGAAAAGCCCACTTCCTGTAGCATTTGAGTACGTTGGATGGGGTCCCGCCAAATATGTCGTTGCTGCAGGCTCCCTCTGTGCTTTGTCAACAAGGTATGCTGCTTTGCCTTTGGGGCAGCTGTCTGGGTTACTGCAAAGTCTAAAGAACTGGTTTTGTATGTTTTAAAAGTAATCCTAATAGGAGGAACATAATATGCAACTATGTTCTCTGAATAGTTCACCCAGAATTGCCATATCAACATCTTAAGTGATTAAAAACTTTCGCCATCAGGTAAAAATTTTCCATGATAATGACGGTCCAAGCTTCCATGGATATATACATGGCACTTATACACACATATGTATTTGATACATATTTGTATAAGTGTGTCTTGTCAAACTTCACAGTGCTTATACTAGTATGTTTCCCTGCTGGCTTTGGCGTTAATTGTAGTGCTACAAATCATTGAGATATTATGTGCAGACTTGACATTTTATTCTGTCTTTTAAAATTATATCAGTTCTGTGTGAGTGGAAGCTGTATGCTGTGGCATTGTTAAGTATGATGTACTTTTTATTATGAAACACTGAGACTTTTTTCTCTTAGTACTGACCAGAGTGAACTTGGTCTAGAAATGGAAAATACTGTTCTCAAATTAATGGTGGAAAAGAATAGTTGAATCTCAAGTATTCATATTTTTAGTAGCTGCTTATTTTAATATTTTATAATTTGTTTCTCAGGTTTCCTGAGATACTCATATTTTGAATTAACATGTGATCATAAGATACTGCATTTGAGTGTTATACCATGCTATCCTATAGAGCGTTCTTAAAAAGAGAAAATTAATTTCAGCTTGATTATTAATTTTTTGAAGTGAAAATAATTTTCTAAAAGTTGAAATTGGAAAGAGAAATCTTATTCATCAGCCTAGCTTTTTTCTCCTCAAAATCCCTTTTGATTTTGTATTCAAGATAATATTAAGCAGCAATTTCTAAATTACCCCCATTGGGGTAATTTTTGTCAGCCAGTGTTGAGGTTTATTCTGAATAGTTTCAGATAGTTTCAAAAACATAAACTGTGAAGATTCCTTGCATCATGGTCCTAGAAGAGAGATGAACAAAAATCTTTTTGTGGTCAAGCTCAACCCAGCTTTATTAAAAGATAAAGAAGATGGATTTTTAAAAATAAAATATTTTTCTTGTTTTCTCTTAAATGGTTACTTTACAACTAATTCATACATGGAAAGATACAACCAGTAAACACATAATTCAGAACATCTAAAGCAAAAATTCCTTTTCTTAAACTTCACTGCTGTTACTAATGTTTAATTGCGGCTACTTCTATGTACTAAATTTATAGTGAGTTAATTTTTTTTGCCTCTTTCTGTATTGATTACCTTATGATGCTGAGAATTATTACTACTTTGATCAAAATCATGCTATGTGAGGAAAAATAATGGTTAAATATGAAAATGTATAATTATTGAAAAAGTAAAGACTGTACTATAAAATCAAATTACATAATTTTCTCTTAAATTACATATCAACATATGAATTTTTATTTTCTGAGTTAAAAATGTCCTAATGACATAATTGGTTTTGTTTAAGCCTTAATTACTTAGTTTTAATTCAGTAGTAATCATGGGCCTACACAAGTTATTTGCAGTAGTTTCAGTCTGATAATTGTGCTGGGCAAATATCTGTAAGAGAATAATAAGTAGCACCGTGATTAATTGGCAGATATTTTTTAATGCCTAATCATAAAATGTTTTTAAAATAACAAGACTTCATAATCACCGCTGTGATGCTGAATTTTGTACAATTTCTTAATTTCAGTTCTGGGATGTAATCTTGCATGAATGTGTTTGCCATACTGCATGTGTTTGCTTTTTATTCAGTCTTCTTGGATCCATTTTCCCAATGCCTCGTGTAATCTATGCTATGGCGGAGGATGGGTTGCTTTTCAAATGTCTAGCTCAAATCAATTCCAAAACGAAGACACCAGTAATTGCTACTTTATCATCGGGTGCGGTGGCAGGTGAGAGAGAGTTGACTTTTATTAAGTAAAGGGGGATCTTTTTTCATCAAGGATTCTGGGGGAAAAATGGAAAATTAGGTGGTTTTCTATTCTGATGTATGTAAAGATCAGTAACTTTTATGTGAATGTTTCCTATTTTGAATTTTTTTTTTAGCATAGGTTCAATACTTTAGTGTGTCCAGTCTTTACCTGTATATACCCGTCTAGAATAATATTTGTGATAACTCACATGTGGATTATGAATTTTTCTGTTCTAGTCTTCTGGGCTCTATGTTTCCTTTACCCCGAATTCTGTTTGCCATGGCCCGGGATGGCTTACTCTTTAGATTTCTTGCCAGAGTGAGTAAGAGGCAGTCACCAGTAGCTGCCACCTTGACTGCAGGGGTCATTTCTGGTAAGCTTTACAAACACAGGATTCTTCAGCATTGGACTTGAGTGTTTTTGCGCATGCATGGACTTAAAAAGAGGGTCTGCTTGCTGTGCATGTAAGTTAAGAACAAAATCACTGATAAATTAGGGTATGAATGCTGGGATTACACCTGCAAATTGTGGTGGCGGTGTTCTACTGAAACTCAAAACTGACTTTGGGATTTTTTTCTTATTAGCTCAGACTTTGGGGCTTCTAACAAATGTTCAAAGGGTTGCAGTGGTTCCTCACTATATAGCAGGTATTAAATGCTTTTCAGATTGATGAATGAGGACATGATGTTATATTATTAACACATCAAATGTTAATTAAAGAATGATTTTTTAACTTGGGAGTTATTGGTTTAAAAATAATGATTCCGTATTTTCTTTTTTGTCTAATATTTAAGTTGAATATTGCTAAAGCACCATAGGGTTTTTGAAAAGATAATGTTTACCTGTTCTTAAATATAAGAAATGTCAAAAAATAATTTATACTTGGCCACTGTCATCACTGCCCCATATGGTGGCTGTTCCCGCTTCCTGGGCTACCATGATTCTCTAAAAGTTATTAACACCTGTATCCTCTTAAACCTCACTAAGAATCTATTTTTCCTTTGAACATTTTTGGCATTGTCATGTTTTTAAAAAAAAAAACAGCACTCCAGATACCTATTTTTTGACATGTCATAAGATCCATGTAAAATGCCTTAGGTGAAATTCTTACCCCATGCAGAAGTTTTCAAAGAGATTCTACGGATTTAGAGAATGATCTTAAAGGTCCAGGTACAGGAGCACGAGAAAGACTTTAGCAAGCTCTGTAGATAAAATGATCAATACTCTTGAGAGTAGAAATTCAAACTAAAAATTATAATTTCATTGAAGTTCTGAAGCCTTGGGAAATTAGGTTAGAGAAGACTGAGGCTTAATTATATGTGAAATGGGATCCTTTTATAGGCAGAAAGCATTTGCCTACACAATTTTACTTTATAGATGTTTTCTAATTAATTTGGCACCTTATTAGATGTATTTGGGAGGTCAAATCATTCATTTTCTCAGTGCCTAGTTTCCTGCCCTGATAAAATAAGTATCTTTGCACTAGACAATTTAAGGCCCACCTTATGATTAAACGGTACATTATGATATTAAAGTTAGTTCATAAATCTTGAAAATGGGTAACATTTTATTTATTCCTAAAAGCTTTATTTTTTCCAGTAAAATCCTGCCAATTAATTCTCTATTGTATATTCAAATTTTTGAAAAAATGTATCCTTCTTTTAGGAAGAATTTAATTTGGCGGCATAGTAAAATACTAGAATCAACAGTTAAAAGAAGACAATTGTAGCATTTTCAGTGCTCTAAAATATTAACATTTTTGTTATTTTATAGTCCCACATCTTTCTTTAAACTTAGATCAGAGAGTCTGTATGTATAATGCCTCACTTCTGTTTTGGCTCCTTTGTTTTGGCTGTCTGTGATTCTTACACACATAATGAGATTTTAGTCTAACACTGTAGTCTACTAGCAATGGAGATTTTTCAGAGTAAGGTGTGAGATATATTTAAAGAAGCATGTGGTCTCACAGAAGGTGAATGGGCAGGTTGATTTACCTGGAGCACTGCTCTGCTTAGTAGTTGTAAACGTGCTAAGCTAGTCTGTCTATAAAAAAAAGGATAATGATCCTATTTATTAGGTCAAACCATGTGAAATTGCTAGGGTTTTGTGCAAAAACAGTCAAATTCTGGACTATGTAGCTGAACCTAAACAATTCCCCACGTTTCATAGGATTTAAATTGAAGATAAATTGGAATTACAGAGATATAAAGCTTTGCTGAGATGTCAGGAACACCACATGAGTAGAAGGCGGTGTTTTCTGCTTACTGTGCTAGGGACAACTTTTTGGTAAATTCAAGTCCATATTATCACTATTTTGATGTTTCAATGGAGGAAAAAATTGCTAAGTGCAAGTTAACTGTTCAACTATATAAAGTGTACTTTGCCTCTTAACAGTATTGCGCTTTGGGTGCAGAGCACAGATCTCTGAAATTTAGTCACTCTTTCTAGAGTGTGTGGTTTTAATCAGAGCAGAATTTTCCTGCTATCAGAAACATCTAATTCTGCATTATTCTATTTTGTATAAGAAATAACTCAAAATGCAGATGGAAATTAAAATTGATTATATAACAGCTATAACAAAAGCACCCCTATTTGAATTATTTTATGGTTTTTTAAAAAAAGGAGCCAGCCAGTATTTCCTAGCAATATTTTGCTTCTGAAACATCAAAGGACAGTATTCTGTCATATAATATTTCCACTCTTTGTCAGGTCAATATTTTTTAAGTAATCAGAGTAGATTTTTTGTCTTTTAGGGCTGCACCCATGGCATATGGAAGTTCCCAGGCTGGGGTTGAATACGGAGCTGCAGCTGCTGGCCTGCACCACAGCCACAGCAACACTAGATCTGAGCCGCGTCTGTGACCCACACCAGAGCTCACGGCAGCGCTGGATCCTTAACCCACTGAGCAAGGCCAGGGTTTGAGCCCGCATCCTCATGGATACTAGTCAGATTCATTACCATTGAGCCACAACAGGAACTCCCAGAGTAGATGTGTTTTGTGCTTGATAGAGAGCTGAGGGGTTTTGAAATTGTATTAGCAGTTTGCATGACCTAAAGAACACCTTATTAACTGTGAAAAATATGCTTTCTGTACTTGATTTGACTTATTGGTACTAAAACAGAAAAATGCTTATCCTTTGTCCTGGACTTGAGTGCTATCAACCGTGTGGAAGCTTATCATGGGCCATTGTCTTCACCGTTCTTTCTTTCCCCAATAGCTGTGATGGCATTTCTTTTCGACCTGAAGGCCCTCGTGGACATGATGTCCATCGGCACCCTGCTGGCCTACTCTCTGGTCGCGGCCTGCGTCCTCATCCTCAGGTGAGTTGTCCTCATTGCCGGGTGGTTCTGAAGGGCGTGTGTCACATGAGACTCGGGGAGGAAAGAAAATTAGGCCTCACTGATTTTGTTTTCATGGAGCTAATTGTCTCACAGAGGCGAGAGGCCATAGACATAAAGTCATCGATACCAAGTGTAACTAGCATACTTGGTCCTTAAGCAAAGAATCAAATACAGTTTGATTTTGGCCATTTGATAATTACCAATAGATTGGCCTAATCCATGTCAGTAAGTCCTCGTGATGTATAAAAACACTTAAGAATATTATGTTTTTAGTCCCAGTGATTCAGCTGCTAAGTTTTAGCCTAAAGATTTAATCCAAGAGGCACACATGGATATATACAAAGGATGTTCATGGAAAAGGTAGTTTACAGTAGTGAAAACATTGAACTAGGCTCTGTATCAATAGTAGAATTATTAATAAAATAGATAAACAACAAGATCCTACTGTATAGTACGGGAAGTTATATATAATGTCCTGTAATAAACCACAATTCTTTGAAGAAGAATACACACATACACACACACACACACACACACACACACACACACACACATAGATAACTAAATCACTTTGCTGTATACACACACACACACACACACATAGATAACTAAATCACTTTGCTGTATACATACACACACAACTAAATCATTTTGCTATACACCAGAAACTAATATAACATGTAACTCAACTATACTTTAATAAAAAAAAATAGTAGAATAGTTATATAAATGAGGGGAGTGGATTTTTCTACAGCAAATAAAATACTTGATTGTATGGAGAAATGCATCAATTTCCAGATACAAAGTTACATGTACCATCTGAATTTATTTAAATAGTAACACATTTACATGAAGAATTGATTTTTGTATATACATACACACCCATATGCTCTTGTGCCTGACCGAAATTGTAGCGAAATGCTAGCAGTGATTCATACTGAGTGGTGGTGTTATGGTTGGTTTTAATTTTCTTCTTTGTACTTTTGTGTATTTTTTTTCTCAGGGAGCATATTTCTTCTTTATATGGGGGACAAAGGTTACTTTTAAATTTAAGCAAAGGCTGCTGAGAGGGAAAAGAGACCACACTGGGGGAGACTGGGCAGATATGAGGAGGCGAAGCAGGCTGATATCTTCACACTAGGTGAAGAGAAAGGGGAACAATAATAAAGGAGAATGGCTGGGAGGTGTTGGGTGCGCCAGTCTGGGTTACACTAGAGGACGGAGGTAGGAAAGCGGAGGGGGATGAGACCAGAGAGGCAGGTTGCATAGGTATTTCCAGAATAATCATCCTGTCGTCGCGATTGCCTCACTTTAAAATATAGCTCTTGGAGTTCCCTGGTGGCTCAGTGAGTTAAGGAGATAGAATTGTCACTGTGTGGCGCAGGTTCGATCCCTGGCCCGGGAACTTCCACATGCTGCAGGTGTGGCCAAAAAGGAAAAAAATATATATAACTCTCTTCTGCATCTAATACACATAACTTTCCAATTAAGTGGCTATTGGAGGAAATCCAGAGTTGCTGCAGAGAATTTTACGGAGCAGATGTGTGGCCTGGCTCAGCGCGTTCTGCACAAGCCATGAGTGGAAACATCTCCCTTAGGTGCTTGTTTCATTTGGAGCAAGTGCTTGCTTGAGAATAAAGGCGCACCTTTATTTGGGGACAGGTACCAGCCAGGCTTGTCTTATGAGCAACCCAAATACTGTCCTGAGAAAGAAGCTCTGGGATCGTGTGCCAGCGCTGCCTCCAAAAGCAAGTCTCAGGTCACTGTGCTGCCAGAACGGGGCTTCAGCCTGCGAGCCTTCTTCAGCCCCTCTCTTCTGCCCACGAAACAATCGGCTTCTCTCGTGAGTTTCCTGGTGGGATTTCTTGGTAAGTCCCCTTCAGCGCGGGCTTTATGAAGACCCTGCAGACCCGGGGCGGTGGGCAGGCGGAGCAGGTGTGAGGTGAAGGAGGACGAAAGAGCGTGTTAGCGCCACCCTGAGTTCTGACATTTGCGCCTGACAGGTGGTCACTCATCGCTGAAATCCCCTCTATGATATCAGGAGAAAGCAATCGTATCTTTGTAATTGAAAAAGAAGGGAAGAACTTGCCTAAGGGCAAAGTGGCACATGTACAAAATTGGTATATTTCATCAGCTGTGAGGGCGCTTCCTGTGTGAAGCAAAGTACACTTGCCAGTAACTGAATTGGGACCAAAGGACACGGGAGACATTACAGCAAAGCCTGTTTGCTCAGCCACAGTTACACAATGGTTCGTATCTTCAGCAGCATTTATTGGGCATCGTCAGTGTGCCAGGAACTCTCCCAGGTACTTGGAAGAGCAGGAGATGGCCTTGCTTTCCCTGGGCTGTACAGAGCAAGGCTGCTGCTGGCAAGCTAAGGGAAGTACGCGTCTCTGAGAGCACATAGCAGGGACCCCTGATGCTGACTTGGTGGTCAAAGACAGGGTGGCTGGGCAGTCATGTCCCTCTCTGAAATAGGAAGCAGAAGGAAGATCAGATATTATTTGTTTCCATTAACAGTCAGTATTTAGCACAGCTGAACCTGAACAGACTTGTTTTTCCCGTTTGAAAAAAAAAGGAAAGAGCCACCCCGGACAAAATCCCATCAATCCGTGAGCTGTCATCGGAGACAGTGGTGAATGGGCGGAAAAGCAAGGTGGCAGCGCCAGAGGGGAGGCTGATGTTTAAGGAGGAGGCAGTCATGAGCGAAGCAGCAGTGCTTCTTAACCAGGGAAATCGGCCATTTCTTCCTGGAATGAAAGGGAAGAATCTTAGCACTTGGCAGAACGGACATATAAAGAACTTGCTATCTTATCAGAACAGACCCTCTGAACTGAGGCTTCTGAATGAAGGGTTGTGTGCTGAGTTTGTCTTATGAACGTGTCACCTTCGCAGCCTTTCTCATTCTGGGCCTGAGTATTTTGACCACGTACGGAGTCCGTGCTATCGCCAGGCTGGAAGTGTGGAGCCTCGCTCTTCTTGTGCTGTTTCTTGTTCTCTGCATTGCCATCGTGCTCACCATTTGGAGGCAGCCCCAGAATCAGCAAAAAGTAGCCTTTATGGTACGTGTAATGAGGATGAGAGATCCTGAATATTATGCACATTTTATCTTGTACATTAGTTTTTATGAATTGTTTCTTAAAAGCAAAAAAAGCCCTTCTGATGACATTAAGCAATGAATGAAAGTGTCACAGTTCTTTGAGATGTTTCCTTTTTGTTTTTAATATTGTCCCTGCATCGGCTGTCTTACTGCCCTTTCCAAAAACTTGAAACATGATTCTGTATAATATTAGACAAATGTCTTGTCCAGTACTCTAAAGTAGCAGAAGAATGAGTTGAATATTTTATTTTAGAAATTTAGTTCCCACTCAAGAAGTCATTTCCACCAAAAGCCCTTGCCTTGCAAGTGAAGTTACCCTGTCCAATTTGAACTAAGAGGATTCAGCATGAAGTGTCTTCTGAGATACCAGGGGTAGCCAGAGTTCCGGAGGCACACCCTATTGATTTCTGAACTAAACCAGTAAACCCTAAACTAACCCCAAGAAACCAGTTGCCCCTTGGTGATGACGCAGGTGTTAGTGGGCTGGATAAACCCTCTGCTGCTTAGGGCTGCAGTAAACGATATAAAATACCACACTCCTTATAGTATTCTCTAGATGAATGGGTTTTATTCAGATTGTCCTTTTTGTAGAATATAAACTGATGTGGTATAAAGGTATGTATGTCAAATTAGTTGCCCGCCGTGTCAGAATAATTTGGGAAATGTGCATTCAGGATTTGAGCATATTTAAGAAGATATGTTTTCCCCCTTAGGTTCCATTCTTACCATTTTTGCCAGCCTTCAGCATCCTGGTGAACATTTACCTGATGGTCCAGTTGAGTGCAGACACCTGGATCAGATTTAGCATTTGGATGGCGCTTGGTAGGTCTTTTAATGTTTTCACTCTCTGAACATGGGCTCTCTCCATCCGTGCACTGTGGTTAGAGTAATGTATTCATTCCCGCTTCCTGGAAATAAAGGCTTTTTTCAGCTTCTTCCTGTCTCACTTTTTAGGACATCTCAGTGTTTACACATCCAGATACCTTTTTTCTAAATGCATTTTTTTATTATGGTATAGTTGATTTACAGTGTTGAGTTAGTTTCTGCTGTATAGCACAGTGATCCAGTCATACATACGTATGCATTCTTTTTCTCGTATTATCTTCCATCATATTCTGTCCCAAGAGACTGGATATAGTTCCCCATGCTGTACCCCAGGACCTCATGGCTTATCCATTCTTTTTTTTTTTTTTGTCTTTTTGC
>PVHT021183523.1:7758709-7867034 GCA_004024745.2 Catagonus wagneri | reverse complement strand
GGGTGTGGGGGTGCCGGGGGGGCGGGTGATGGGGGGTAACGTGTGTGTGAAGGGCAGGACCAGATCCGCTGAGGAAAACAAGCAGGCTGGAGAGGCCCTGGGGCCTGAGAACTCTGCGGTCGGAGCCTTGCTAGAGAACTTGTGAAGGGTTTTAGCTGGGATAGATGTTTTTTTAGAGTTGCCTTTGAGGACAGATCCATTTGTTGGGGAAAGAGTGGACTGAGGGGCGAGAAAGGGCAGGGAGGCCAACTAGGAGGCTGTGGCCACTTCTGGTGACAGAAGATAAGAGCCTGAGCAGAGCGAGGGATGGTGGCGACTGAGGGGCAGACATGAAGCACAGGCAGCAGGGAGGCCCGGCAGAACCTGAGGCCCTGCAGGGTGAGGGAGAGGCGGCGTAGACAGAGTGAGAGCCGAGGGGTCGACTTTAAGGAGTCAGGAAGGGGGCACCGATGCCATGGCTTGACTGTCTAGTGGCACAGTCCCTCCTGAACTCTTGAGTCTTTTGAAGTGCACTGGGAATTCTGAATTAAAGAGGAAGAAATTTCTCCGAAAGCTCCACCAGACCCTGGGGAAGGAGTCAGACTGCGGTGGGTCCCCCCAAGGCAGAGCACCTTTGCCACTCGGGAACCCCAGGGCTCTAAGTTCTCAGCGGCAAGGGATATGCTCGTGTCCGGCAAGCCCAGGGCCGGGGGCAGAGCCAGGACAACCGAGGCGATGGTCTTGTTAGGGAGAGACCTGCTAAGAAGGAAGAGAAATACTTAAGCGGCACTTTCTGCAGAGCTTTGAGGCTGGTGGGGAGCAGCGGTGACACTGGGACAATTCCGGGTAAATGCGACGCCGTCAGTACCCGCGGGATTTTGACCTTCTTGAAGTTGGTAAACTTGATAAAACGCCGAGCGTTGGGGAAACCCATTGAGTGACTGTGGTAATTGACATTTCACCCTCGTCCCTCGCAAGCGCTCGGCGCCACGAAAAAGCGCCGCGCTGCACCGCTCCGCCAGGGGGCGGGAGAGGTTACATTACCCAGAATTAAAGAAAAAAAAAAATCCCCCAACTTTCCCCCCAAATCTGTGTTCTTCCTCATGAAACCGAATCCTCCGGCCGTGGCGTCCCAGGCGCCCGCCCCTCTCCCGCCGCCTCCCCCGGCGCCCCTGCCCTCGCGCTGCGCTGTCCGAGCGCCTCGGACCGGCTCCGCCCAGAACCTCGACCGACCCCCAGCCCCTTGCCCTGAAGATGAAGGTTTGGCTGCTGCTGGGTCTTTTGCTTGTGCACGAAGCGCTGGAGGATGGTGAGTGACTTTAGGCAGGGGACTAGCCGGCTTGTCCCCCGATCTTATCCCCGATCCCTCGTGCTCCTCCAGCTCTTCTCTAACTTTGTGGACCTTTCGGGCCGGCGCTGGAGTCACTCCTGCCCCGTGCGCTCGCCCCCTCCTAGCAGGGTTTCCTCATTCCCTCCACCCCACCTACTTGGAGCCCCTAAAACGGTGGCAGCTGCCCCGACCCCTGGGATTCCCGCCAGAACCGCTCCCCCGCCCCTGGAAAGCCCTAGGCAGCCGGCAAAGCCAACGTCCCCAGGCAGCGCCTGGTCCAGCCCCCGGTGTCAACGTGTCAACGTGTCGGTCTGGGCGGAGGCGCGGATGGCTTCACCTCCTTGGCTTCGTTCGCTCGGAGTCTCGGCTTCTGAGGGCGGGTGCCCCCTAAGCTGACTCTTTTGCAGAATTCCAGTTGTCTTCCTCTCCCATCTGCAGCCCTAGATTTGTTCCCTATACCGACTTGGGCTTGAATCCTGAAAGATGTGCCTGAATCTTAGACCACGTATTTCTGGATATTAGGCCTTTTGGAAATGACTCAAAACCCCACAGCTGTAACCCTTATCTGACTGGAAGGAAAAGATGAAGAAAATGGGTTTTGGTACAGCATATGGGGACCCTTGTGCCACTGCACTTTTTTTTGAATGTGTGCCTGTCCTGGACCCACCCTGTTGTGTAGACTCAAAGCCATAGTGTCAGTGTGTGTGTGTGTGTTTGTGTGTGTGTGTGTGTGGTTATATTTCTATGTCTATTACCTTTTCTGTTAATGGTTTTGTTGGCTCCCATTATTTTTTGCTTGGTGTTGTTTGTACAGTATATGTGCATCTGGTATGTCATAGAAATCTCTCTCGGAAGTCTACTCCATAGTCACTATTTTTGCTTAGTTTTGGTTGAAAAACAGCTTTTACTGTTATGCAACCTCCTGCTGGAGCCAGCTCAACCTGGCTCCCATTTTATCCACTACTCAGCCCTGACCAGCCCCCTCCTTTCCCGTGAAACTAGAAGCGTTTGCCAGAAAAACACCACATTCTGATTTGCAAAAGTCTGTAATAGTTGTGGGGCTTGAAGGTGAATGTGAGGTTCCTTATGCTCTGAGCCTTGCTAAGTCTAGCTGATCTGCTGGGGGAAAACTGGTCCTCTGCCTAAGAGGGCACTTGGCTTGCTTTCACCCGGTCAGATGCAGTATTAAATTGCTCCCGGCAAGTCCTCATAGGTGTCAGCTGAAGTGACAGAAATGCGGTCTTTGGCATCATTTTTTGCATAGGGCAAGAGATGGACAAAATAATTTCAAATGGCCCATCCACTTGGTTACACAGTTCACTCAAGAACGCCTGCCTGCCGCAGAGACTCAGGGAGCAGCGGCAGCCTCCTGACTCTCTAGTCAACATGCGCTCAGATCACAAGCGTGATCACAGACGTCTGCCTGAATCAACTCGCGTCTTGTTTAAGTCAAATGTAATGCATTTACACAATGTACATTTATGAGATAATCAGAGGAAGCTGAACACAGACTGACTTTTATAAGAAATAATTGATAACAGTTTAGGTGTGATAATAGCACTGTGGCTTTGCTTTTTTTTGTTTATTGTTTGGAGTTTTTGGTTTTCTTGCGAGGGCGGGGCTTGTTTTTGTTTTTCTGGCCTTGGCGTGCCACGGTGGGATCTCAGTTCCCAGACCAGGGAGTGAACCTGGGCCACAGTGGTGAAAGTGCCAAGTCCATTAGCTTAGGGGACTGGTTACATTAGGCCACCAGGGAACTCCCTTGTGTGTGTCTTCATCTGGCATTTTCCTCTGTGTGTGGGTCTCTTCTTGTAAGGACACCAGCCCCTTGTATCCTACTGACCTCACCTGAACTTGGTTATGTCTGCAAAGGTCCTATTTCCAGATAAGGTCACATTCTCAGATACCAGGGTTAGGACTTCAGTGTATCTTTTGGGGACACAGTTCAACCTATACAATAGGGTGGGAGGATGGAGAGGCTGCAGTGGGCAGTGAGAGTGTGGTTTCGATAGGAGAGTCAGAGGCCAGCCTGGGGGGACACAAGGGCTGCTGGTCTGAACAAAGAGCCACGTGAGCCAGGGTCACCAGCTTCAAGGTGTCTCGGTGGCCAGTGTGGCTGAGGGAGCATGAGGCATGAGATGAGATTGCAACACCTTGCAGGGCGTGGGAAGACTTAGGGCTTTCTTCTGAATTATGTGAAAGTCACTGGAGGTTTTGGAGCAGAGGTTTAGCCTGTGGTCTGGCATCTGCAAAGGTAGGAGAGCGCAGGTGGAAGCCGGGAGCCCGAGGAGGGGCTGTTTGAATAGTCCGGCTGAAAGCGGCTTGGGCCAGGGTGGTTGCAGTGGATGCAGGAAAAAGAGCATGAGGTTGGGAATCTATTTTGAAGGTGAAGCCGAAGGATCTGCTGCTGAATTGGACATGGCTTTGGAGAGAAAAAGAAGAAACTCATAAGTGACCCGAGGGTTTTTTGTTGTGTTGTTTTTCTGAGCCACAGGATGAATAGAGTTGCCGTTTACTGATGACTGGACCCCGAGCGAGGAGCTGATCTGAAAGGGCATCTAGAGTTCAGTGTGGACGCGTCCAATTTGAGATGCCTGTTAGCCTTCCAAGTGGCAGTGCTGAGTAAGCGATAGAATATTCAGATCTGGAGTTGAGAGGCCGAGTCAGGGCAGGAGCGGGGCAGCTTTCAGTGTATAAACGCTCTTAGCGCCAAGGGGTCCGGTGAGGCCACTTAGGGACCGAGTGTCATCAAGGATTGCGAGGAGGGGGTTCATCCCATTGGATCAGGCAGGGAAGGAAGACAAGGCTGCCAAACAGACCGAGCAGGAGTTGTTCGTGGAAAATCAAGGCAGTGCCATGTCCTGGGAGCCAAGTGAATGAAGCGTTTCAAGAGAGTGGGCGTTTTGCAGTATATACAACTATGGGTTTGTGATGTTGCATACCTGAAACTAACATGCCACTTGAGCTGTCAAGGACATCTCCATTTATTTTTTTTTTTTAGTGGTTCATAGGAAGTCACTTTTTATTTTAGATTCATCTTTTTTGTATATTTAAATCTTCTTGACATTTTTGTAGATTTTGCAATAAATCTATACCTTCTGAGATACAGATAATCATTCCATTAGATAAAATTCATTAAATTAGCTTTAGTCCTACTGAATGACGTCTTAAAAAAAAAGTAAGATGAACCGTATTCCAAAGGATGTGCTTAAAAAACGTGTTTCAGTTTAAGGTCTTATCCTGAAATGAAAGTGTGTAATTCTTAGAAGTTGCTCTTTCAAGAAAATGAGACTTCAAGCAGTTGTAGGGAGGGTATTTTGGGGTGGGGTTCCGGAAGCGGGTGGGGAAAAGAAAGGCTCTTTTTGTTCTGCATTTTCATCTCCCTACCGTCACCGCTTTCTCGGTTTCTCAGATTTGTTTTTGGAGAAATAGATGTTCCCATGGGGCGTTTCATGAGGAGTGGAAAAAAGAGTGGGGTGTGTCTCCGTTTGTATAAGTGGTTGGGGGAACCCGTCAGCTACTCGGCACGTTTGTAATGCGGAGGTTTTGATGCCGTTCACGGGTCAGGTCTCTCCCCTTTGCTGCTCAGAGAGCGCAAAAAGCCAGCAGCTGTAGGCCTTGGATGCTAATGGCTGTGTTTACTTGGAGTGCTTGTCTAAGCAGCTGTGGGTGATTCTTCTAATTTTTTCTCCTCGCACACAATCTGATAGAAATCGAGAGGTTCATGGCCGGGTCACCTTTCTTGAGTAAGGTTTGATTGCAGTCAGTCCTCAATTGCTGCTGAAGCATTATAGTCCTTTGCCTTGCGTGCTTCTTCCTGGCTGCGTAGTATTCAGTCATTCGTTTTGGAGACTGGCGTCTCCGCACTCCAGGATTCTAATGTATGCTTTGGAAAAGCATCTCCAGCCCTTCCAGGAGGGTTGCCGTCATTCTGGGCATCAAGTTCTGTTTGACTTGGAACTCCTTGACAAAGCCTGCCCCCCCCCACCCAAAAAAACAAGGAAACCACTTAGACAATGGTGCTGTGCTGTGCGGGAGAGTCTTGCCAATGAAATGAAACGCTAATCTCAAATGAGTTGAAAGCAACAGCTCGAGCCAGAGAATACTCTAGACCTGGTTTTTCACTGCCTTCTTAGTAACCTGGGGCAAGCTGCTTGGCACTGTGGTTAATTCTTTTTTTACCTGTAAACTAGGACGACTAATGAGCTGCCTTGCCTCCTTCAGTTATCGTGAACATGACCGTGAGACAGGAGGCAGCCACGCAACAACAAACAGCACCTTGCTAGTGCTTGCTTATTTTGGGTCAGACACAGTCTCAGCATTTTAAATGTAATAATGTCTTAAATCCTCACAACAATCCATGTAATTGTTACCACGTAATTCTCAATTTACGGATAAGGGAACTGCGAGAGTAATTTCCCAAGGTCATTATTGACTTATTATTCAGGACCTGATGTCCATAATTATATCTAATAGTTTGTGAAATTTACCCCCTATAAATGTGGGATAAAATTAAAATTTTGTGCCATAACCTCAAAAATGCAGTGGTAACAGACTTTCAGTTATATATATACAATATAATTTTTTTTTTAGGCTTTTGGAAAATAATTTACTTAGGCTGAAGAGTCATATTCTTTTAAAAATTTAGACATACGGAGTTCCTGTTGTGGGTCAGCAGGTTAAGAACCCCACCTAATGTGTGTGAGGATTCAGGTTTGATCCCTGACCTCACTCAGTGGGTTAAGGAGCTGGCATTGCCATGAGCTGCGGTGTAGGTCACAGACTTGGCTTGGATCCAGCATTGCTGTGATGTAGGCCGGCAGCTGCAGCTCGGATTCAATACCTAGGCTGGGAACTTCCATATGCCCCAGATGCAACCCTAAAAGGAAAAAAAAAAAATGTGGGATTTGGCAGTTGCTCAGTCCTAAGACTCGTCCCTGGGGCCGCTGGTCTGGCTTCTCCAACTTCGTGTCATTACTGTTGAACCATGGGCCAGTTCCACAGTTAGGCAGCAGGACCAACTATATTCTTTGACTGACTGATGGCCCTATTTGATCAAAAGGTCCAATGATTTTTTTTTAGGGATAACAGCACATATTTGAAGGCACAATATCCATGTTAGCTAATTGAATGTTGCTGGGCAGCATCGCCACCCAGGTTCTGAGAACAGCCGATTAGGATGGGCGCACGGGCTGCCCAGATTCCCTGGGATTTACAAACACTTGTTTTCATTTTCCCAGCTTGAAGTCCTGGTACATGATCAAGAAAACCAAATCAGACATCAATCCAGAGGTCCATGGTCTCGTAGGCATAGTGTGACAGAGATCCATGCAGGGCACAGGTGACCTGGACAGCGTAATGGTAGGCTTTTATTTTCTGCCTTAAGAAAAAAGCCGGTGACTTTTACTCTATTGCCACACTGAGATTATGCTTCACAATTGATGTAGCTCTGTTAGTATATTTTTGTGGGTCTAAGGTGTTGGCTGTGATTGCAGCACTTCTCCTTCTGGAGGCTGTGGAAATGTGTGCGTGACCGCACTGCCCGCCCCAGTGGTCATTAGGATCCTGGTGTATTTACCCCAGATGTGTACAGTCTGGGGAGATCTTGACGAACAGCAGGTTTAACAGCAGCTCTTGGGGACTTGCCTTGGAGACTAGGGCTGAAGGACACAGCTGTGGTCCCTAGCAGGACTGAGAAAACTCAGGTGGGCCCAGGACCCAGAGTTACCAGAGCAGAGGACGGCTGGGAAATCGGAAGATAGGCAGACCCAGGAAATGGACAGGGCTCAGTGGAACTGGCCTTGGGGAAGGGATGGCAGTGCTCAGGGAGAAAGGCAGTGCGCCACGGAGCGGATGCTGACACTGAGCTCACAGTGGGCTGGGTTCCAGAGCCTCAGCCAGGCCGAACCCAGAGTGTGGGCCAAGTGGCTCCTATTTCAAAGAGCAAAGGGCAGCGCGCTAAAGAAGCCAAGCTCACCATTACGCAGTCGAGTCCGTGTGTTTTGGGTACCAAAGTGTGTGGCTCCATGAAACATTCACAAGCTGCACACGCCCATGTAACCAGCCCCGAGCAAGACTGAGTGGGCCTGGAAGTCCGTCTCCTGCCTCTTTGGGGTCACCCGCACCCATCCAAGGAAAACCGCCACCTGACTCCTAACCTCAGAGACTGTGACCTGGAGTTTCTAAAAAATCCAAGGGTCTGTTATTTATAAATCGGGAAACCTGCATTCCTGCCATCCTTTGAGAAATGAGATCCTGTAACCCTGGACACTCAACCCCTCAAGGCGGCTGCCCTTTCGAGAGGCTGTGCCCTCTCCAGGCCCACCTGGCTCACCTCATTTTTGTCCCCTGCCTGGCCTGCTGGTGAAGCACCTGCAGGGCTTGCCTTTTTCCACCTCCCTGTCCCCGTCTCAGTGTCTTTGTTCTCTTGAACCCCTTGGGCCTTTACGCACCAAGCTTGTGCTAGATGAATGCGAGCAACAAAGAGGGACAAAAATTTTTTCCTGATTTATCACATTTCCCCATTTTGTACAGATGCCCTGTAATTCCCTTAACTGGCCAAGATTTGTATTCTTAATCTATTCAAAATATCTACCGGCTGTTTATCTACATGTACTAAAATGGGCATCAGGAGACCCGAGTTCTTCTCCCGAGTTCTTCTCCCACGTTCGGCCACTAACCAGCTTTGTGCAATGTATTTAATGTCCTTTATTAGTTTTAAAATCTATAACATGAGGACTTTAAGTGGTCTCTCAGGATCCTGTAACTCTGGACGTTCTGTAATTCTGCGGGCTTCTATCCAGGTCGCCTTGCAGCAGAGAGTTGGGCAAGTGAGTGGCCTAGTCCGCTCATCCTTACTGGGTCAGCACAGCACATGGCCACACGGGCCGGGTGGCCAGTTAAGATTCCCGGAATCCAGAGGCTTGCCAAGGCTGGGTAGCGATGTCTGTAGCCAAGGGAGAAACAGCAGTATGAAAATAGATTTAAAGGTGTTCAATTCTTAATTTATCCACCATGTGGCAGCAGTTCTCAACAGTGTTGGTGATAAGATCCCCCGCCCCAGGACCTTTTGTCGGCTAAGTTCTAAACCATTGATACAGTTACCCCTCAGTTGTAAAAATATCTATGGTGTTTTGTCTTTTTAGGGCTGCATGTGGAAATTCCCAGGCGAGGGGTTGCATCGGAGCTGCAGCTGCCGACCTACACTACAGCCACAGTAACACAGGATGGGAGCCACATCTGCGACCTACACCACAGATCAGAGCGACGCCGGATTTTTAACCCACTGAGTGAGGCCAGGGATCAAACCTGCATCCTCATGGATATGAGCTGGGTTCTTAACACGCTGAGCCGCAACGGGAATGTATCCTATGTATTTTTTTGAATGAGCACAGGGTTCGTACGTATTTCTTACTAAGCCTTGTATTCTGCATGGACGGTGTCAGCCCTGATGCACACTGACGCCGCTGGACGCACTCTTTCGCGAGAAAGTTCATGGTGGTTCGAAATCTTGAGTGTGCTTGCATTGCAATCTGTGCTGCCCTCCTTGGAGACTTCATATTCCTGCCTTTACACGGTAGGTTCCATTTGAGCAGTGACAGCGCTGAGATGGCAAGGACCAGAGACAGACCTGGAGAGGGTTTGGTTCCCCCACACTGGGTCGTTGCTTTGGAGATGCTGAGGCTGTCTGTGAACTGCAAGGAAAAACGGTTTCACTTGGGAAGTACGAATGTTAGCTGCATGGGAAATATTTTGCTGACTTGGAGCAAAATCTTTGAAGTTGAAATCCATTCTCTTTCAGTTACTAACTGGTTTAAAGCAAAAGAATGAACCAAGAAAATCATTATTCCCGAAAACAATTTTGATCTAAGAGGAAATGGGTATTAAAAAGTGACCTGGGGTGGTTGTGGGTTCGATCCCTGGCCTCCTTCAGTGGGTTAAGGATCCGGCGCTGCTGTGAGCTGTGCTGTAGGTCGCAGACACGGCTCAGATTGAATGTTGCTATGGCTGTGGCGTAGGCCGGCAGCTGTAGCTCTGATTGGAGCCCCAGCCTGGGAACCTCCATATGCCGCAGGTGCGGCCCTAAATAAATAAATAAAAAGAAAATTAAAAAGTGACCTGGGGAGTTCCCACTGTGCCTCAGCAGCAATGAACCTGACTAGTAACCATGAGGATGCAGGTTTGATCCCTGGCCTTACTCAGTGGCTTAAGGATCCAGCATTGCCATGAGCTGTGGTGTAGCCCAGCAGCTGCAGTTCCGACTGGACCCCTAGCCCGGGAGATTCCATGTGTCGCGAGTGTGGCCCTAAAAAGCGAAGTGACCTATTTCAGGGATTGAAGACCATAGGGCTGTTAACAACCGAAGCCCACTGTTCTCTCCTCGTGTTTGTACCAGTTACAGGCCAGCGTCCTCCCAAGAACAAGCGTCCAAAGGAGCCAGGAGAGAACAAAATCAAGCCAACTAACAAAAAGGTGAAGCCCAAAATTCCTAAGATAAAGGACAGGGACTCAGCTGACTCCACGCCGAAGACACAGTCTATAATGATACAAATGATGGATAAAGGTCGCTTCCAGAAACCTGCTGCTACCCTGAGTCTGATGGCAGGGCAGACTCTGGAGCTTCGATGTAAAGGGAATAAAATTGTGTGGAGCTATCCTGCTTACCTTGACACCTTTAAGGACACCCGCCTCAGGTAAGGACACCTGCCTCGGGTAAGCCCTTTTTTTTTTTCTCTCTCACTTGTGTTGAGTCAAAGATTTTGGTTTCATACCCTTGTTTAATATCGCATTGTTTCTGACATCTACCATTTCATTTGAGTAGATTATAAAAATCGAAGCTCAATGAGCAAAAGCCATTGATTTTATTTCTTCACCCAGTTTAAAAAAAAAATGATTGCCAATCCTATCAACTCTGGTTAAACAGTGAATGTTATAAGAAGCCATAGGACTGGAGTTCCTGTCGTGGCTCAGTGGTTAACGAATCCGACTGGGAACCATGAGGTGGCAGGTTCGATCCCTGGCATTGCTCAGTGGGTTAAGGATCCGGCGTTGCTGTGAGCTGTGGTGTAGGTTGCAGATGCGGCTCGGATCCCGCGTTGCTGTGGCTGTGGCGAAGGCCGGAGGCTACAGCTCCAATTAGGCCCCTAGCCTGCGAACCTCCGTATGCTGCGGGTGCGGCCCTAGATAAGGTAAAAAGACAAAAAAAAAAAAAAAAAAAAAAAAAAAAAAAAAAAAAAAGGAAAAAGAAGCCATAGGACAGATCATTGAAACTGTCACGTATTGAGGTAGAGATGTAAGAATTAACATCATAAAAAATAAAGGATGCAATGCTTTGTTATTTTTAAGTGGTTGTACTGAAAATTGACTAATGGGAGATTCCTGTGAACAGCTTGACTGGAGATGACCTGCTTTTAACATATTCAACTGCTTGTGATTATTTTTTACTTTTCCAAGAATAGAGATTTTTTTCCCACATTACTTACCTTTATTTTTGTAACTTTACTGGAGTATAGTGGACTTACAATGTTGTTAGTTTCAGGTGTACAGCAAAGCGAATCAGTTATACGTATGTCCATTCCTTTTCAGATTCTTTTCCTGTAAGAATAAACTGTAATACAGGTTATTACACAGTATTTAGGAGGTTTCCCTGTGCTGTACAGTAGGTCTTTACTACTCATCCATAGTAGTGAGTATATGTCAGTCCCAGCCTCCCAGTTTATTCCTCCTCCCCATCAGAGTTTCCGCTTGGGTATCCATACGTTTGTTCTAGAAATTTTTTGAGTCTATTTCTGTTTTGTAAATAAATTCTTTTGTATCCTTTGTATTAGATTCTACATATTAGTGATCTCATATGGTATTTGTCTTTGACCTCACTTAGTAGGATAATCTCTAAGTCCATCCATGATGCTGCAAATGGCATTATTTCATTCTTTTTTTGTGGCTACTATCCCGTTGTGTATGGTACTACATCTTTATCCATTCCTCTCTTGATGGGGATGTTTAGGCTGCTTCCTGGTCGTAGCTGTTGTCAATAGTGCTGCAGTGAATATTGGTGTCCATGTATCTTTTCAGATGATGGTTTTCTCTGGATAGATGCCCAGGGGTGGGGTTGCTGGATCATATGGTACTTCCGTATTAGTTTCTTATGGAACCTCCATACTGTTCTCCACAGTGGATACGCCAACTTGCATTCCCACAAACAGTGTAAGAGCATTTCCTTTTCTCCACACCCTCTCCAGAATTTACTGTCTGTAGACATTTTAATGATGGTCATTCTGGAAGGTGTGAGGTGGTACCTCATTGTAGATTTGATTTGCATTTCTCTAATAATTAGTGATATTGAGCATCTTTTCATGGGCTTTTTGAAAATCTGTCATCTTTGGAGACATGTCCATTTAGATCTTCTCATCTTTTGATTGCTTTTTTGTTTTTTACATAAAGCTGCATGTATTGTTTGTATATTTTGGAGATTAATCCCTTGTTGGTCCCTTCATTTGCAAATATTTCTCCCATTCTGTGGGTTGTCTTTGTTTTTATGGTTTTCTTTGCTGTGCAAAAAATTTAATTAGGTCCCATTTGTTTTTGTTTTCTTTAGGATGTGGATCTAAAAAGATAGTGCTGTGATTTATGTCAGAGAATGTTCTACCTATGTCTTCCTCTAAGAGTTTTATATTATCTGGCCTTGCATTTAGATCTTTATTCCATTTTGATTGTGGTGTGTGTGTTTGTGTGTGTGTAGAGTGTAAGAGAATGTTGTAATTTCATTCTTTTACATGTAGCTGTCCAGTTTTCCCAGCACCACTTTTTTTTTTTTTTTTTAAGGCCACACCCATGGCATGTGGAGGTTCGCAGGCTAGGGGTCGAATCAGAGCTACAGCTGCCGGCCTGCACCACAGCCACAGCCACGCAGGATCCGAGCCACATCCGTGACCTACACCGCAGCTCACAGCAACACCAGAGCCTTAACCCATTGAGCGAAGCCAGGGAAGGAACCTGCATCCTCATGCTTCCTAGTCGGGTTTGTTAACCACTGAGCCACGACGGGAACTCCCCCAGCACCACTTATTGAAGAGACTGTCTTTTCTCTGTGGTAGATTCTTGTAATCGACCATATGTGTGTGGCTTTATTTCTGGGCTTTCTGTCCTGTTCCACTATTCTCTATTTCTGCTTCTGTGCCAGTAACAAGTATATGGCTTTTATATTCAGAGGCATCAGTTGGTAGGAAAGCCAAAGATTCCTCATGTTGAATGAGTACCTTCAGGAAAAGTGGTTAAGATGATGATTTTGAAAACTATGATGGGAAAGAAAGCAGAGTGTATTTAGAAGGTACCAGAAAGGGCCTATGGAGTGGGGGGGGGAGAGGTGAGTCCTGCACATCTTTGGGGAAGTCCCCTAAACTCCCTCCCTGAGCTTCCTCACGCAAAGAAGGAAGGGGATTGGACTGTATGCTTCCTAAGATTCCAGACTTTTCTTCATGCTTCAGGATAGAGAGCTAGAGGAGATACCTGTCTGGGGTGATTGGAATGGGAGAAAAAGAGAGTGTGGGTGGCGGGCGTCTACTCCAAACCCTGCATGTTCATAACGGATTCCTGTTTCCACACAAGCTCCATCTCCTTGGAGCTTCATCTCCCTGGAGGCCATGCCCCCCGGCCGCCCGGCTGCTCAGCTTGAACACGGGGCGCGTCCTTGCCCACCTGTGCGGCCACTCCGCACCCAAGCCATCGCCAGGCTGAGTCACTGCATCTTTTGTATGAGCCATAAACCTGTCCTCTTGCTGTCTCTGGTGTGGCCACCCGCAGTCCCAGGCACGTGGTCCCACGTCCTGAGGGCTGCCGCCACCTCACACAGGCTGGTCCTCCGTCCTCCTCGCTGCAGCCAGAGTGATGTTTAAAATCGGATCCGATCCTGTCCCTCCCCTTCTTAGCGCTCAGGGGTCCCCACTGGCGATAGAGCCCAGCCTTCCTCACACGGCTCTCTGGAGTCGCCCCAGATGTCTAGATGAGTGTCTCTGCTTTCATTGTCCTGGGTTCCCGTGACCTCGTCAAATGCACCAAGCTCTTGCAGGCGTAGAACATGCTGTGTTCCTGGACTGACTTCAGCCTCAAGGTCAGTTTCTTTGGGAAGCTCGTGTCAGGCTAGGTTTGTGTCCTCGCGGCCACTGGTACGTTCTCTTCTGAGCACTTTTCATGCTTGTAACTTTTCTTTTTTAATCTGTACTTTTCACTGGGGACTTAACTGAGTGCATGGCATTTTAGCTACTGAATGACTGAATGGCGGTCTTCACCTTACTTCTCACACACACACCTTGGTGAATAAATGAATAAATGTAATGTCTCTACCTGATTTCTTATATTAAGATCTCTGTCACATTTTATTCTGGTTTCACCAGATGTGATGGTACAGAGTTTTACTTATTGGGTTGAAGGAGGAGTGGAGGGTGAGAGAATGAGACAATTTTCCTCATTTTTATCTTGCAAGTGTGTGTGTGTGTTTACTGCTTGGAACAAATCTATCAAGATTTATTAAGTGACTTAATTTACCAAAGTCAAATTTCTGCACTTTTTAAAAACCAGAATTGAGCTGATTTAAATTATTCTGAACAGCTAGTCTTTGGCTTAAACTGTTCTAAACCTCAGTGATTTGGCTCTTTTAGATTTCATATTCTCGAGGAGCATTTTCAAAGTTATATGAGCCAAAATATGTTTGGAAATATCTTAAGGACTCTGAGGTGAACATGAATCTGAATTGAAGACAAATAGCCCAGAGCTGAAAAAAAAACATTTTTGACTTAGCATTAAATAGGATTTATTCAAAGCACAGTTAAGCCTTTATAAGAAAGTAAAGACAGATGTGGGCCCCCGAGGACTTGATGGAAAAATGTGAAAAAAAAACATCTAGTCGCAGCTCTGTATCAAACAACAACAACAACAAAATCGCGATTTACTTGACACCAGATATTCAGCAGCTCCGCTCTTGATCTCTGTCCCGGGACGTGGTGGCTGTGGAGGGAGAAGTATCCATCCGGTGTTTTCCTTCCCCGTGGAATGAGTTCTTCCGCTTCCGGTGGTGTTTCTGAAAGCCTGGTCATTTTAACCAGCTTGGGTAGCCTCCTGGAACGAAGTTCACCTTCTCCCCCATTTCTCCACGTTTCATCTTCTGACCAGAAGAGGGAGCATGTTATGGACGGGAGGTCGGGCTGAAGCACAGCTGGGTTTCCAGCCTGCCTTTAACCACTAACTGGCAAAGCAGTCTTTGACCAGTAATTTCCCTAGAACCCAGTTTCCTTATGTGGAATATGGAGATAATAGTGTCTTTGGTAAACGCTGCCTGGCCCGTGGTCAGTGTTCAGTGGGCTGTAATCGTTTCTAGGTAGGGCGTACTTCTCAAGTATCTTCTGGGACAGTTGATGCTGACCGGGACTCACATAAACCAGGAATCGTGCCCAGCCAAGTGTGGATTCTGATACAGAGGATCCGAGCGTTTGTACCTTCCTTCCCCACTTTCATTTAATTGAGCAATTCTTTTTTTTTTTTTTTTTTGAGATATAGTCCCACTCTACTGACTGAGAATTTTATCGTGAATAGAGGTTGAATTTTGTCAAATGGTTTTTCTGTGTTGTTGTTTTTTTATCCTTTGTTTTTAATGTGTTGTATCACTTTGACTGATTTGTAGATATTGAAAAATCCTTGCATCCCTGGGATAAATCCCACTTGATTATGGTGTATGATCCTTTTAATGTATTGTTGAATTCAGTTCACTGGTATTCTGAGAATTTTTGCATCTGTGTTCATCAGTGACACTGGCCTGTAATGTGTGTGTGTATGTGATGCTTTTATCTGGTTTTGGTGTCGGGGTGATGCCAGCCTCATAGAATGAATTTAGGAGCATTCCTTCCTCTTCAATTTCTTGAAATAGTTTGAGAAGTATTGGTGTTAATGCTTCAGTAAATGTTTGTTAGAATTCACCAGTGGAATTATCCAGTTTTGGACTTCGTTGGGAATTATTTGTTACTGTTTCAATTTCATTACTGGTAATTGTTCATATTTTCTATTTCCCCCTCATTTCTCATTGGGAAATGATGTTTCCTGGAATTTGTGCATTTCTTCTAGGTGGTCCATTTTGTTGGCATATGGTTATTTTATAGTAATCTCTTATGATCCTTTGTATTACTGTGATGTCATTTGTAACTTATCCTTTTTCATTTCTGATTTTATTTGGGCCACTTCTTTCTTTCTTGATGAGTCTGGCTAAAGAGTTATCAATTTTGTTTATCTTTTGAAGGAACCAGCTCTTAGTTTCCTTGAATTTTCCTGTTTTTTTTTAGTTTCTATTTTAATTGTTTCCACTGTATCTTTCCTTCTACTAATTTGATGTTTCATTCTTCTTGTTCTAGTTCCTTTAGGTGTAATGTTAGGGTGTTTATTTGATGTTTTCCTTGTTCCCTGTGGTAAACTTGTATCTCTATAAACTTCCCTCTTAGAATTGCTTTTGCAATGTGCCATTGATTTTGAATCATTATTTGTTTTCTCCAGAAAACATTTATCTCCATATATTTTTTAAGATTTCCCCTTGATTTCTTCAGGGACTGGTTGTTTAGTAAC
Source organism: Catagonus wagneri (assembly GCA_004024745.2). NCBI lineage: Eukaryota > Metazoa > Chordata > Mammalia > Artiodactyla > Tayassuidae > Catagonus > Catagonus wagneri. Next base: position 7,851,124 of record PVHT021183523.1, on the reverse strand, counting down.
ATGTTTAGCCTCCATGTGTTTGTGTTTTTTTGGTAGTTTGTTTCTTGTAATTGATATCTAGTGTAATTGATATCTAGATGGAAAGATGCTTCATATGATTTCAGTCTTCTTAAATTTTGAGATTGTTTTGTGACCTAGCATATGCTCTATCCTGGAGAACGTTCCATGGGCACTTGAAAAGAATGTGTACTCTACTGCTTTGGGATAATTTGAGCAATTCTTTGAAATCTGGGCCTGTGTTCTTCTTTCCCCATGAAAGCAGAAGCCTCTTGAGGGCAAATACGACATCTGATTGGTTCATCCTCAGATTCCTAGCACCTAGAGCAGTGCCTGACCTATACTAGGGGTCAGGAAATAGTTTTCTGGTTCCCTATGGGTTTAGTGATCATGTCAGAAGTCTGTTTCCAGTCATGCATTCATGGAACATTTAAAAATCATTACACTTAGTACAGTGTGCTCACGTACATTCTAGGAAGAGGTAACCGCAAAGCAGGAATGTATCTTATATCAAGAGTGCTGTGCCACTGGGGTCCGGCCCCATTATCTCAGGGCCTTTGTTGCATGCTGACTTCAGGGACCATTAGTCAGTTGACCCCTTCTAACTTCTCCTGCTTTGTCACCCTGGGCTATTGAGAAAAGGGACCTCCGTGGGAGGCCGTAAATGCTCCCTCATCCTAAAAGGATGGAGCCAGATGACCTGTGCTCTCCTGCTTCTTCCTGGGCTCTGCTTCCACCAGGCTTCCTTGGAACTAGCAAACCCAGGTCATGAGAAGATCCACTAGGTGGCAGCTTCGAGCTGTGCTGCAACTGTCCTCCTTTCTCCAGGAAAAGAAACCCTGCACAGGACAGATAAGGTAGAACAACCACACTTTGCACGTTCAGACACATTCTTCATCCTTTCAGGCAGCTCAGCGGCCACCACTTCAATTTATATCTTAAACAATAAAGAATTGAATTTCCCAACAAATATATATTGGGGGGGTAGTTGTAATTTATCCCACATGAGGGATAAATTCACTGATAGCTCCGAGTCTTGAGTTGGAGGAATGTGCTGAAGATTCTGTATTTCCAGGTGCTCAGACTGATTCAGATTTTAATTCTTGACTCAGTTCATCCCAATCACATAGCTCTCCACTCTCTTTTAACATTAGAAACAGCGTAGATAGATAGATAGATAGATATGACAATGTGTACATGACAATAGTTATTATCGTTTACTGGACATTGTTTCCAGACCCCTCTTATTAGATAATTAGAGCAATTCTCCCGCCTCTGCCCCCCCTTAATTCTATTCCTCTTTTCCAACAAGCACTTTTTTTCACCCATGGTGTTCCAGGTCCCATCCTAGGTAAGATGCTGGAGCTACGATGCTGAGCGAGATGGACACAACCTCTGTACCCTCAGAGCTTTCAGTCCTGTGGGGAGACAGATTGTTAGATAAGCCACGTTACTGTATAGCTGTGTGAGCGCCTTGCTGGCAGAAGTACAGGATCTGGGAGGAGAAAACTTAAGCTAATACATCAAGGCTGAGAGTTAACCAGGAAATGAAGGGGAGGGGAGAGGCGTGTAAGAACATTCCAGAAAGAAGGGACAGCATGGGGGGCTTCCTGTAGCTGAGCTGGAGTGTCTGTCGCCCCTGGAGCACTGAGCGTGTGGGGGTGCTGTGGCTTGAGGTGGGGGAGGAGACAGGAGGTGACCAAGGAGAGAGGTTTCTGGAAGGTGAGGGGAAGTCAGACCGGGGGGCGGGGGGGCGTCTGTCAGCCACCCTAAGGAAGTTCAAGTAAAATCCAAGGGCAGTTGTGAGCCATTGCGTTACAGACTTTATAGATACACTGAGAAAGTACAGCATGAGGGCTGTTACTCCTCACTGCCTTTAGCAAGAGGCAGCATCACCGCCTGGTTCAGGTGGACCCACTCTCCATGCACCCCATACCCCCTTTCCACAAATGGGGTCCATAGACATCTCCCTGGACCTAACATGTCTTTGCAATGTATATCTTTTAACATTTTTTGTCATTTTGTTGATGATATAAAAAACATTAATATAAGAATGTTCTGGGGATTCCCGTTGTGGCTCAGCGGTAACGAGCCTGACTAGTATGCATTAGGACTCAGGTTCAATTCCTGGCCTTCCTCAGTGGGTTAAAGGATCCAGCGTTGCTGTGAGCTGTGGTATAGGTTGCAGATGTGACTCGGATCTGGCGTGGCTGTGGCTGTGGCATAGGCTGGCAGCTGCAGCTCCAATTGGACCCATAACCTGGGAACTTCCATATGCCTCAGGTGTCCCTAAAAAAGACAAGAAAAAAAGAAAAGAATATTTTACACCATGTGATCAACATCATCCATTTCCCTCTTCTCTGGAAACATTTTGTCTCTTCAGTCTCATCGTAACACACTCCCAGAGATTAGAGCAGAGGAATTCTTGGCACAAGAATTGAGCCAAGGAAGAAACTAAGAAGTGACTTAGAATCAGTGGTCAGGACAGTGGCGCAAACATAAATCAGTGCCGGGTAAGAAGAGGGAGACGCTGGAGAATGAAGCTAGCAAGTTAATGTCACAGCCGTGAAAACAAGCTGGCTGCTGTGCTCATAAAGAAGCCCGACTGCTCCCTGGAAAATCAGGTCCAGGCGTCGTCTTTCAGGATGTTTCTGGGGCGTCTGGTGGGATGTTTAGTATTTTTCAGTCAAGAACTGTTAAGTTCAGAGGAGTGGGTGGAGCACAGGAGATCTCTTTGATGGCTGGTTCCTCTGAAAACAATAAATAGCTTCTCGAGAGAAGGGAGGGCATCTGGGTTTTCATTTGGCTGCAGTTGGCAACGGCTTACTCCACCCACAGACACACAAAGGGAGGGTGGGCCGAGGAAGCAGACAGCCGGCTCCAGGCCACTCTAGTCCTGACTCCCAGCATCCCAGAGGGAGGGGTCCGGGGGACCTTTTAAAAAAGCAGAAGAGGTTGAGAAGTGTTTATAATAGAATCTGCACAGACTTTGGTAAACATTGTCCATCTTACTTTGGTGTTGTACTGAAGAGGATGTCTTTTTTTTTTCCCTTCATTTTATTATTTTTGGTTTAGCAAACGAAACGTGATGTTCGGTAACCACACAATTTACCGTTTTCACCATTTTCAAGTGTGTAGTTCAGTGGCAGCGAGAGATTTGTATTGTTGTGCAGGTGTTTTTTAAATTCAAACTCCATTTCCTTCAAAGCTCGTCTTACTTGATTTTCTGAGCAGGGCATATGAAGAGGTTGAGTTCCATGAAAATCTTCGCTGCCCTCCCTTTGTTTTTGTACTCACCTGGAGGTGCCCTTGGGGCCCAATTTGCTGTGGGAAATTGAAAGTCTATGCTTCAGCCAAACGCTGATGTTGACCTTCAAAGGGGTGTCTACCCCCAGAACACAATCAGGTTAAAAATAAATAACTTATCTCACCCTGAAGTAGAGCTTTCTCTTCCAGACCCAATGGCACCAGCGCCAGGAGCGCCGGCATCTCCCAAGGGATGAATTGGTGGGTAAGGCAGGATGCAGGACTTCTCCGGGTGTTCTAGCCATTCTCACGGAGTTCAGGTTGCAGAAAAACACGGTCTGTTCCATTCGGGACATGAGTTGTGGGGGAGGAAGAAATAACAGGAACAGCCTCGTAGCTGTCAGGATAGAGTGAGGTCATGCGAGCAAAGCATTGGCACACACACTGAGCCATCTCTATAAAGATGAGCTATTTTTATTCACAAGACGGTACCCAAAGGAGGGAAATCACAAGAAAACAGCCACGTTTGCAAGAACTCTTTTGGTTTTTTGACCAAGCCTGAAGCATGTGGATATTCCTGGGCCGGGGATGGAGCCCAAGCCATGGCAGTGAGAGTGCTGGGTCCTTAACCTGCTGTGCCACCAGGGAACTCCAAGAATTTTCTTTAAAAAACAAATTGTTTCAGACATGTATTGCAGTCTTGCACAAACTCTAGATGTCCATGATGCCATGGAGTACTTACTCATAACCAGGTTAATGGTCCGTGATGTAGCTGTTCCCACGTCCAGCAGTCCCAGTCAGCCAGTCATCGAGGGGGAAATGGGTAGAAGTACATTAGTGAGTTTTGGAGGGAGAATGTTCTCTGCTCTTACTTTAAAAGAATGTTTTGTTAACCAAAATATTTAATTTCTTGAGCATTCTGCTAAGTCCAGCTTTGGTTTTCCCAGATGTTTCACTGCATTAAAATACAGTAAGATAATGATAATAAAATCAAGTTAATGGGTTAAACCAAAGACACTAGAGGAATGCCCAAACTTTTTTTTTAATTAAAAGTTGTTTTTTTTTTATTTTATGGCAGTATAATTAACTTACAGTGTTGTGTTACTTTCAGGTGTAGAGCAAAGTGAATCAGTTATACATAAACATATATCCATTCCTTTTCAGATTCTTTCCCCATAAAGGTTAGGACACAGAATTGAGTAGATTTCCCTGTGCTATACTGTAGGTCCTTGTTACCCATCTATTTTATGTATAGTAGTATATATATATGTCAGTCTCAACCCATTAACTTATCCTTCCTCCCAGAGTTCTCTCTTTGCTAACCATCAGTTTGATTTAGAAATCTTTGAGTCTGTTTCTTTTTTTGTGAATACATTTTCCATATCATTTATTAGACTCTGCATATTAGTGATCTCATATATTTGTCTTTCTCTGACTTATTTCACTTAGTATGATGATCTCTAGGCCCATCGATGTTGCTGCGAATGACACTATTTTGTTCTTTTTAATGGCTGAGTAATATTCCATTATGTATATGTACCACATCTTCTTTATCCATTCCTCTATTGACTGACATTTAGGTTGTTTCCATGCCTTGGCTATTGTAAATAGTGCTGCAATGAATACTGGGGTGCATGTATCTTTTCAAATGATAATTTTCTTTGGATAGATGCCCAGGGTTGGGATTGCTGGATCTTATGGTGCTTCTATATTTAGTTTCTTAAGGAAACTACATAACTGTTCTCCACAGTGGCTGCACCAATATACATCCCCACTAACAGTGTAGGAGAGTTTCTTTATTCTCCATACCCTCTCCAGCATTTATTTTTTGTAGACTTTTTGATGATGGCCATTCTGACTGGTGTGAGGTGATACCTCATTGTAGTCTTGATTTGCATTTCTCTAATAATGAGTGATATTGAACATCTTTTCATGGGCTTATTAGCCATCTCTGTCTTCTATGGAGAAATATCCATTTAGATTCTGCCCATTTTTTGATTGGGTTGTTTGTTTTTTTGACATAAAGCTGTATGAGATGATAGTGTATTTTGGAGATTAATCCCCTGTCCCTTCGTTTACAAAGATTTTCTTCCATTCTGTGAGTTGTGTTTTCATTTCTTTATGGTTTCCTTTGCTGTGCAAAAAAATTAAGTTTAATTAGGTCCCATTTGTTTATTTTTGCTTTTATTTTCGTTACTCTAGCGGGTGGATCCAAAAAATACTGTTGAGATTTATGTCAGAGTGTTCTGCCTATTTTTTTTTGTTGTTTTGTTTTTTTTGTCAGTTTTTTTTTAACAGGGTTGCATCTTTTGTCTGCATTTAATTAGCAAATGTATTTGAATTTTATAGCTTAAATGGTTTGTAAGCATGAGAAGTTACATCTAGGTTTAGATTTGCACACATTTTACCAACATTATAATAAAAATCATTTGAATCAACACCAACATTAAACAGAAATTCTGTTTCTTTTAAAAGAAGTCTGTCCAGGAGTTCCTGTTGTGCCTCAGTGGAAACAAATCTGACTAGTATCCATTAGAATGCAGGTTTGATCCCTGGCCTTCTTCAGTGGGTTAGGGATCTGCCATTTCTGTGAGCTGTGGTGTGGGTCACAGACACGGCTTGGATCTGGCATTGCTGTGGCTGTGGTGTAGGCCAGCAGCTACAGCTCTGATTAGACCCCTGGCATGGGAACCTCCATATGCTGCGGGTGTGGCCCTAAAAAAAGACCAAAAAAAAAAAAGGAAGTCTGTCCTTACTCAAGTTTGAGAAATGGCAAAATGATAGAAAAGAACACAGGCTTTGGAATCAGATAAAACTGAGTTCAAGACCCAATTCCTTTACTCCCTGACTGTGTCATCTTGGGTAAATTGCTTGACTTTTCAGAGTGCCTGTGTTTTTCCTCTAAGAGTTTTATAGTACCTGGCCTTACATTTAGGTCTTTAATCCATTTTGAGTTTATTTTTGTGTATGAGGTTAGGGAATGTTCTAATTTCTTTTACATGTGGCTGTCCAGTTTTTCCCAGCACCACTTAATGAAGACACTTTTTCCCATTTTATATTCTTGCCTGCTTTGTCATAGATAAGTTGACTATAGGTGTGTGGCTTTGTTTCTGTTCCACTGATCTATATTTCTGTTTTTGTGCCAATATCATACTGTTTTGATGACTATAGCTTTGTAGTATAGTCTGAAGCCAGGGAGCTGGATTCCTCCAGCTCCATTTTTCTTTCTCAAGATGGCCTTGGCTCTTCGGGATCTTTTGTGTTTCCATACAAATTTAAATTTTTTTTGCTCTAGTTCTGTGAAAAATGCCGTTAGTAGTTTAATAGGCATTGTACTGAATTTGTAGATTGCCTTGGGTAGTATAGTTATTCTGACAATATTGATTCTTCCAATCCAAGATCATGGTTTATCTTTCCATCTGTTTGTGTCATCTTCCATTTCCTTTATCACTGTCTTACAGTTTTCAGAGTACAGGTCATTTGCTTCTTTAGGTATTTTATTCTCTTTGATGTGATGGTAAATGGGATTGCTTCCTTAATTTCCCTTTCTGATTTTCGTTGTTAGTGTATAGGAATGCAAGAGATTTCTCTGTATTAATTTTGTTTTCTACAGCTTTACTGAGTTCATTGATGAGCTCTAGCAGTTGTCTGGTAGCATCTTTAAGATTTTCTATGTAGAGCATCATGTCATCTATAAACACTGAGTTTCACATATTCTTTTCCAGTTTAGATTCCTTTGTTTTTTCTTCTCTGATTGTTGTAGCTAGGATTTCCAAAACTATGTTGAATTAAAGTGGTGAGAGTGGACATGCTTATCTTGTTCCTTATTTTGGTGGAAATTCAGCTTTTCAGCATTGAGAATGAGGTTAGCTGTAGGTTTGTCATATGTGGCTTTTATGTTGAGGTGGGTTCCCTCTATGCCTACTTTCTGAAGAGTTTTTATCATAAATGGGTATTGAATTTTGTCAATAGCTTTTTCTGCATTTATTGAGATGAACTTATGTTTTTTATTCTTCAGTTAATGTGTATCACACTGACTGATTTGCAGCTATTGAAGAATCCTTGCATTCCTGGGATAAATCCCCTATGACCATGGTGTATGATCCTTTTAATGTATTATTGGATCTGGTTTGCTAATACTTTGTTGAGGATTTTTATGTCTATGTTCATCAGTGATAGTGGCCTGTAATTTTCTTTTTTAGTGTCTTTTTATGGTTTTGATATCAGAGTGGTTGTGGCATCACAGAAAGAGCTTGGGAGTGTTCCTTCCTCTGAAACTTCTTAGAATTTTTAGAAGGACAGGTATTAACTCTTTTCTAAATGTTTGACAGTATGCCTGGGAAGCCATCTGGTCCTGGACTTTTGTTTTTTGAAAGTTTTAAAATCACAGTTTCAATTTGAGTACTTGTGATTAGTCTATTCATATTTTCTCTTTTTTTCTGGGTTCTGTCTTGGAAGGTTGTAACTTTGTAGGGCTTTGTCCATTTCTTCTAGGTTGTCCATTTTATGGGCTTATAATTGCTTATAGTAGTCTCTTCTGATCCTTTGTATTTCTGTGGTGTCAGTTGTAATTTATCTTTTTTCACTTCTAATTCTTATTGATTTGAGCCCTCTCCCTTTTTTTCTTAATAGTCTGGCTAAAAGTTTTTCAATATTCTTTGCGAAGAACCAGCTTTTATTTTCATTGATCTTTTCTATTGTTTTATTTTTCTATCATTTATTTCTGCTCTGATCTTTATGATTTCTTTTCTTCTACTAACTTTGGGTTTTGTTTGTTCTTCTTTATCTAGTTGCTTTTAAGTGTAAGTTTGGGTTGTTTATTTGCGATTTTTCTTGTTTCCTGTGGTGAGATTGTTTTGCTGTAAACTTCCCTCTTAGAACTGCTTTTGCTGTGTCTCATAGGTTTTGGACTGTCATATCTTCATTGTCATTTGTCCCTAGGTATTTTTAATTTCCTTTGGTTTCTTCAGCGATCTGCTGATGCTTAGTAGCATGTCGTTTAGCCTCCACATGTTTATGTTTTTTGCAGTATTTTTTTCTTGTGGTTGATTTCTAGTCTCATAGCACACAAGCTGTTTTTGAGGATAATTTTGGAGATTGTTGTGAAATGGAACATTGTTTACAGTGTGACACGAAGTGATTGCATTTATTTTACAGGTGAAACCTTGCTTTAAAAAATGTGTACAAATATGAGCAAAGTCTTCTATCTAGTGGGCAAAAATGAAAATGAGTGTTGCCATAGCATGCACATTTTCTGCTGAGCATTTAAACAGGCAAAATATACATAAAACCATTATGGAAAGTGTGTCAGAGGTGGAAGCAAGCAAAGAGGAGTAGAGGATAAGATATAAAGTGGGAAATTTTATATAGCTGAATAGACGGTGAATAGCTGTATAGAATGACACATTATCAGGGGGAAAAAACCCAGCAAAACTTGAATATCAGAGCTTTACCTCCAGTTTCTGGCTTTGGCTCCCTTTACAGCGACATCCACCACACAGGCAGGTGTGAAATCGCTGTCCTTGGGAATCTGCCCAGAACCTGGGGTGTCCGCTCCCATCCTTATTCCCAACCTGTTCACCCTGCCCTGGGGCCTCAGGATTCTGTCCTCTCCTCTTGTGTGATGCTTTACTGATCAGATCCTCTGTTCAAATTGCCTTTGGGACTGGATCCTGACTTTGCCCTGGGCTCTGCCTCTTGGGGCACGTCCCAAAGCCCTACCTGCGACCCCACCTATTGCCTAGCACTCGGGATCCATCTGCTGTCCCACCTGCCGTCCCACCTGCCATGGAGAGGGGATCACACAGGCAAGCTCACCCTTGGGTTCACAGAGGTGGCTGACCAGACGGCTTGTGATGTGGCATTAGCTGGTGGGTATTGTGGGGGAAGGAACAAGCAGAGGACCGGGACTATTCATATAAAAGCAGAAGGGATGACTGCAGGGTGTGTCACAGCTTGAGCTCAATAGGTGGGATTATTGTTGGCCTTATTTATGTGTAAAGACAGTCCACTAAGTAGTCAGAAAGGTATATGTGAAAAGAAAACCAGAAGTGGTTCCGACTATAAGCAGCGTATGAACTGGTGGAATAAATGACATACACGCCATACACAATTACAGAGCCAACACAGACGGCTTGTGGTCAAGGGTGAGTGTGTGGGGGCCGACGCGAGGAGAGAAGGCAGCCGTCCACACGGGCTGGAGAGGCAGGCTGATTCATGGGTGCTGGATTACCTCGCTCTAAGAGGCCAGGCCTTGAAGATTAGGTGGAGAGACGTGGAAAGACGCAGGGAGAGGAGCTTAAAGTCTCCTCAAGGGCTCACCACACGCAGTCAGCTTGGGGGGACCGCTGATCTGGCCTTGACCCTGTGTTTTTATAAGGGATTAGTTTAGCCTCCTCCTCCCCGCTGCCAGAGGCTAAGGGACTTTCTCAAGTTTCCACGGCTTTTAATGAAAGTAAGTTAGACTTGAACTTAATTCCCAACACCACTCTAGTCTCTTCACCAAGAAATCTGTTTCTTGGGTTTCTGATATTTGCCCAGAAGATGTACCATCTGAGTGGCATTAGTAGGAGCGGTGACCTTGACTGTGGTACAAGGTGGGAGATCTGGTGCATCTGTCTCTGCTGTGAGTCCGTCGTGCCAGGGACGAATGAGGCCGACCCACGGCCTCGGCATTCACTATTATAACTTGGCCACAATACCCTCATTGTGGCCGAATGCCAGCCCATTAGTAACCCACAGCTTGTTTTCCTCTCGAGGGTGGCGGAGGCTTGCTCCATTGTCTCCTGTCACTCCTCCTCCAGGGCCCATTCTTTCCTCAAGATGTGGCCACGAGTGTTCAGCTCAGCAGAGCTGGGAGACCTTTTTTCATGGGACCAATCCCCCCACCCTCAGAAGTGCTGATGTGCTTATTTTACGTTTGGATATTTGAATTACCAGAAATGTGATCACGGAGTTCCCATTGTGGTGCAGTGGAAACAAATCCGACTAGTATCCATGAGGATGTGGGTTCGATCCCTGGCCTCGCTCGGTGGGTCAGGATCCGGTGTTGCTGTGAGCTGTGGTGTAGGTCGAAGGTGCAGCTGGGATCCTGCATTGCTGTGGCTGTGGTATAGGCTGGCAGCTCTGATTCAGCCTCTAGCCTCAGAACTTCCATATGCTGTGAGTGTAGCCCTAAAAAGCAAAAACAACAACAGCAACAAAAAAAGTGTAATCATGGGAGTTGTTAAAATAAATAACAACGCAGAGTTCCCGTTTTGTGGCTCAGCAGGTTGAGAACTTGACTAGTATCCGTGAAGGTATGACTTTGATCCCTGGCCTCAGTGGCTTGAGGATCTGACATTGCCCTGAGCTGTGGCATAGGTTGCAAATGCGACTCGGATCTGGTGTGGCTGTGGTGTAGGCCGGCGGCTGCAGCTCCGATTTGACCCCTAGCCTGGGAACTTCCATATGCCACAGTGTGTGGTCCTAAAACAAGGAAAAGAAAAAAGAAAAAAAAAAGGGAGAATAAATAACCCCTATACATCAGAATCATATGATGGCCAAGTTTAAAAGATGACCTTGCCAAACCACACAGTGCTGTGCTTGTTATTTCTATGAGTTTCTCCATGTGGCGCACGCGCATCTGCTGAGTTAGCTTCTGCTGCCACCCGCAGACGTCCTCTCTGGCACTCATTTGGTCAGGATTTGGTTATGAATTTGAAGTCATAGACACATGCTTCCTTCCCAGTGCACAGCAGGCAGCAGGCCAGTCTCCTTCCCAGGACTCCCTGCGGATCCCATCCCCAGCTCTGAGGCTCACTGGCTGTGTGACCTTGGACGAGTCACCTGATCTCTGTGAAATGAGGGATCCAGTCATTCCGGCTCCAGAATGACCCTGAGCACTTGGACTTTAAATTCCCATTAGATAACATGGGGGCCAAGGAATGAGAACGCTTGGACAAGGCACTCAACCCAGTTTCACTCACTGAATTCTGTTCTGTTCTGTACACGGTCACCTCTGACTGCTGTCTGCATAGCAGTACGCCACGTGGAAGGCTGTGGGTGATCCAGGCAAGCGTAAGACATGTTCCTGATTCCTGTTTAGGAAGAGATCATTTCACTAGAGAAATACAGGAAGCTGCAAAGTATAGGCACTATAGAACAGCTATGTATGTGTGTGTGTTCACATACACACACGTGCAGGTAGTGATAAGGCATCAAGCGCAGGGTGTGAGAAGCAGCTTAGATCACTGTGTGCTAGGGGAACCCCGACAGCACCTAACGTTTGTGAGCACTAACTCTGTGCTAGCAGCCTTCTAGGGTCTTGCACATTTGTTAACTAACTTAATTCTCTTAACAACCCGAGGAGGTTAGGGCTTTTACTCTCTCTCTGGCTCAGATGGGGAAACAGCACAGTAAAATGAAGTCACTTGTTTACGGTCACAGAGCCAGAAAGTGGTGGAGGCGGGATTCGAACCAAGGAAATCTGACTCCTGAGTGCGTGCCCTTAACCTCCGTGTTACACATAACACCAAAAGTCAAAGGTCTTCCTAAGAATTGAACTTGGAAGAATAACTAGGTTTAGATCACGTGGAAAAAGACGAGAGCCTTTCCGAGGCAAAGAGATGGCTGGAGGGCTGGGGTGTAAATGAGCTGATGTGTCCGGGTGGGTGAGGAGCTGGGTCGGATGGAGAGGAGGGTCCGCGAGGCGGGTGTTGGGAGAACGTAGGCGTCTTGGATGCCAGGCGAAGATGGTGGCATTGATTCTGCGCACAGTGGGAGCTGCTTGTGTCGTAAAGCTGGAGGTTATCATAGAAGGGTATCTAGGGAAATACTTTTGATGGTTTTGTAGAGCCTCTGAAGAGGGCGGAGGAAACACTGTCCTAGAAGGATTGATTGGAAGGCTGATAAAATATAAAGAATGGAAAAGGGATGTGGCGTGATGTTGCCATCAAGATCTAGCTGAAACCGCAGGATCCCCCTTAGAGTATTGACGTGGTATCTTGCGATTTTCAGTGACGTCTTCCTTTCTCAAAAAACCTGATCGTAGAATTTCTAACTTTCTAAATCGAATGAGCGTGTGTTATTTTTGTCATAAGAAAGGAAACTATAAGAAAAGCAAACGAGTTAAACTCCCTAAACTACAGAGGGGATCCTCTGTGAACACAGAATCAGGGATGGCTCATTTGTACTTGACGAATCTGACCTGAGTTGTACAGGTGTTGCCTTCTCAGCATGCGGATTTTCAAAAGGCGGGACCAGCAGGAATCCGGGCGGGGGCGCGGGGGGTCAGTCTGGGCGACAGGTGGAGTTGTGGCTCCATTAAAAGAAATGGAGAAGTCAAGGGCGGGAACCAGGTGATGGGGAAGCTGAGTGAAATCCAGGATGGAGCCCAGAGAGGTGGAATAAACTGGGAAGGACCTATGTGTAAGCGCGATAGGCCAGGTTTGAGAACAATGTCACTCTATTCAATTAGCTTTTACGCTCCAACTGGCCTTTAATAATAACAATATTTTTACTAACCAACCAGAGCAAAATAATATACTGAACTTTTTAGGCCTCTGAAGGAATTCCTGCTGGTTCTGACTTTTTAAAATTAAAGTTGATTTACAGTGCTGTGCCAGTTTCTACTGTACAGCACAGGGACCCAGTCATCCGTGTACATACTTTGTTTTTCTCAGACTGTCTTCCATCGTGCCTTTTCGAATCCACATTCTAAAAAAGACAATGCAACATAAAAGGCCCCTCTAGATTTTTGAGTCCAAGTGCAGCATACATGATTACGTAAAGAATATCTGTTCTGTAGTTTTGTAAGTGGTTTAATTCGTTTTGCTTTTCTTATAGTTGGATTTTTAAAAAAATTTTTTTAAAGGTTTTACAGCTGTACCTGTGGCATATGGAAGTTCCCAAACTAGTGTCGAGTTGGAGCTGCAGTTGACAGCCTACACCACAGCCACAGCAACGCGGGATCCGAGCCGCGTCTGCAATCTACACCACAGCTCACGGCAACGCCGGATCCTTAACCCACTGAGCAAGGCCAGGGGTTGAACCAGAATCCACACAGACACTATGTCATATTCTAACTCGCTGAGCCACACTAGGAAATCCTGTTTTTGTTTACTCTACAGAATAATACATCTCAAAGTCAGTGAGTTGGAAACTCTACAGATAAGTACAAATAAGGAAGAGGTCATATCCCAAGAAATCTTGTCAATACTGTAGCATAGAATCTTCTAGCTTTATTTTTATATATTTAAATTATATCAGGGAGTTCCTATCGTGGCTCAGTGGTTAACGAACCCTACTAGCATCCATGAGGATGCAGGTTCCATCCTTGGCCTCTCTCAGTGGGTTAAGGATCCAGGGTTGCTGTGAACTGTGGTGTAGGTCACAGACGCGGCTCGGATCCTGTGTTGCTGTGGTGTAGGCCAGCAGGTACAGCTCTGATTCGACCCCGAGCCTGAGAACTTCCATATGCCATGAGTGCAACCCTAAAAAGACAAAAGACAAAAAATAAAAAGTTGTATCAAAATGTACCAACTCTCTCGTGATTTTTCTCCTAACATATCATGAACCTTTTTGTATGTTATGGCTGTAATGCCACAGTGTGATCCAACTCTACTGTTGGAATCTTAAATCATTTCCCTTTTTTTTTTACTGTCACAGTTATTGCTGCAGCAGACGCCTAGGTAGCAATGATTTATTCCCACACGTGGAATTGTTAGGTCACAGGCTATGCACATCTTAAGGGCATTATTCCAGGCGGCATGACAGGGCTTTCTGTTCGATTCATCTCCGGTGTGTCTGGCCTGGTGTGGGCTTGTGGTGTCAAAGGAGAGCCACGCCTGGTTTTCTTAGGATCCGGGGAAAATGCTCAAGGAGGAAAAGGAGCTTTTCCTTTGTAAAGAAGCCAGACGGGCTGGGGAGAGAGGTAGCAGGTCGAAAGAGGTGGGGCGAGAAGCTGAACGCCCTGGTACAGTGGTCAGAGTGCGGTCAGGGCCCAGGAAAGGGCCTGGGGAATGAGAGAGGATGCGCGTGAGCTCCTGTGAAAGGGCTGAGAAATGCCTACTGTAGATTTTTAAGGAGTACAGCAGGATCTGGCCTAAGTCCTGGGAGTAGAAAAGACCCCAAGGGCACACCCAGTGTAAGTTTCACTCACATTTGCACCAACTGCTGTGGGGATGGAGATACTGTAGTCCCAGCGCAGGGGTCTGGAGTAGGTCCTTGGGTGGTTCAGACGTGGCGATGGCTGGGCGGATGTGCAGACGGAGGTGTTTCAGCTTAATTTCTGATGCTGGAACTACATTCACTTTGAAATTCCTCATTTTCATGTCGGGCTGTCAGCTAATTCCTCACACATATTTCTTTTCATTTTTCTTTTATCGTAAACTGTGGGGCTTTGATATATATATATTTTTTAAAGTCAGGATTTGTACTCTGTTGATATTGCTTCGTTGTTGATATGGCTTCGTTCCCAGCATATGATAGAGCAATTATCTTCTGACACGTTCTTAAAAGGAGCCTTAGAGGAACCACAGGCCCTGAACACACAGTTGAAACATGACAAGCAAATACTCATGAGTCTTTATCTCCTTTGATGCTTGGCAGCGTTCCTTGTGTGGCAGAAGTTAAATAATTAACGAATGTGGAATGACTGTTGAATAAGGAGGGTATTTGATTACATCTGTACATCTTTTCACCTTCCTCGCCGTTGTGGGTTTTTTTTTTTTGGCAGGGGGCACGCTTTCAGCATATGGAGGTTCCCAGGATAGGGGTCGAATCGGAGCTGTAGCTGCGGGCCTATGCCACAGTCACAGCAACGTGGGATCTGTGGCACTTCTGTGACCTACACCACAGCTCACAGCAAGGCAAGATCCTTAACCCACTGATCGGGGCCAGGGATCGAACCTGCATCCTCAGGGATGCTAGTCGGATTCGTTTCTGCTGAGCCACGATGGGAACTCCAACCTTTCTGTTCTATGCAGTGAAGCCATCCCAGAGTCTTCAAGGCAGAGCATTTGGGATCGTGTCGTTGGACAGCCTTGTGGGGGGGAAAAATTTTTTTTCAATTTTGGTTCCCCCACAGCATGAGGAGCTCCTTGGGCCAGGGGTCAGATTGGAGCTGAGGTCGTACCCTAAGCTGCAGCTGCGGCAACACCAGATGCCCAACCCACTGTGCTGTGCCCGAGATTTACCTGGTGTGCCAGGGCTCCCAAGATGCTGCCAGTCCTGATGCGCCACAGCGGGAGCTCCACAGGAAAGTTTTTTTAAATTGACCCCCAGCTACTTCTGCTGTGGCTCTAACACTGACTTGGGCAAGTTACCTAACCTCAGTTTGCTCACCTGGGACACGGGTCTAACAATAAAAACCTTCTCAGGGCTCTGCTGAGAGCGCAGTCTGTGACAACGTGCAAAGGGCTTGGAACAGGACTCAGCACATACTGAGCACTTCTTAGATTTTAATTATGAGTAGTAGTTTCATCAGCACCATCTCATGGGATTGAGAAAAAGTAATACGTGCCTTGGGCGTTGTCAAGAATAATAGTTGCTACTTGGTAACTTGTCGTTTTGTTCCCTTCAGTCACTTGCTGAATGACTTCTTGTCCATTTAAAGAGAAAATGGGAGTTCCCGTTGTGGCGCAGCAGAAACGAAACTGACTAGTAACCATGAGGTTGCGGATTTGATCCCTGGCCTCACTTAAGGATCCAGCATTGCTGTGAGCTGTGGTGTAGGTCGCAGATGCGGCTTGGATCTGACCTTGCTGTGGCTGTGGCAGAGGCCGGAGGCTGCAGCTCCATTCAACCCCTAGCCTGGGAACCTCCATATGCCGCAGGTGCGGCCCTAAAAAACAAAAAAGAGAAAATGGGGTATCATGATTAATGAGAACTAATTTAATCAGATGCTCCAGGTTTGGGGTTTTTTGAGGGGACGAACGTGTGAAGTGGATACAGGAGAAGGGGAGGGTCTAGGGTCGAAGCATCTTGGGGTGGGGGCTCTGCAGGGCTCATGAATCCTCATCTCCATCTCCGGGTGTAGACTGTGCCCCCGGAGGCCCAAGGTCATGTCCCAGCCCCTGGGAGGGCCTGCCGCCTGGACTGTGTGAGGCCATTAGTAGAAATGGACATTGTAAATCCAGGCATTTAAACTGTAATCCTGCTAAATAATTTGTTTCCTGTTTCATGTTGTTTACATAAGAAGAGGGGGTGGAAAAATCCAGAAATGTTTTCCAGTGCATTTCCTTCCTTCCACCCCCAATCCTGCTAAAGATACGGCCTGGTGGTGGTAGGGTCAGCCCCAAGGGCGACATTTTTCTGCGCCTGGTTTCTCTCCTGCTAGGAATGGCAGCTTAGAATTTCATCGGTGCTAGTAGATGCTGGGCCCACAGAAGGTCTCTGCACACTTAGGGAGCACTGACCGTTTCTGTGGCCCCGTCTGAGCTCTATGGGGAACGTGGCCAGATGTCCTGGTCCACCTGGGAAAATGTCCAGCTCCATTTTCTCTCCACTTTTTCATCTTGGATCTGCTGAAATCCAGCCCCATCCTCACAGCTGAAATTACTCTGTTGGTTGCAGAAGACTTTCATTCTGCCCAATGGAGTGGGGGGTGTGTGTGTGTGTGTCCGTCCGTCCGTCCGTCCGTCCGTCCCTTAAAGGCCCCTGATGCTTTTAACCATCAGTTCCTTAAATCTTTCTCCTTGATGATCCCGTTTCCGGATTCCTCTTTCCTTCCCGTTTCTATTTCTCTCCTCCACCGACCTCTCCTCTTCCTGCTGGTCCCCTAGTTTTTGTCCTCAGCCCTCTCTTTGTCGACCATACTTTCCTGGTTGAATTCATTGGTTCCTTTAGCTCCTGCTTGTGCCCAGCCTAGGAGACTGACCCAAATACGAGCCTAGAGCTGTTTCACCTCCTCGGTGCCGACGCCGTTACGTCCAGCCACGCACAGGACATCCGCAGCCACGTGACCCACGTTGCATCACCGACTCAAAATCCCCAGTAGAGTCTCTTCCTCAGCCAGCCCCCGTCTCCTTCGTCTTCTCGGCTCTTCCATTTCAGTTGTTTGAAACCCCACTCTTCCCACCGCCTGGAGATACAGATTGAGTGGTCGCTCCTGATGTGTCTGTCTGCCACCCCTTCTCCGCGGTCTGTCATTTATCTTTCCCAAGAAAACCTGCCCGTGTTTGTTTCTATTCCACAGCCACACCCCAGCCTGGCCCCAGCATTCACCCCAAGAAGAGCTTCTCAGCCTCTCCCATCACTCGTCTCTCCATTCGTGCCCTGGTTGGGCAGGCCGTCACCTCCCTCCTCCAACACTGGGGGTGGTCCCCTGCCTATGAAACGTGTACCCCTCTCTCTATTCTTAACCGTCTGCCCTGCGGCTCCCGACCCACTCCCTTCCTCTCCTTCTGTAACTAATGGATTGAATCCCTGCATCAAGAGTTCCTGTTGTGACTCAGCAGGTTAAAAACCTGACATAGTGTACATAAGGACGCAGGTTCAATCTCAGGCCTCTCTCAGTGGGTTAAGGATCCAGCAGTGCCACAGGCTCGCAGATGGCATTGCTCACAGATGGTGTAGCTTGCAGATGCATCTTGCGGCTGTGGTGTAGGACTGCAGCTGCAGCTCCCGTTTGACTCCTAGCCCAGGAACTTCCATATGCCACAGGTGCAGCCATAAAAAAAAAAAAAAAAAATCCTTGCGTCATTTATTACTGAGTGCCTTCCACCCACTGCGCACTGGCGACTCAGCAGTGAATGAGCAGATCGTGTTTCGGCAGCCCTGTGGGGCTGTATTTTGCTGAGCCAGTGAGCTTGCTGCCTCGAGGGCCCTTGCTGTCCCTCCGCCCCCACCTTTCAAAGTCCAGCTTGTCCCACTTCCCTCTCAAAGCTGCCTGTCAGTCTCTCCCACCCCCTTTCCAGAATTCCTGCTGCTTTTGTTGTGAGCACCGCTTTAGTTATCCTCTGATCCTTTCCCGTATATTAGTTTTAGCTTATTAACTGGATTATGACATCCTCGAGGCCCACTGGGTTTTTCTCTGCTGTGCTAACCATTGCTGATGTGGGGTTTGTGTATTTGTTATTGTTGCGTTTCCCGATATCCACTACTAATCTGCAGCGACATGTCATTAAGATATAGTGAGGATAATGCAGGGAACCAGGGCCTGAAGTACTTCATCTAACGAGTGGGCACTCGGTGCATACTTAACTGATGGAGAAGACAATTTTGTTTCGTTGTTCTCCCGCTGTGGGTCTCAGGGAAATCACTTTGCTGAGACTCGGTTTCCTCGTTTGCAAAATTGGGAGCTGGATTCCTGCTTTTTAAGGTTCTTTCTGGTTCCAACGCTGCTGTTCATTTTCATTTCCATCCCCTGGTTTCCAGAGAAAGTTTGCTGTGTGCTGTGCACAGATTTGTTGCTTAGGCAATTTAAAACAAACAGGGTGGCATCCCTGCCCTCAGAAGTTTTCAGTCTCCCAGGAATGACAGGAAGCCAGAGGCGTACCCAAGGGGCAGGAACCTGGAGCCGATTATGTCACTGGGAGAAAGAGGGGAGGCTCCTGAGTTGATTCTAATTAGAAGCTTCCTGAAGGAGGGGAGATTTCCGTTCAGTTGAAAGGCGGCAGTTGACGAGTGGGCGGACAGAGGCATCTCCCGGCAGCCTGACGGGCAGAGCGGCTGTGCAGCGGTGACCAGAACGGGCTGTGCTGAAGACCAACCAGCCAGACGTTCGGCTGTGTGCTAAATTTAAAGTGGTGACCGCGCTGATGTCACCGCAGCAAACAACAGGAGAACCTCGTCCACCTCAGCAAAGTATGTGGATCCCAGAGGGGTGAAGCATGTGGGTATTTCAGACGCATCCTCGGATTAAGACCGATTATTCTGGCATCTTCTCGGGCGAGGCCGAGGGCAGGGTGATGGTACACCTGGCTGCCCAACACAAGGTCACTCAATTAATTACCACGACACTTGGCTAATACTAGTGTTTGAGGGTGATAAATACCATGTCTCTCCTCATTTCAAAACGGATCTGAAGGGGATTGCAGATATATACTTACGTGCAACAAGATAAAAATACAAGAGAGAAAAAATGAGAAGATAAAAGTAAAGACAGTGTGAGGCCAGAGGAGAAGTTCAAGGGGCTAAAAGCTCTAGCTACTAGACCAGCCGTGGGTGCACGTTTGGGGCTCCGCCTCTTAGCAGCCAATGCATTTTTCTTCCCTAAAGGGAAGTTCTTATTTTTATGTGATAAGGTAGCATCTCAAAGATCCCCATCTTGTTTTGCATCCTTTGCATACTGTGTGCTTTCTTTTTATTTTTATTTTTAATTTTATTGTAGTATAGTTGATTGACAATGTTGTATTAGTTTTAGGTGTATAACAAAGTAAATCAGTTCTCTATAACATATATCCATTATGTGTTCCTATATATGTTATTACAGACTATTAGGTAGACCTCCCTGGCTGTATAGTAGTTCCTTGGTACTAATCTTTTGTGCAGCAGTGTGTAGCTGTTACTCCCATCCTAATTTATCCCCGCCCCCAAAGTTTCTCTAGGGTTTTGAAATCTGTTTGTTTCTGTTTTTGTTTTTTTTTTTGTCCTTTGTCATTTTAGGGCCACACCCACGGCACATGGAGGTTCCCAGGCTAGGGGTCTAATTGGAGCTGTAGCCGCTGGCTGATGCCACAGCCACAGCAACGTGGGATCCGAGCCGCATCTGCAACCTACACCACAGCTCATGGCAACGCCAGATCCTTAACCCACTGAGTGATGCCAGGGATCGAACCTGCAACCTCATGATTCCTAGTTGGATTCGTTAACCACTGAGCCACGACAGGAACTCCTGTTTCTGCTTTATAAATAAGTTCTTTTGTATCATTTTTCTTAGGTCCCACATATAAGTGATATCGTATGATATTTGTCTTTCTCTGTCTGACATATTTCACTTAGTATGATAATCTCTAAGTCCATCCATGTCACTGCAAATGGCATTATTTCATTCTTTTTTATGACTGAGTAATATCCCATTGTGTACGGTACTACATCTTCTTTATCCGTTCCTCTGTCGATGGACTTAGGCTGCTTCCTGGTCTTAGTTATTGGAAACAGTGCTGCAATGAACATTGCAGTGCATGTATCTTTTCAAATGACAGTTTTCTCTGGATAGATGCTCAGAGGTGGGATTGCTGGATCATATGTTAGTTCTAAATTTATTTTCTGACTGAACCTCCATACTGTTCTCCATAGTGGATACGCCAACTCGCATTCCCACCAACTGTGTAGGAGGGTTTCCTTTTCTCCACACCCTCTCCAGAATTTACTGTCTGTAGACATTTTAATGATGGTCATTCTGGCATCTCATTGTAGATTTGATTTGCATTTCTCTAATAATTAGTGATATTGAGCCTCTTTTCATGGGTTTTTTTTGGAAATCTGTCTATCTTTGCAGGAATGCCCATTTAGATCTTCTGCCAATTTTGTGCCTGGGTTGCTTGCTTTTTGATATAAAGCTGCATGAGATGTTTGTGATATTTTGGAGAGTAATCCCTTTTCAGTTCCTTCATTTGCAGAGATTTTCTCCTATTCTCTGGGTTGTCTTGTTTATTGTTTCCTTTGCTGTGCAAAAGCTTTTAAGTTTAATTAGCTCCCATTTGTTTATTTTTGTTTTCATTTTCATTACTCTAGGAGATGGATCCAAAAAGATATTGCTATGATTTATGTCCAAGAGTGTTCTGATTCCTCCAGCTCCATTTTTCTTTCTCAAGATTGCATTTGCTATTTAGGGTCTTGAGTATTTCTAGACAAATTTAAAACTTTTTTGTTGTTGTTGTTCTGTTTCTGTGTGTGCTTTTGTTCATGTCAACTGCTGTTTAAACTCAATAGCAACAAAAGCTGAAAGCAAAACGCCTGCTCAAAGCCTCGTGGTTGAGTTGGTGTGGCTCAGTGATTTTACTTAAGGAAACTCCAGTTCTGAGGTCAAAGAGAAGGTCTTCTCCTTAGAGAATGTCATTGTCATTTATGACTTGCTTCTAGGAAAGGCTTTTCTCTCTGCTTCCTCCCCCTCCCCCCAGCAACATCTCCCCGACAATGTCACCTTACGAGTTGGTGAGTTGGTGCCGTCTGAGAAAGTGCACTCTGCCCGGAGCTGCTGGATCTTTAGATGTGAGGACGCTGGAGCAGAGAGGGACGGGGGCCAGGCCCCCCACCCAGGCCTGACCTGGCTTTGCTCTCGTTGACAGTGTGAAGCAGCACGAGCGCTACGGCCAGCTGACCCTGGTCAACTCCACCGCTGCGGACACGGGAGAATTCAGCTGCTGGGGGCAGCTCTGCAACGGCTACATCTGCAGGAGGGACGAGGCCAAGACGGGCTCCACCTACATCCTTTTTACAGGTAAACTCTTCAGACATCAGCACTTGGCCCGTGTTGAAGGTTCTCACTGTCTGCTGTCTATCAAATAAGGATAGTCCGAGCACTTGCTGTCGGTCGGGCTCTGGGCTCAATGCTTGATGTCAGTTATTTCATGTAAGTCTCACAAGAACGTTTCAGGGTAAGCACTAATATTTCCCTTTTTTTTTTTTTTTAATGGGAAAGTTGAGGTTTAGAGAGATCGAGTCTTTCAAGTCAGACTGCACGTAAATGGCTGTCTCGGGATTTGCACCCAGGATTTTCTGATTGCAGAGTCTGTAGCCGCATTGTCCAGCATGGCAGCCACTGGACCTGTGTGACTATTTAAATGTAAATGGGGATTAATTAAAGTTAAAAACGCAGTTTCTCAGGGCACTTGCTATGTTTCAAGTGCTCCATTGGCTCACGTGGCCAGCGGCGATCGCACTGGAGGGTGCAGACAGAGAAAAAGCCATCAACACAGAAAGTTCTCTTGGATGGCGTCACTGTAGACTTTTTTAGTCACTAGGTTCTCAGAATCTGTAATGAACTCCTTTCTGGAAGCTCCACGGTCAGAGGCTGCTTGTCTCAAGGCCTCCCCGCGTTGTCCTTATGTCCTGTGAGCTGAGGTTTGGGGGGCAGCACTCCGAAGGCTGTGTGCTTTATAGCTCCAGTCCTGATCCCCGAGCCTACGTGAAAATATCACCCCCCACGCCCCCGCAGGGCCAGGCAGAACTTGGAGAAACAGGCTCTGGCGAGGTGCTTGCCGGCCTCCTTTCTCTGCCAAGATCTCTAAAGTTGGAGGATGCTGTTCTCCAGCAGGGTTCAGAGGTCAGGAACAGCTTTCAGGACTCTTTCGCATACCACCCCCGGCACTGCTGCTTGCTAAGGCATTTCGGGCGAAGCCAGAACGCGTTCTTAGTATCCAGGCAGGGGCCGTCGTGAGGTTTGTCTACATCTTGAATCCATCTATCTCCAGGTCTGCAGTGACTTAGACCTGTGACACATAAGACTTGATATTCTGGATATTAATGAGCACTTTTGCAGAATCTCCTAGATTTCCCCTTCCTGCCAGGTGGCTCCTCTCCGGCAAGCGGAAGCGGTAGCAGAGCGCGCTGCAACTCTGCAGACACGTGTCTCGCGTTTCATTTCCACAGCCCTGTGAGAAAATGAGTAATATTTGATGATCTCTATTTTAGAAACACTAGTGCTGCTGCTGAGACGCAGCAGGGCGAGGTGACTCGCTCCATGTTCCGTGACTTCATGTGGCAGAGGAGAGTCACACCCTGGTTTTCTGATCCAGGATCCAGTGTTCTTAGGGGTTTAACCCGTTTTTTTTTTTTTTGTTTTTTTTCATTACAGCTGGCTTACAGTTTTCTGTCAATTTTCCAGCTGTACAGCATGGTGACCCAGTTACACATACATATATGGATTCGTCACAAGTGATTAGACACAGTTCCCGGTGTTATACAGCAGGATCTCCTTGCTCTTCCATCCCAAAGGCAATAGTCTACAACTATTAACCCCAGATTCCCATCCCACTCCACTCCCTCCCCCTCCCTCTTGGCAACCACAAGTCTGTTCTCCAAGTCCGTGATTTTCTGTAGAGAGGTTCATTTGTGCAGTATATTAGATTCCAGATATAAGTGATATATGGTATTTGTCTTTCTCTTTCTGACTGACTTCACTCAGTATGAGGATCTCTAAGTCCATCCCTGTTGCTGCAAATGGCATTGTTTTATTCTTTTTTATGACTGAGTAGTATTCCATTGTGTGTGTATACCACATCTTCCTAATCCAATCATCTTTTGATGGACATTTGGGTTGTTTCCATGTCTTGGCTATTGTGAATAGTGCTGCAGTGAACATGTGGGTGCCTGTATCTTTTTCAAGGAAAGTGTTTGGATATATGCCAAAGAGTGGGATTGCTGGGTCATATGGTAGTTCTATGTCTAGTTTTCTAAGGTACCTCCATACTGTTTTCCATAGTGGTTATACCAGCTTACATTTTCAACAACAGTGCAGGAAGCTTCCCTTTTCTCTACACCCCCTCCAGCATTTGTTGTTTGTGGACTTATTAATGATGGCCATTCTGACTTGTGTGAGGTGGTATCTTAGGGTAGTTTTGATTTGCATTTCTCTAATCATCAGTGATACTGAGCATTTTTTCATATGCTTGTTGGCCATCTGCATATCTTCTTTGGAGAAATGTCTGTTTAGGTCCTTTGCCCATTTTTCAATGGGGTTTTTGGCTTTTTTGCTGTTGGAGTTGTATAAGTTGTTTATATATTTTAGAGATTAAACCCTTGTCGGTTGCATCATTTGACACTATTTTCTCCCATTCTGTAAGTTGTCTTTTTTTCTTTTTGGTTTCCTTTGCTGTGCAAAAGCTTGTCAGCTTGATTAGTTCCCATTGGTTTATCTTTGCTTTTATTTCTGTTTCTTTGGGAGACTGACCTGAGAAAACATTTATAAGGTTGATGTCAGAGAATGTTTTGCCAATGTTCTCTTCCAGGAGTTTAATGGTATCTTGTATTATATTTAAATCTTTAAGCCATTTTGAGTTTATTTTTGTGCATGTTGTGAGAGTGTGTTCTGGTTTCATTAATTTGCATGTAGCTGTCCAGGTTTCCCAGTAATACTTACTGAAAAGACTGTCTTTTCCTCATTTTATGTTCTTGCCTTCTTTGTCAAAGATTAATTGACTGTAGGTGTCTGGGTTTATTTCTGGGTTCTCCATTCTGTTCCATTGGTCAGTATGTCTGTTTTGGTACCAGTACCACACTGTCTTGATTACTGTGGCCCTGTAATATCGCCTGAAGTCTGGGAGAGTTATGCCTCCTGCTTGGTTTTTGTCCCTCAGAATTGCTTTGGCAATTCTGGGTCTTTTGTTGTTCCATATAAATTTTTGGATTGTTGTTTTTAGTTCTGTGAAGAATGTCATGGGTAATTTGATAGAGATCGCATTGAATCTGTAGATTGCTTTGGGAAGTATGGCCACTTTTACAATATTAATTTTTCTGACCCATGTGCATGGGATATCTTTCCATTTCTTTGTATCTTCTTTGATTTCCTTGATTAATGTTTTATAGTTCTCTGCATATAAGTCTTTCACCTCCTTGGTCAGGTTTATACCCAGGTATTTGATTTTTGGTAGTGCAATTTTAAAAGGTATTTTTGTATTCCTTTTTTAATATTACACTGTTAGTATACAGAAATGTGATTGATTTCTGAATGTTAACCTTATATCCTGCTACTTTGCTGAATTTGTTGATCAGTTCAAGCAATTTTGGGGTTGAGTCCTTGGGATTTTTGATATATAATATCATGTCATCTGCATACAGTAACAGTTTCACCTCTTTTCCTATTAGGATGCCTTTTATTTCTTTTGTTTGTCTGATTGCTGTAGCTACGACTTCCAATACTATGTTGAACAACAGTGGTGAGAGTGGGCATTCTTGTCTTGTTCCAGATTTTAGTGGGAAGGCTTTCAGCTTTTCTCCATTGAGTATTATATTTACTGTCAGTTTAACCCATTTTTAAGATGAGGTGGAAGATAGATTGACAGACAAGGCGCACACTAGCATAACCGGTATTCAGAATTGCCGATGGTTGTTCACATGCCATCCCTTCTGAGCCTTTATTCTGGAATATCCCACCCAGAAGTGCCTGCGTGCCCCTGCTGTTATAATCACACCAGGAAGCAGCAGTAGAAGAGGCAGCTACTTAAGACTAAGAGAGAGCGTTCTCTCTGTGGCACAGTGGGTGAAGAATCCACCTGCAGTGGCTCGGGTTACCGAGGAGGCTTGCGTTTGAAAGGATCCAGCGTTGCCACAGCTGGGGCTTGGATTCAGTCCCTGGCCTGGAAGCTTCCACAGGTGTGGCCATAAAAAAAAAAAAAGACAACCTGTCATTGCGCACAAGAACCAATACTATATTTCAGACTGCAAATGAAGGTTTTTTTTGCCGTGATGAGCACTGTTTTGTTCTCCCCAAATACTGGGGTTTGGAACTGAGATTTTTGACCTGAAGAACTCCCTTGAGCAGAAGGTCCCAATACCGTTCATTCTAGGCTCTGTTGAGTTCTGGAAACTGGTCCTGTTTCTTACTTCTTGGAAGCTGGCTTGTAAATCAAAGGAAGGCTGAAAAATCAGTATTTATTTCAACTTTCAAGAGACTTGGATCAGGGACACGACCTAATGTGTCATATCATTTTCTTACTGCTCTATACTCAGTTGGGTCCAATTGGATTTTCAGTATAGGTTTAGCAGTTTGTCTTTTCAGGCCCTGGGCGGGTTTGGAAGAGCAAGATGGGCTGGTATGGAAGCTGAGCTTCCCGCTGTTGGCTCTGGAGTCTTTGAGAACATATGCTTCCCCACCACCCACGCAGAGAAACGTCTGGTGTTCATTATGTTTGTGTGTTTCCTAGAGTTTGATTGCAAACACTGTGAAGCTTCTTCTGACTGTTGTTAATTTGTGCAATTTTTGATTAAGCAACTGCCACATGTTATGTTTAATCTTTATCCAGGAGGCTCAGGGGATCCCCCCCCCCCAACTTTTAATTGAAGTGTAGTGTATACAAAGGAAGATATACAAACCATACTCTACAGCTCAGTAAATTATCCTCAAGGGGACATGCATATGTAAGCACCACCCAGGCCAAGCAGGAGGATGTTACCAGCAGCAGGGCTTACTCACAGCGAGAGGCCTGGGCTCCAATTTGCAAGTGTAGTAAAACCACAATTACAAGCACTTGACCAAATGTGGCATTTATTATAATTTGGATTTTAGCTTATAGCCTGGGAGCTCTAATTTTTTTTTTTGAAATCTAAGTTTCCATATGTTTCATTTTCTTAATGTTTGTCATCCACCAGAGGAGATAGAGGCAAATTTGCAGGAAGCATATGCAATCTATCTATCTATCTATCTATCTATCTATCTATCTATCTATCTATCATCTATCTATCTATCTTTTTCTTTTTAGGGCCATACCCATGGCATATAAAAGTTCCCAGGCTAGGGGTTGAATCAGAGCCACAGCTGCCAGTCTATACCAACAGTCAGAGCAAAGTAGGATCCGAGCCACGTCTGTGACCATACACCATGGCTCACAGCAACGCCGGATCTTTAACCTCACTGAGCGAGGCCAAGGACTGAACCCACGTCCTCCTGGATACTTGTTGGGTTTATTACTGCTGAGCCACAAGGGGAACTCCTCTAAAATTTGTAAAATAAATTTGAACACACTATATTTTTTGGTAATTGGAATCTACCGATTGCAAATGTCCCTTTTTTTTCCCCCCTATTTACTAAAGTAATTGGTGTGGTCACTTCTTTCAAAGCACGGATTCTAGTACCAGAAGTAAGACCTCATGTTTGTGTTCTGAAATTCAGACTGTGCATTTTCTGTACTGGCTTTGCTCACTGGTTCAGGTTCCTCTACAAAACCTCAAATGCTTCTGAATCTGACAGTCATAAACTGCTATCTCCTCCAGATTCTCCTTTTTACAAAGGGGGATGCTGAAGCATAGAGAGAGGAGGTGACACATTCAAGGTCACATGGACTCATTCTGTGTGAACAACAGGGGTATCAGCTACAGAACTGACCAGGGTGCCCTCGCCTAAGCCTGAGAGTTCATTTATCATGAAGTGGCACAGATGACCTGGCCTGATGTAAAGTCTTGAATACGAAGGCGATTCACTGAGCCATGACTCCATGTAAACCTGGCACTTGACCCATGAAGGCATTTGCTGTTGTATCCAGGAATTCTGTCCATAACCTAGAACATCATGCAACTGTGGCACAGAGAAATCTAGTGAAGAAAGCCAAGAATAGGATTTCCTGTTGTGGCTCAGCGGGTTAAAGACCTGGTGTTTTCTCTGTGAGGATGTGGGTTCCGTCCCTGGCCTTGCTCAGCGTGTGAAGGATCTGGCAATTGCCAGAGGCTGTGACCTAGGTGGCAGATGTGGCTCAGATGTGGTGTTGCTGTGGCTGTGGTGTAGGATGGCAGCTCAAGCTCTGATTTGACCACTAGCCTGGGCACTTCCATGTGCTGCAGGTGTGTTCGTAAAAAGAAAGACACAACAAAAAAAGCCAAGAGTGATCACTTGAGGCATATTGTAGGCAAAATATGGGGAGACTATTTAACAAGTGTTGATTTCTCTTAGCAATGACTATAATCTCTCACAGAATAATTCAGAAAACTAAGTTTGTAATATCTTATGTCCCAAAAAAAAACACCCTTCCCCCAATCCAACCCAGAGACCCTTGACTGTCCAAAGGAAAGTAGGGGTAAACTAGTCCTCACCTTTTTTTTTTTTTATTTTCACTTTTGGCCACTCTGCCACATACGGCATTCCCGTGCCAGGGATCAGATCTGAGCTGCAGTCGTGACCTAAGCCACGGCTATGGCATTGCCGGGTCCTTAACTCGCTGTCCCAGGCCAGGGATTGAACCTGCAACCCAGAGCTCCCAGGACACCACCGATCACTGTTGTGCCACAGTGGGAACTCCCCAGTCCTCATTTCTATAAGAAGAAAAAAGCCATTCTCTAGAGCCTAAAGAACTTGCAGGGTGATTTCAGAGGAAACAGGAGGCGTGACAGAAACTGGCTGAAGATGCGTAGCCCAGAGGCGGCCAGGCAGAGCGCAGAGCCCAAGACAAGTGAGTTCCTCTCTGCCCCTGCTGGGTGCCCTTTCCCTTGACCTTGGCAGGAAGGGGGTCCTCTGGGCTGTGAGGGCGAGGAGGACCCCAGCCCCCTCACTGCGCCCAACTCAGAGGAGCTCTGCTGAGCCGGGGAAGGCCTCCCCGTGGGCAGCTCCCGAGCGAGGGCTGCGGGGCTTACCCCCCTAGAGACAGCGCAGACGGCTCCCAGGCTTCGAGACCGCTCTCATCACGAGGAAGTCGTTGCCCTCCCGCCGCCTCAGGGGGTGATACCTCAGCAGGGTCAGGGCCACAGCAGGGTCATCCAGTGGGCCTGACTTGGACTTGAGCAATACCTGTTTTGTTTCTTACAAGAAACCAAAGTTAAGTAAAAGCAAAAAGAAAAAATAAAAGTTCCGGCTGTGGCTCAGAGGGCTATGAACACTACTAGTATCCATGAGGATGTGGCTTCCATCCCTGGTCCAGCTCAGTGGGTTAAGGATCTGGCGTTGCCGTGAGCTGTGGTGTAGGTCACAGACCCAGCTCGGATCCCACGTTGCCGTGGCTGTGGTGTAGGCCGGCAGCTGTAGTTCCAGTTCGACCCCTAGCCTGGGAACTTCCATATGCTGCGGGTGTGACCCTATAAAAGCCAAAAAACAAAACAAAACAAACAAACAAAAAACAGAAAAAAGTGAAGACCCTTCTTTCAAAAAAGGAAAAGCATTTTTGTAAAGAAAAGTCTTTTTGGAGTTCCCTGGTGGCCTAGTGGTTAGGATCTGGTGTTATCACTGCTGTACTGTGGGTTTGACCCTTGGCCCAGAAACTTCCACATGACGTGGGCACAGCAAAAAAAAAAAAAAAGCCTTTTCAGTTCATAGGGACTGAGTATTCCAGGTATATTGCCAGTCCCCTCTCTCATCTTTGTGTCTTGAACGTGAGAATCGTTTAAGTGCTTTATCTTCTTTCTTGCCAATAAATAAGCCCGTGTCTTTGCCTTTGCAGAGAAAGGAGAACTCTTTGTACCTTCGCCCAGTCACTTTGATGTTGTCTACTTGAACCCGGACAAACAGGCGGTGGTTCCTTGCCGAGTGACCGTCCTGTCGGCCAAAGTCACGCTCCACAGGGAGTTCCCAGCCAAGGAAATCCCCGCCAATGGCACGGACATCGTTTACGACATGAAGAGAGGCTTCGTGTACCTGCAGCCTCACTCCGACCACCAGGGGGTGGTCTACTGCAAGGCGGAGGCCGGGGGCAAGTCCCAGATCTCCGGCAAGTACCAGCTGCTCTACGCTGAAGGTAAGCCGGCCCTGCACCCGAGGGCGACTGCCGTAGCTTCTGGCCGCCAGTATCGGGTACCGCTGCTCGGGTACCACTGTTGCCAGTTATGGATGGAAATTAGGCTCAGCATGCTTGGTTTTTGTTTTGCTTTTTTAATACTTTTCTTTTTACAGCTGCGCCCGCAGCATATTGCAGTTCCCAGGCTAGGGGTCGAATTGGAGCCACAGCCATAGCAAGGCGGGCTCTGCGCCACATCTGTGACTATGCCACAGCTTGGGGCAACGCTGGATCCTTAACCCACTGACTGAGGCCAGGGATTGAACTTGCGTCCTCAGGGACACTATGTCAGGTTCTTAACCCACTGAGCCACAACGGGGACTCCTCCCAGAATGCTGTTTTTAAAGGCTCTTCCAAAGAGGAGACACCGCACATGTCTCTCCCGGTGGTACAGACTTTCTCCTCTTTCTGCGCAGCCGCGCACCCGTCTATTCACCTTCCGCTTTCTGCTGTCCTCCCACCAGTCCGCCCGCTCTTCGCACTGCTTGCTCTGCCCCCAAGCCCCTTCTCCCTCCACCCTTTTACTCCCTTCACGTAAGCCCCTGGCAGACCTCTGGGGCTATTTTCCTCCTTCCAAGTGGGACGGCTGGAGCTGGGGAGGTCTGGATGACCACCGGTTCCGGACACCAGGGCAGAGAGAGAGAGAGGTGGCGCCAGAGGAAAGCCCGGGGGCGCAGAGGGTGGGCGCGACGCTAGGTGGGAAGCTGAAGCAAGGCAGGAACGGTGCATTTTCTGCCCCAAGAGGAGCCCGGGTCTGTTGGTTTGTCTCTACGTCGTGCTCATGGATGTCCCCTCTCGGGGACTGTCCCCTGCCCCCTCCCAGTTCCCAGCGGCCCTCCGTCCACAACCATCTTAGCATCTGCGAACAGAGTGAAAGGCGGGGATGATATCAGCGTTCTCTGCACGGTCCTTGGGGAGCCGGACGCGGAGGTGGAATTCAGGTGGATCTACCCGGGGCTGAAGGTACGTGTGCGCCGGTCTCAGCAGCCCTTTGAGTCCCGCTTTGCTTCCCGCCCACCCGTGCCTCTCGGTGGCATGGACCAGAACTGGAGAAGCGCGGGAGATGTGTGGAGCTCAGGGCTTGCCTATTCTCCTAAGATGGTTCACGGTATGTACATTTTTTTTAAGGACAGGAAAAGTGTTTCCATCAGACAATTCAGTCAGTGTACCCCAGTCGTGTTACTTTCCCTCACAGCCCTGCGGGAAGGGGACAAGGGCGTGAACAAGAAGGGAGGGGCCGCTTTCTTTCTTTACCCCCAACCTCAGTCTTTGGTCTTAATTCTGGGATGACTGGAGGTCCCTCCAACCTCCCCCTGGTATCTCTGTGTCCTCCTGTGTGGCTGGGCCCTGGCACAGGGAGCTGTACATAGACACCCGAGTGGGCGTTAAACCCAGGCCTTCGCAAAGGTGCTGCGAGGCCGCGCTCATATTAAAATAGACTTCCCATAAAAACCGCTCCTGGCACATTTAGCCTCTCTGCACTGAAACAAACAGCTTTGCTGCCAACATGGAATAATCCCTTTGTTGCCAGAAGAGATTTGGCTTTTTACAAGGTACTCGGGAACCAGGACACTTCTGGGCTTGGGGACTGTGATGAGTGGAAAATAACCCTCCCTGGAGGATGGTACTGGGTAGTGGGTAACTGTTGTTAAAAAGTGCTGTCCCCTTTACAAGACATTAATAATTTTCAGTACTTTTGAAAGAATGTTGCTGATTACCATGAGTAGAAAGGGGGATTCATTTAGTAATACTCTAAGTGCTACAAGTACGTTCAATTAATCCACAAAATGCTGTTCTTATCACCAAAGTTGGGTGAAGTATCTCAAAAGGGACCACTTTCTAGAAATAGGGAGTTCTGGCACCTAGGGTATCGCGCTATGCATCCTTAATTCTTCTCCCACTGGACTCCTCTAGCACCTGAGACTTAGCCTATGTCTTCCCCCTCCCAGATCTGAACAGTCGGGAGCTCTTATTCAATGACACCGGGAATGCTTTGGGCTTCCTTCTAAGTTCTATGAATAAGAGACAGAGTTGAAGGGGGTGAATGTGGGCCGTGTCAATAGGAAATCAGTGGAAAATTTTATCCACGTTTTTATGCCTAATACCAGTCCCACATTCTTCAAGTTCTGAAAGAATAAAATGTAGATTAAGTAGAAATTTATTGAAGAAAAGGGCAGAGAGAGAGAGGGGGGGGAGAGGGAGAGAGGGAGAGAACCGCACAGCGTAAGGCCCTCCCGGGCTCTGCTTGGACAGAACGCAGCCTAAAGGGACCAGCGCGGCGGGGCTCGCAGGAGCTGCGCTTTCAGGCGGGCCTGCAGCGGCGCGGCTGCCGCTGTGAAAGGAGCCCGCGGCAGGGCCGGCTGAGCGGGGGCCGCTTGACGGCAGGTGGTGGTGGCGCTTCAGCCCCTGTGTGTCGTTCAACAGGAGGAAAGGCCCGTGACGATTCAAGACGCGTGGCGGCTGATCCACCGCGGACTCGGACACACCACGAGGATCTCGCAGAGCGTCCTGACGGTCGAAGACTTGGAGACCATCGACGCGGGTTATTACATCTGCACCGCGCAGAATCTCCGAGGACAGACCACAGTAGCTACCACTGTTGAGTTTTCCTGACTGGGAAAAGGGAGTATCATGAACTCGAGGGTAAGCCAGTTTGTGTACGCAGCCGGCTCTGGGGCTCCTTTGACGAGGGCGTTGCCGGAGGCTGATGTCAGGCGCCAAACCCCAGGTCCGGGCTTGTGAGTCAGACCCAGACCTCCGAACTAAAAAGGAAGTCACCCTGTCTAGTAACAGACATGTTACCCACAAGAGAAAGCCTGTATTCTGATAGCCGACGTACGTATATGTGTTTCTGGTTTTACACTGAGAAGGCATATATGTAAACACCTTTGTATAATCATTTCTATTAAACGAGCAAGTTTTTGTAAAAAATCAAAAGTGGGCCCAGTGCTGTTTTTTAAGTTGGCTTAATGTACATCTAGAGGGATTTGCTGGCAATGTTTGAGTCAGTACCTAGTAAGCTTTTTTGTTTTTGCTTTTTAGGAGCACACCTGCGGCATATGCAAGTTCCCAGGCTAAGGGTTGAATGGGAGCTGCAGCTGCCGGCCAACACCACAGCCACAGCCACGTGGGATCCGAGCCTCGTCTGAGACCTACACTACAGCTCACGGCAGCACGGGACCCCAGCCACGTCTGTGAAGCAGCTCATGGCAACACCAGATCCTTAACCCACTGAGTGAGGCCAGGGATCAAACCCACATCCTCTGGGATACTAGTCAGGTTCGTTACTACTGAGCCACGGCAGGAACCCCTAATAGGTTATTGGATATAACAACAATACACGAGAATCTAAAAATACGGTAATACGTAGTTCACTTCTATATGAAATATTGTAGGGTATGGAGGTATCAAAAAAATCACATAAACTTGTTTTTTAAATTGTTGCACTCCAAGGTGGTCGTTGTAGATGAGACATTCGATAAGAACCAGAGCATGAGTTTTTACAAGTTTAACTTTCAATATACAATAGATGGAGCTTGGCTTAGGCTTTTTAAAAAAGCATTTCTAAAATATTTCGACTATAGCTGTTCCAATTATTTTCCCTTATACAGCAGAAATCATTAAAACCAGTTAAAGGTATTTCTCAAATACACGTAGCTTTGAAGTAAGCTTTTCTAAAGTCTAGCTCTGTGAGCCACGTTTCAGCCCAAGACGGTTTCTGTGGCTGTACTGGAAATTCCTGGGAACGAGGTGAAGAGCAGACAGGATGTCACTGGCTGTGCTGGGAGAAGGGCTATAAACGGGTCCCACTTTGGAGAGTGAGGGTACGTCAGAGGATGCAGTTCTTATACTGAATATCCCAGCATTATTTATTTGATCAAAGTAAAATATACTTTCCATCACTACAAAATTAGCACAACTACCACTGTTTACACAGCCCATATTTTCATTGACGTGCCAACATTTTGCATCCTACATGAAATATTTGGTTTGAAAATAATAGTCTTACAGTCCTGTTTTGTTTCCTATCTTCTCTCCCATTGTCTCTTATGCTCCGAAGACATTTTCTACAACTGTGTGAAAATGACGTCCCCGGACACCTGCATGGGATGGAGGATGGCAGGAACAGCACACAGTTTATCATGCACAGGGGAGGACGGTCAGCTCAACTTTGGCTGATGACACTGAGAACAGCATGGAAGGGTAGGCAGAGATGCACGGGGGAGGGCAGTGACCCCACGTTCCCGTAAGAAACATGGCAGGTTACGTACATGATACATTGGTGGAAGTGCAAGACATCTAGATACAATTACTAGTAAAACACAAAGCCTGCACCATGACTGTCCATCTGCTGTGTAGCTCACATGTAATGAAGATCCGCCTCCAGCATCCTAAATCTCTTCTGATTCTAGGGTTGGACGTCAGCAACACTGCTTAGTAAATACTGACAGCATAAGGTTGACACAGGCAGGAGGAAGGAGAGAAAAGCCACAGTTCTCCCTTCCACCTCCCCCAAGTATTAGAGCTGGGTGAGGTAAAACACAGGAAGTTCTGAAAAGAAATTGAAATGCAGCTTGGAAAACAGTGGTACAAGCCCCACCTCCCCCCCATGGGCTGCCCATTCCGCTCCATTTCCAAGGACGGAAGCATTCCTCAAGGCTACATGGAAATCTGGCAGTGTCTTCCCAACAGCTGTGTTCTCCTAGCAAAGTGCTCCTGTTCGCCGGTGAGCACTGAATCCTGCGCCTTAGCTCTGGCCAGCCCATGACTCTTCCTCACTCTGCAATCTAAGCATTCCCGAGACCTGTCCCATCGGAGCCAGGCCTTGGTTTATCTGGAACATGGTTCAGCACCTTGAAGATGAGCTGGCCCTGGAAAAGCATATTCCTTGTCCCAGAGAAAAGGAGGAAGGTGGGAAAAGGTTTGCTTTTGGTGGTTCTGGCTGGGGGAGGAAAAAAAAGGGGGGGGATGGAGATGGGGGAGGGAAGCCAGTTTGGAGGCCTGAGGCTATAGCTCAGCCGGAGATAAAGCAGAAGCAAGCCTTTGGTACTGCCCTTCCTTCATACAGATTGTTTTAAAAAGCACAATTAGGGTTCTATATTTGCTCATAGCCTGAGGAAATGGATCAGGGTACTTTAAGGTAAGTGAAATGGGTAAGTATTAAAAAATCCAGCTAGGTTCAGGTGACATGGGCTGAATACCGAAAGGCTTGCAGCAAGCCACCCCAAAGGGATGTGCGGGAAGGTACATTCAGGGCAAGTCTGAGCACTTCCTGCCCTCCCCTCCCCTCCCCCGTGCCAAAGGGCCCAGTGGAGCTGGTGGCCAAGCATCCCCATTCCAGCCACTACTGCTTTTTCTTCTATGGCTTTTGCAGACATGCATGCACTGACCGTTCTGTGATTATTAGCCCGTCTCCAGAGAGATCTGGCTTTTGACTCAAATACACAGCAAAGGAGGCAGCATCAGACAGGCGACATCGGGTACAAACATTTCATTCACACATTCCCCAATCAGACCAAAGTACAAATCATAAGAAGGTGTCTGTGGTGAAGAACATTACGAAGGTTATAGAAATCTTAACAGGCCCCTGAGAGTTTCCCCTTTACCCGTAGGTGGAAAAGGCGATGAACAAGATCTTCTCGTTCTGTAAGTAAGTGCTTTGTGCAGCAGGGTCCGTGGAGATCCATTCCGACAGCATCTCTTGGGGAGGCGTCTCCTGGACCGGGTCGGAAGCCTCCCTCCGGGGTTCCGGTCTCAGTTCTCGGAAGGAGCTGGTCTGGCCGTGACTTTCCAGTTGTGCCGCGGGCGGTGCGTGTGGGCGAAGGTGGCGCCGCGGTCGCGGGTGGGGTCAGTCTGTCTCCCGACTCCCAGGAGGGTCATCTGGGTGAGATGCTGGGGCTGGGGAAGGAGCCCGAGTTCCTCGGCGACTGGAAGGGGATGGCAGGGGACGTGGGAGACCTCTTGGGGCTGCACAGGTCCCCGTTGTGCAGCTTCCACAGCAGCTCCTCGTTCTCCATGGAGAGCCGCTTGTTGACTTTGGACTCCTTCTCAAGCGACTCCTGCAGGACTGCCTGCTCTGTGGAAAGCTGCCTGGAAGACACAAAGAGGCAGAAACCAGGTGGATCTGAGTTTAAAAAAAAAGAAACTTTTTAATATTTTAAATTTAAGAATCAAAAAAACACGATCCCTTTGGAATCAGAGGAGCTGCTGGGCACGGGTACTGGGCTGGCTGAGAAACCTGGCAAGTGTAAGACGGAGGCAAAGACAAAAATCACTCGGGATAATTTCATAGTAGGCTGCGGGACGTCCCCACAGCGATGCTGCACGTGGGACGACCCACCTAGACGTGGGGCTATTTCCTGTTTGGTCCTGCGAAGCTCCCTCTCTGAAAGCATTCTTGGCTCGGCAGCCAGGAGCCCCAGGAACGCTCCGGTCCCCGGGAAGGCTTGGGAAAGGCACCAAGTGCTACCATCAGACTTTCCAGATATAAATCAGAACCTCCGTTAACCCTGTGCTCCAACTGCTTTCACAGGAGGTACGCGAGTGGAATGTGGTGGGAAAGTTAACACTCCATGTTCCAGGAAGGGAGGAGCTCGGGCAAAATAGGGCGGTTTTGCTTTTACCTTGAAATTGCCATGTGCTTGTCCATCCGCGCTTTTAATTCTTCATTCTCCTGCTGGAATCGCTTCAGTTTGTCTACCAGTGCTGTGTTGTTGTCCACCTTGGTGTAAACAAGAATGCCGATATGTATACGTTAAAAATTAAAGCCCCTCATTTCCTAAAGCACTTGTAAAGACACAAGCAGACACCGAAGACACTGAATTCAGGGAAGCTGAATAGTGCGTTGAGTGTCTCTACACTGACACACGGCGAAGAGTCTACCGCCCCCAACACAACACCTGGACCTGACTTTTTTACATGCATGCCAAGTGGAGCTCCCGCCGTGGCACGGTGGGTTAAGGATGCAGTGTTGTCACTGCAGCAGGTCAGGCTGCCGCTGTGGCACACGTTCTATACTTTCACACGCCACAGGTGCCAAAAAATAAAATATATGCCAGGCCACTTGAAAACAGACACACTCACACAGCTGCTGATTCATTCCCAGTCACACTGTTTTAAAATTCCCCCTGAGAATTGGGGCCATGCCCTTGGCAACGCTGACAGCTGGGTCTCTTTCAGTTTCAAGGTGATAAAATGGAAAAACAAAACAACAACAAAAACCTGCAGCTAGACAGCCACCATTTATCAGGGGCACTATAGCTCCTTGTGGTAAACTATGCAAAAAAAAAAAAAAAAAAGCCCCCCAAACATCCCCACATTTGACAAATTTGTAGGACAACAACAGTCCACGGTTCTTGGCAATGGTTCTGGGCTTAAAATGACTGTAAATGTGGTTTCCTGGCTACTCTTCAGCATTTACCTCCAAGTGGCCACACACAGCAACCCACAGAGCTCTACCGAGCATCATCATAAAGAAGTGAGAATACAGAAACCACCCCTCCTTCGCTGAACTAAACACAGGTTTGTTTTCCTGCTGGCCTACTAAGGCTAGACATTCAAAGGAAACAAACTGATCAGTTGAGAGATTAAAGATAAAAATCCCAGAAGACACTTCATCAGCTAACATGAGGAAGGGCTGATCACAAGTCAGCCCGCTTTCTCAAGGTAAGATTTCACTACTTTTTTCTACTTTTTAATTTTTATTACCCAGTGAATTTTAGTTCACTAAAATTTAGTTACATTTATAGTTGTACCATGATTGCCAGGAGGGGACATCACAGCTCTGACAGAATTCACTCTAAGTCCCTTGTCACTGCTACCTGTGGCTGAACTACTTGGGCCCTTAGTTTGAAGTCCTACTGGTCTCAAGCTCTTATTATCCAGAAAAGGCTCAGGCTAAGGTGGCCTGGTGAAAAACTCCCCCCCACCCACCACCAAATGTGACTAGCATGTAAGAAAAAGGCAGCCTTTGAATTTCCAGGAATTGTATAGGAACTCAAGACAAAACATGAGGGGGCAAAATCTGGAATTAAAGACTGGGTAGTAATTGCCTTCGACATCTCTCGTCCAGTTCCTCATTGTCCTGGAGTGGAAACCAGCCCTGGTGATGTCACAGAGCTAGTTACCAGCAGAGCTAGTTTTTATACTGAGAAAGGAAAGCTTCCTAAGTGTCATATTTCCTACCGAGGCCGAAAGTTACAAATAAACAAGGTGACAGTGAGTTGACCTATCATCGTTTAACCTGTTCTTCTACAGGGACACCGCGCAGTGCTGGTATCATGATACTTCCTGGGCATGGCAAGGACAGAAACACTTGCAGATCAACCAAAAAACGAGATACATGAATGATTTTACAGCCAAGTCTGTTCTTCCTGCACACGGTTATGTGAAAAATTTTGATGCGTGAATGGCATATGGGCAACCAATTATTAATTAACAGGATTATCTGAGTCGTCACCGGCAGCCAGACTGGAAGTTATCAGACCTGATCTAACAGGAAGACCTTTGGCAGAAACGGTTATAGAAACTAGGCTGGGCCCATTAACAAGCCTTGAGTTCCTTTCAAAACATAAAAAAAAAAAATTTCCTAGTAATTCCAAGTGCCCTAAGGGCAGGCTTAGCTCTCCCTCCCTCATTGGAGAGGTAACAGTCTCCAGAGGAAAAACCAAACCAGACATGAAAACCCCAACAAAAGAACCAATAAAGTGGGGAGGTTCCTGTCGTGGTTCAGCGGAAACGAAATCTGACCAGTATCCACGAGGGGGCATGTTTAATCCCTGGCTTCGCTCAGTGGGTTAAGGATCCTTGAGCTGTGGTGTTGGTCAAAGATGCAGCTAGGATCTGGCGTTGCTGTGACTATGGTGTAGGCCGGCGGCTACAGCTCTGATTCTACCTCTAGCCTGGGAACCTCCATATGCCGCAGGTGCGGCCCCATAAAAACAAAACCAAAAAAAAAAAAAAACTAATAAAGTGACTACCATGCTCCCTCTGGTCCAGGCTGGTCTGGATTCAAACAAAGCACTTACTCCACAGTGAGTCAGTCATAATTAGGAGGAGAGGGACAAGCAGGGCGACGGGGCAATGTACAAGGTACAGCGGCAGCCTGGATCCCCTAAGCCGCTGCAGTGAACCCTGCCCACTTGGCTAGGGCTCCTGGCTACCATGTTGCAGGGCTGGGCCCGAGGCTCACGCTAAACACAGGCACGCAGCTCAGACACACAGTCCCGGACAGACTGGCCACATGCTAAGAGGGGTTCTCTATCCCAGAGGCAGCAAACTCAACTTTATTCGTGCTTTCCATAATGCTGGCTGCTTGTCCAACTGGACTAATGTTATAAACGAGTAATTCTTTTGTCACAGTCCAATCCACAAGGAGCAAGATGAAGAATTTAGATTGCAAGGTTGAATCGCGCTAATGGCATTAATGTCCACACTCAACAGTTTCTGGCCTAAGAAACCCACCCAGAGTGGGTGGTATATTAAAGGACTGCTTTTACATTATTTTAAAGTTCTTCTGGAGTTCCCCCCCATTGTGGCACAGTAGAAACAAA
Organism: Catagonus wagneri; assembly: GCA_004024745.2. Taxonomy (NCBI): domain Eukaryota; kingdom Metazoa; phylum Chordata; class Mammalia; order Artiodactyla; family Tayassuidae; genus Catagonus; species Catagonus wagneri. Next base: position 7,811,994 of record PVHT021183523.1, on the reverse strand, counting down.
TCTGACTAGGAACCACGAGGTTGCGGGTTTGATCCCTGGCCTCGCTCAGTGGGTTAAGGAGCTGGTTTTGCCGTGAGCTGTGGCGTAGGTTGCAGATGTGGCTCGGATCTGGCATTGCTGTGGCTGTGGCGAAGGCCGGCAGCTGCTGCTCCTGTTAGACCCCCTAGCCTGGGAACCTCCATATGCCGCGGGTTCGGCCCTAAAAAGACAAAAAAAAAAAAAAAAAAGGAAAATTCTTCTTAGGCAGGTAGATATTCACAGGCCATGAGACATTTGCTGCCATTTTTCCAAACCCCGAATGCTACTGTACACGTTCCTTGAGGAAAATGTTCTAGAAGGCAGCAATCCATAAAGCCTCAAGAAAACACAGGAAAATGTAACTTCTTTTTACCTTTCATATGTTTCTAAACATCTTTAAATAGCAATTAAAACCACTCCACAGTTCTAGTTCAGAGGCCAGTTCCTATGTTACAGGTATTACTCCATTTGGTTAAGCTCTGAATGAAACATACCAGTTTCTCCATTTTCATTAACTTGATGTCCTGCTGATGCAGCTTCTCGTTCTTGATCTCTAGCACCGCTTTCAGGCTTTCTAACTCCTGTTCCAGGTACATAATCTGAGGGTTCTTCTGGAAGAGACACAGCAGGATTAGCTCCGACTGATCATTGAATACAATCACACAGATCAAATTCTTAATACAGCTACATCTTTGACTAGATTGAGAAATTAGACCAACAAGGAGCCTTAGATTTCTGCCTTCTTAAAGCGGTTTCAAAGAAAGAGGTGAAAAGAAGGGATAAGGAGTTCCCATTGTGGCTCCAGTTAACCCAGCTAGAATGCATGAGGACATGGATTCCATTCCGGCCCTTGCTCAGTGGGCTAAGGATCCGGCATTGCTGTGAGCTGTGGTGTAGGCTACAGACGCGGCTCAGATCTGGGGTTGCTGTGGCTGTGGTACAGGCCAGCAGCTGCAGCTCTGACTCGAGCCCTAGCCCAGCAACTTCCATATGCCGTGAGTGTGGCCCTAAAAAGAAAAAAAACAAGAAAGAAAAGAAAGGTTATGGTATCTTTAATCTCAAGTCTTTGGTCATAAGAATGAAACAAAACATTTCATACTGGAGTTCCCGTCGTGGCTCGGTGGTTAATGAATCCGACTAGGAACCATGAGGTTGTGTGTTCAATCCCTGGCATTGCTAAGTGGGTTAAGGATCAGGTGTTGCCATGAGCTGTGGTACAGGTTGCAGACGCAGCTCGGATCCCGCGTTGCTGTGGCTGTGCCGAAGGCCAGCGGCTACAGCTCCTGTTACACCCCTAGCCTGGGAACCTCCATGAGCTGTGAGTGCGGCCCTAGAAAAGGCAAAAGACAAAAAAAAGAAAAAAAAATTCATATTTGAGTACATTCATTTATTGGGAACTTAATATGGAAAAAATATTGGTAGTAACAAATATTTTATGGGGGGCAAGAGAACAACCATAGCTTACAAGACAAAGCAGACTCCCGCTAGAAACTAGGCAATTCCAAATCCACGACTGGTGTTTGGAGAGAGAAAACGAAAGGGTTCTAACCACAGTCGGTAACTGATCAGGAAAGAGCAGGCAGCGCATTTATAGGACTCTGCGGAACACAACAGGAACGGCCACTGCGTGCTGGTCTTTCGGACTTTGGCTCTGACGGGAGTGTGCCCGCCTGGCCATACTTCAGGGGCAGCCGTAACACCCATCGTGTTGTGACATCCTGACACCTACATGGCCTACAGCCCACGCACTAGGAAGATTCTATCCAAGATAAGCAAGAAGAGGGACAGCATCCGCCGGGAGGACAGCACGGTGGGTTCCGGACTCCTTGCTGCGATTGTGGAGATTCAAGTGAACCCTGCAAAACGTAGGACGCGACTTAACAGCACATCTGCTGATCAGATGCTTAATGACGGAATTTCTCAGACGAGAGTCACTGGTGCGGAGCATCAAATCCCTCTCCCTGGGCGGTGAGGGAGGGAGGCTGGGGGAAGGGCCCTTGGTGAGCACTCGGTCAAAGCCCCTCACTTCGCGGAAGGAGAGAGACCCCGCAGATCGAGACACCTGCTCCGGGAGCTCGAGGCAGCGGGGCCGCGCAGGGGCCAACCCCAGATGCGCCACTCCAGGGCTCTTCCCCATTGTCTCAAGTTTCCTATACCATTATCCTCTAAAATACGGCTGCTTTCTGCTCCCTGAAGATAGCAAATCCTATCTCTTTTCTGAGAAAAGGAAACAGCATTAATGAGCTGATTTTAAAAGCGCGTGCAGCGCGTGCCCGCCACACCTCCTTCCACTCCTTTCTCGCTCCCCTCCTCCACGCCTCGCAGCTTGGACGGGGTCAGGCAGGTACAGGCCTGCCTTCCTCAACCTGTTTCCTTCCTTCGGTTTTTCGGGAGCTGCTGCACGATCAGCAAACTCTTCACAAACTCTTCCCTGAACCATTAATAAGGTTTACATCCTGCCTGCAAAGTCTGTAGATTTCTTTTGCCATCAGTGACTTTTTCCAAGACTCTTCCAGAATGGATACCTTTGAAATTTCATGGAACAGGATCCCATCTAATTTTAGCCAAATGTCTAGAGGGTCCCCAAGCGGCACTGTCAGCAAAAGAGTTCACTGGGAGACCCAGGTCCTTGGACACAAGTCTTAAATGTCCAAAAAAAAAAGAAAAAAGCTTTGCTTCTGCAGCCCAAGGCACAAATATATGGAATGAAAACCTATGGAATGAAAAGACAGAAGCAGCAAAACAAAAACCCCACAACACCCTTTCTTCCCCTAAAAAAGGGTGGGGCACAGGGTGAGTAAGGATACAGCTACAAGAGAAAGTTGAGTTACAGGAAAAATTTATAATTTTCAAAAGTGTTTTATCCATACCATGAGATAGAGTCTGGCCATAAAAGGCATCAATATCTGTACCTGCTACAACACATTCAAACCTTGAGAACGTAGGCTGAGTTCACTCCTCTTTCATCTGCGTCAAAGATGCGGACACACAGGTCCACAGAGAGCAGGACCCCATTTAAATGAAACGTCCAGAACAGGCACAACCACAGACACAGACAGCAGGCTGGGGGGTTTGGTGGGGAAATAGGCAATGAGTGCTCACAGGTGCAGGGTTTCTTTTGGAGGGGGGTGATTAAAATGGTCTGGAATTAGATCCTGGTAACCAAGGCACAACCTGTAAACCACTGAATCGTACATTTTAAAAGGGTGCATATCCTGGTATGTAAACTATATCTTAATATAGCAAGTCTATTTAAAAAAAAGTAGTCTTCATATGAAATTCTGACCCTAATTGTTTTCCTGTACATATTAGTTTGTATTCGTTTAGATCACTCGCACTATATTGGGCTTCATCTGTTACATCAGTTTTTAGGATTAAAAAAAAAAAGATGCTGGACTCCCTTGGTGGCTTAGTGGGTTAAGGATCTGGAAATGTCACTGCTGTGGCACAGGTTCAGTCCCTGGCCCTGGAACTTCCGCATGCTTTGGGAGTGGCCAAAAAAAAAAAAAAAAAAAAAAAAGATGCCAGTGAACAAAGAAGCTACTTTTATATAGTTTAAAAACCACACTGCAAGATATGGAGAGGATTCCAAACCAGAATTACTTTTCTAGCTTCTGGACACTTAGCTGACTCTAAAAGATACGTTAGCAGATGATTCAGCAGTGACGGGGAGGCGCACGACTTACTGAGTTTGCTTTCTCTCTTGATATTCTTTTTTGTTCTTCTGATTTCAGCTTTTCATTTAAAGCATCATTTTCACTCTTCAGATCGTTGATTTGTTTCTAAAACACAGACAATGAAATGTGGAACATAAGTAAACAAGCAAGTGCCAGAAACACTGCAAATGTATAGGGAAACGGAGAGACACACCCAAACCACACACGGCTAAAAAATGAAGAAGGGGGCGGTGGTGATTTACCCACCTCTAGTGACTCCTGCTTCTTGTTAAGCACATCCTCGAGTGACTTCTTTTCCATTTCATGGCTTTTCTTGATTTCTGAAAGAAGGGATTTTTTTTTTTTTTGAGGCAATAACATCCTATGAGATCACTGTATTCTACAGCCATTAGAGCACAGGAATGCAAGAGCGGATTATGAAGCGCTGTGCCTGTGTCACTTCATATTTATATGGTACTTTTACATAAAGTAAAGTACTTGTTCTCAAATTAGCTCATGAGGTGAGCAGGGCAGATATTCCCATGTTATGAGTGAGAACACTGAGGCCTTCAGAGGCCAGGAGACCTCGGGCAACACAGAGCACAGCTGGGGTGGGGGTTAGGGAGAAGGGGCCTGAGACACTGGCCTTCGGACTCCCGGGCTGGAGACCCTGTGCTCTGTTCCAGCCGCTCTTCACGAATCAAAGAAAAGAATCAAATCAAACGCATCTCCAGCGGGAAGGAAGAAAAATATTTACCTAACGTCTGCCCTGGGCCAGTATCCCCATGTATCATCTAGGACATCACACGATAAGTATGTTTTTCCGAAGAAAAGACCCTTGACAAAGGTCACAGACCAAGTTCCCGTCACGTGTCCACACGCTTCTCTGTACATGCAATGGCTTTAGTGTAACAACGGCAGCCACACAGAAATTATGTTTTTGAAAAAAAATCTTATTCTTTCCCTTTTACTTCAACCCTCCCCATCATGATGACAAAATAAAACAGATTCTTTTTATTCAACAAGTGCCATCTACACTTCACAGCAGGGTTGTATGCCAAAGTGTGCCGCGTGGCCTCTTCACCACGGCCAGGGCATAAACTGACACTCTCGACTTCCCAGGACCTGAAGTGGTCAAGCGTGACCACTGCCAGAGAGGCCTTTCGGTTCCTTAGAGGTTCGTACTCTTTCCTAAAAGCCTGGCATTCATAAACTATTATCTGCCTCCTCGGGGGAATGGATTGTGCATCTGCTCACAATGCAAAAAGGAACCAAAAAAAGCACTCCCAACTGAATACCACACAGTATTCTCTGGACGGGAAAGTTATAAATCATTTCCGTTTTAAAGCATATCACACTGTTCCATTAGATCTTATTCTATTTCAATAGAAAAAAAGCACTCTTGCCTGAAAGGGAGGTCTCATAGGCCTTCTTTAGCAATTCTATTTTCTCTGAGTGGCTCACTTCAATTTCCAGTTTAGAGGTTTCATGGGTGGCATTTAAGTTGTCAAACTGTAAGGAAAACCCAAACCAAAGCAAAATAACAGTTTACAAGTGAAATCGAAAGTCCTAAGGTGAATAAGCAGCGGCAGCATTAGGAGACTGGACACATGCACCTGGTTCAAGTTTAAGGGCTACCAGACCCATGGAGAGAACAACCCAACACGGGTTTGCCAGTCCCACTGCTCCAGTCTAGTCCTCAACTCCCATCCCTGGAACACAAACCACAAGCTCTCCAGGGCTCACTGATGGAAACGGCTGCATCCGTCCTATGCAACAGTGGGCCCATAGTGACGTGACCATATAAGCCCCATGCCCGTCATGTTGGCCTCTGTATTCTCAGTCCCTGGTACATGCCTGGCATATAGTAGGCATAGAAAGCAAGGAATTTAAAGAGAGGTTTAGGATATACTATTAAGTGAAAAATATGGTGCCAGTGCCATTCTTATTAAAAAAAGAAAGAAAGCAAACCCATGTTTTAGCAGCATACCACCAGAATTCTCAAAAAGGGATTATTTCTGGGTGGTAGGAAGAAGGGTTATTTTTAAATTTTTATATATCCAAAAAAAACCCCACTTAATTTGAAATGATATCTGAACCCCAATGTTCACAGCAGCATTACTGACAATAGACAAGATATGGAAGCAACCTAAACGTCCAACAGATAAATGGATAAAGAAGATGTGGTATATATACACAATGGAATACTACTAAGCCATAAAAAATAATGAAATTTTGCCATTTGCAGCAACATGGATGGATTTGGAGGGCATTATGCTAAGTGAATTAAGTCAGAGAAAAACAAATATTGAATGATACCGCTTATATGTGGAGTCTAAAAAATATAACGAATTAGTGAATATAACAGAAAAGCAGCAGACTCACATATACAGAGATCAAACTAATAGTTACCAGTGGGAATGAGGAAGGAGCAATAGAGAGGCAGGAAGAGGTACAAACTAGTATGCATAAAATAAGCTACAAGAATATATTGTAGGAGTTCCCGTCACGGCTCAGCAGAAGTGAATCTGACTAGTATCCATGAGGACCCAGGTTCGATCCCTGGCCTCACTCAGTGGGTTAAGGATCCAGCATTTCTGTAAGCTGTGGTGTAGGCCGCAGATAAGGCTTGGGTCTGATGTTGCTGTGGCTGTGGCATAGGCCAGCGGCTACAGCTCCAATTCGATCCCTAGCCTGGGAACTTCCATATGCCGCAGGTGCGGCCCAAAAAGGCAAAAAAAAAAAAACATATATCTTGTACAACATAAATGATATAGCCAATATTTCATATCTATAGTTATAAACTTTAAGAATTATAAGTGACTATATCCTACACGTGTAACTTACATAACATTGTACAGCAACTATACAATTTTAAAAAGTTCTTTTAAATTAATTTAAATATTTTTTTCATTTATTTAAATTTTAAAGCAGTTCATCAAGGGATGTCCAACAAAGGAAGAGCAGCATCAGACAACAGTTAGAATTCAAATTAAGAGCCATGGCCAAGAACATGCTCAGCTTCCGAAAGCACAGACCTGCTCCTGCAATTGAGTTTTATACTTCTCTGCTTCTTCAATGTAGATGTTCTGAAGCTTTTCACACTCCCCAGTGTAAAATTCCTTCAGCCGATTCTCCAGCTCTGTTAGATCGGTCTGGTGCTGCTGGTTGAGCTTCTGCACAAATCCTTCATAAGCAACTTGCAACTCATTCCTGGCTTTTTCTAACTTCTCACACGTGGTTGAAGCAGTGACTGAAAAGAGGTGAAAAATAAAGTGGACGATGACATCCTGCTAAATGTCCTGAATTCACACACAGCTGTGATGACTCTGGAAGCTTAAGGACAGGGCTCTCCTTGTGACTAGATTTTCAAATATCCTGGTGCAGAAGTGAACAGGAAAAGGGAACAAGAGTAAATGGTCTCTAGCAGCAAGAAGTCAACCGTCTAGCAAGCACTAAGGAAAGGTCCTTGAGCAGAGCCAGGTTCCCAGGTGAAGAGCACCCTTTTGCATGCTGACCAATCAGTGAAGGGCTGTAAGGAGCGGGGTCTCTGATTGGCTGAAGCATCTCTAAGGGAGCCTGCCAGCAGTCAGGCAGCAAAAATACAGAACAAGAGGTAAAGGCCAGAGAGAAGAAATAAATAGACTTCAAGCTTGTACTTAATTGGAGTCAGCTTCAACTCATGACTTCAAAAATACAGTAATAAAAACAAAATATTAGAATATATTGAACCCCAATAACCACAGCATAAAAATTTCAGGAAAAACCCATTAAAAGCTACAATATAATGGGAATATAGTGAAAGGTCAACATTTCAAAAAGGCCAAGTAATTTGAGAAATGTAACTTAAAAAAAAACAGAATTGCTAATGATACTTTGCAGAACTCGCACATAAACACACCCCCACACATGCTATAATAAATCCTGAAAGAGCTCTATCATTTCCCAAGAAAGCTTGACTTGGGACATTTCCAGCCTTCCTTTCTGATGTCAGAGACAGGTAAAAGGAGTGCTTCTTATCTGTAAGGAGAATGCATGCCCTCAACGTCCCAGAGTGCCTTAGGACCATTCATATAAAATTGGTACTGGTAAATCTGTTAAAGTCTTTTGGTAAGGAATATACAGTTCCGGAGTTTGAAAGGAAAAAGATGGTTTTAAGATAAAGGAGAGTTTAGATCAATGATTATTCCACCTAAGTAATGGGAAATTGGCGGGCTCCTGGGATGAATTTCAGCAACGACGTAGATTTGTTTTCTTGGGAATATGCCACATGGCAGTAGGAGTGCCTATGTTGATATTCCTTCAGAGGTACAGCAAGCCATACTGAAACATTGACAAGCATAGTGTCTGCTAAAGAGAAGCCTTAAAATTCAAATAAACCCACAGATACTTACCGAAGGGGAAAGGAACTAACATTAAAAGCAAAAACAAAGCAAGAACTACCCTGATGTCAAGAGTGAAAACTGTATTCCACCACCAAAGGCGGGAGTATGCACTGTGTGCCCCGGGAACTAGAACATTCACAAGGCAGAAAGTTTGGAGATAAGGCTCAGGATGTAATGGAAGCCAGATTATAGAGACTGTCAACACCAGTGACAACTCAAGCCTTTGGAACTAAATTTGGAAAGTTATTTTTGTTTTCTTGAAAGACGATGGACACGATGAATGCTGCACAGTACCTTCTTCACAGCCCTATTTATTTAACAAAGGAGGAAAAAGTGATTCAAGAAGGTAAAAAATGTTAGTCAAATGAATAGACACACCCGCTTCTGCTGATTTTCCAACTCACACAAACTATGGGGCCACAAGCCTCTTTGTGTGAACTGTTCTCTCCTGAGCTCTGTATGAAAGTAGGAGACAAAAAAATATTTTTCAAGCAGTCAATAAAAGCATCAAAATAACTTTTCTAGTGAGAGCAATCTTGATTTCATAGAGTCTTTTGACTTAGTTCCCTTGGAATTTCAGATATCATTGAAGTAAAAAAAAAAAATTTGGAGTTACTGTTGTGGCGCAACGGGATTGGCAGCGTCTTTGCAGCGCTAGGACGCAGGTTCAATCCCCAGCCCTGGCACAGTGGGTTAAAGGATTGCCACCGCTGCAGTGGAGGTCGCAGCTGTGGCTCGGATCTGATCCCTGCTCGGGAACTCCACATGCCAAAGGGTGGCCAAAAAAGAAAAAAGGAAAAAAACATTCTAGCTCACCTCAGAGAAATGTCTAAGTGACCAAAAACTAGGGGAGCTTCCACGTGGAGGTAACGGGGTGCAGCACCTGCGGAATTTCACAGCACATCTGCTTGCAATCAAGTAACCGCCAGTCTAAACGCGTAACTACGTGCACCGAGCTTTAAAACGAAATGGGATGGAAACCCTTTCACATCAGCCGTTGGACAAGACTTTTCCTCTTTAAAAAAAAAAAAAAAAAGGCTTAAATAGTGTTTAATTCTGTCGGCCACTGTGGGTGAGGTGAAAGGAGGACAGGAGGGCAGGAAGAGGAAAGGGAAAAAAAAAAGGGTCGGGCGGGGGACGGGGAGCGGCGGTCACTGCAGTTTGCACAACAGCCCGGAGCGCGTGCGGGCCGGGCCCCAGGTGGTGACGTCAGCCAGCAGCTGTGCGGGAACAGCTGGGCCGGAGTGACCCCACACAAACGGCTCTACTTTGAGTTAACTGGCGCGCACTCCTGGGGAAACATCTACCGGGCATAAAGGCTTGTGGAATACTTTTCTGAAGCACACACGCGTGAACGCTGTTTCCAGGGCTCTTGGCACACTGGTCAGGTGGACACGAGGTTGGGGGTCAGCCCGGGACTTTTCCTTGTACTCATTACAGTTCAGGAGTGATTCCTAAGCTGACTCAGCTCTTTAGTCAGGTTTTCAGTCTTGTCCCTTCCATGCTTATTCCCCTGAATTCCACTCACTTTCAGTCAACTAATCAGACACCCTACACAGCCAAAACCAAACATCTATCTCTCAGAATCTGGGCCAAGCAAGCAAGGGGTTTTGGCAGAGTGTTACGAGATACTGTTTTTAAGAAGTTATGGCACAGGTGCTAAATCTACAGGGTACAAAGTAGCCCTTGTTGTTTTAATCATTCATGATGTGATTTTTTTTTAAAGCATGTCTGTGATCAAGAGCACCAAAGAGACCACTGCCTGCAGAAGAATAGATGGATTATTTGGGGGCACAGGTTAGTAAACTGCAAAAGCTACCTCCAGCAATCTATTAATTAAAATGACAAATATGCGTCTCCAGGATTAAGAAACAAAGCAAGAAACTGACATATTTACAAGATCAGCCCTAAAACAATACGGCCACGTTACAAGCTGAGGCTGACATTTTCATCCTGAGATGAACCAGGCCTGAGAATGCGAGGCCAATGACAGAACAGGAAAAACAGGCCCTCCCTGACAGTGTAAAACACGGATTACTGAGCAAGAAAAAAATACTTCAGAAGTGGTGAAATGCTTGAAATGTCTCCTTTTCTATTACGTAGATGACACTGAGAGAAGGCCCAATGCCAGAATCAAATATAACTTTGAAAACAGAACTGGCGTCATCCTGGATCCTTAGGCCATTTTCCCTGAGGATTGAGCTACAGCCTAAATGGTCCTGGTGGCCTTTTCTAAGAGGAAGAGATCAGATTTTTATTATTTCCATCTCGTGGAGATGAATTTCCCTTTGGTGACTGATAAATGTGCTGTTTACACAGAAAAACATTACACGACCAGGGCCCCATATTGTTACATTCTTTCGAAATGATTCAGGTTCTTTTCATTTTTATATCTGAGTAGTAGGTTTCATTGTGAGACAACTGAAAATATTTTAATTCTAGGGAACATGAGGAAATATTTTTTCTGTTGTTTTTTTTAGGGTTGCACCTACAGCATATGGAAGTTCCCAGGCTAGGGATTGGACTGGAGCTGTAGCCACTGGCCTATCCGACCTCATCTGCGACCTAAACCACAGCTCACAGCAACACTGGATCCTTAACCCACTGAGCAAGGCCAGGGATCGAACCCACAACCTCATGGTTCCTGGTCGGATTCATTAACCACTGAGCCACGACGGGAACTCCGCCCCCCTCTTTTGACCTCATCCACAGCAGGCAGAAATTCCTGGGCCAGGGATCAAACCCACACCATAGCAGTGACAACGCTGGGTCCCCAACCTGCTGAGCCACAGGGGAACTCCCAGTCTTCACATATCAGTTTCCTGATGTGCCAGGTAGCAAGAATTACCACCTGCTCTGATAACTTTACTGTCTGGTGAGGATAGAGTGAAGCCGTGTTCTATTTTGTAGAGTGAGTCCTCACAGACTGACTGTGGAATGATCATCTCCTTATCAAGGTCCCAGGTTTTGCTCCCCAGAGGTAGTACTTTCTCACAAGACCAAGAAATTTGTCAGACATGTGGGAGAGACAAAGGTCTTTTTCTAAATTTCATAATTATCAACAAATAGCTTTCTGATTGCTCTTGGGAATTAGATGGATTGACATGAACAAATTTCAAAAGCTCCCACCAATCACAACCTATTAGGAACTTGCATTCACAAAACACCTGCACCATCAAAACCACTCTCCAATAAATAAAACTCCCTTCAAAACTCAGTTCTTCCTTGACAAAGTACTCTCACGTTATTTCCTACAATATAATCCTGTCTTGAGTCAATAACATAGGCCTTATCTTAAATCTCACTTCAGGAGTTCCCGTTGTGGCTCACTGGGTTAAGGACCCAAAATTGTCTCCGTGATGATGTAGCTTCGATCCCTGGCCTTGCTCAGTGGGTTAAGATCTAGCGTTGCCGCAGGCTACCTCGTAGGTCACAGATGCAGCTCGGATCTGGCACTGCTGTGGCTGTGGCCAGCAGCTGCAGCTCCAATTCCATCCCTAGCCCGGAAACATCTATATGCTGCAGGTGCAGCTGTTAAAAAACAACAACAACAAAAAACCCAAAACTCACCTCACTTGACTAGAGAGGGAATGGACATGGCAGAACTCAATCCACTCAGCCCTTTTCAACGTGGATTCTCCAGCACAGAACACAGAGCCTGATCTCAGGGCCTGTTTTCTCCACTTGAGATGCATCAAGAGAGAAATTCAATCATTCGTACAACGGATACTGCAGAGTAACAGGGCCTTGTGGAAGCTAAAGAGACTGTAGGTAAGGCAGGTGAAAAAACAAAAACCATCTTTGTTTCACCAACTGTGCTGACGAGATCGTCTTCGCACGTGGGCTGACAATCTGACGCCGCCACGGACCTCAGTACAGTGGTGCCAGCAAGGCCCCTGCAGAGCCTCCGGTTCTCGCTGCCAATGCAAGTCTGAAAAGGCTTTGCTGTTTTTTGGCTTAATCCCTGGCCAGCGACATGCTACAAAGCAGATGCTCTCATGATCACAACAGTAGATGTCCCATGGACTAATCAACACATCTTGGCTTGAAAGGGGTTATGAGTCAAGAGTCCGGCTGAGTGACTGACATAAGGTTCTAAGCTTCAGGCCTGCTGAAAAGGAGTTAGGGCTTTAAGGAAAGCACATTCCAATAAAAAGAATAAACTTAATGTTCATAAAAAGATGAGTATGAGTCTGATACGATTCCGGCTCTTCTCCATGGTTTTTCATTATTAGGGAGCAAGGTTCAAATGGGCAGGTAACAGTTACTGGCATGCACATGACTGGTGTAAATGTGAACTCAATTCAGTTGGAACTATTTGGTGTTATTCTCTTGCTGTGCTTGCTTGCAATACATACACACGTGCATGTGCACAAACTTTTTTTTTTTTTTTTTTACATAAAACAAACAATACCCTGTACAGCTAGTGTGGTGTCAAAGTGGGGTCCAGAGTCACCCGGATGATCACTGGAAGTGGATTCCTCCAGATAATGTGAAAAAAAAGAATGTATATGGATGTGTGGCAGGGTCACTTTGCTGTGCAGCAGAAATTGACAGAACATTATAAATCAACTATAATGAAAAAAATTAAAAAGTGGATTCCTCCATCCCAGGCCACCCAGGTCAGAACTGGGAATCTGCATTTGAACTTGGCCTAGTTTATTACACAGTGAGGTCTGAGAACCACCATTCTAGACAAATGGCATTAAGCTAGGGAAAAGCACACATAAGAAAACTAGACAAGGAAAAGAGCGGACATAGAAGACGACTCAATAGGCTTTCAGAACAGATACCCTTGGTACTACTGTGCGTGGATAGAAGAAGAATAAGCCAAGTTTGAGGTGGGATCAACTCCACTTTCAATCAACTCAGTGAGATAAAGAATTCTGGTAGTTCCCCAGTGGTCTGTTGGTTTAGATTCAGTGCTTTTGCCACTGCAGCCTGGGTTCAAAGCTCCCACATCAAGCTGCTGCATATTGCAGCCAAAAAAAAAAAAAAAATTCTGTTTTGGCATAAAGTTTGTTTTCACTACATTAATATATTTTTCATTAAAGTCCACGTAAAAACCACCTCTAGAATTCTGCAACTCAGAAATAACTGTAAAGAGTTTTAAAATTATTTTAAATACACCACCTGGTTAAACCACAACTGTACACAAAGCTAGCGAAAGAATTAACACATTCCATTAAGGTGTGAGGGAGGCTCAAGTTCACAAACACCGTTAAGTGTTGATTAGACAATGTGTACTGCTTTTGGCAGAAACGAAATCACTTTCTCCTAGTAGATAATAAGATATTTTAATCTAACGATACTTCTTGAACTCTTTGACTGAATAGAAAGATTTCAAAAGTAGCTTTCAGTGCAAACTAATGTTTATAGCAAATGATTCCTCAGTCTTTCAAAGAGTTTCACCATGGTTTCTCTTTTGTGATTAACGGGGGCTGGTGGTCTAGCCTTCCTGGGTTTTAATCCAGGTGCTTTGCCTGCTGACTTTAAAAAGGTTGCATAAATTTTAAGCCTGAATTCCTCCCTCTCTCCCTTCCAATAAAATGCAAACCAGCAGACTTAGAGATGAACACAGACGTAGGAAAGAGCAAACTATACCCATAATAAACACTGAGCTACACCCATCGTTTCTGCACACAGAGGGCAGAATCAGCTAGCCTTTTATATCACTCTTATGAAAATTCCAGGAAGTTTTAGTGAATTAAGTGTTAAAATCATCTGTATCATGGCATAGAAACAACCAGGATCAATGAAAAAAAAAAACATGTGATTAATTCTGAGAGCTAAATAATAACTGTGAACTAAAAACTACCTTTTTCTGCATTAATTTAAAACATGATTATAATGATTAAGATTAATAAAAAATAGAAACCCCAAAAGAGCATAATTATGGCTGTCCATTACACAAATATGCCCCTAGAAAGAATCAGAATAACAGATTTACTCCCTATCTCAGAGGCCAGTTGTTTACTGTGGATTATGAAGACCATTAAATTGGACTATAATTTATTTCAAGGGCTGACATTGTCAAAATAACCTAGTTAACTGGGATGGTCAGGCATAATGTAAAATGTTTCCAAGAGAATTACAGTTCATCTTCCTTTTGTTACTTTTTTCTGTCTTTTTGCTTTTTATTGTATTTTTATTTTTTTAGGTTATCTTTTTCTATTATAGTTGATTTCCATCGTTCTGTCAATTTCTGCTCTACAGCAGAGTGACCCAGCCATATAAATATATATATACACACACACATTCTTTTTCTCATATTATCCTCCATCACGTTCCATGACAAGTAACTAGATATAGTTCCCTGTGCTTTACAGCAGGAGCTACTTATATTTTTTAAACAGTTTAGAGGAAAATATCTGTGTATTTACCATCAAGTATTAGCATATTACAAGGATAAAACCAACTTTCCCTAGCTACCATCCTCAGTAGTAAAATCATTCATTCATTTGCTGAAGTGCTAAGTATCAGAAGAACTAAATGCCAACACAAGGTACCAGCTGGTAGAGCAACAACGATGGAGGCCAGAGCGCCCTTGCCCTTGATGAGCGCACAGCTCTGGACTGTGAGAAGAGGTCTACAGACAAACACCTACAAGAGCAAGACCTTGAAGGGCACAGCAGGGCTGCCGTTAACTTGCTTGAATGATTTGGGGGAAATGCAGTTGGCGATGAGCTATTTTAGCTAGGACTTTAAAAATGACAAATGAGAAGGAGTTCGAGAGGCAAAAAATAGTGGTAAGAGGAGAGAGACTTTCAAACAGAGAGGAATACGTGTGCCTAATAGGCACAAAAGAGGCATGAAGGAGCCCGTGGCTGGTACCTGGGGAGGGAAAAGAGGTGTGAGAAGAAAACTTTTACGGTCACATCATACATGTGGACTTCTTCTCAAAGTGAAGTCACATTTGTTAGTTACACATGTACAGTAGAAGACACACGTGAGAGTTATTACTAGTTCCGGTACTTTTGCAGAGGAGAGAAGCGGGCTTGGAGGCAAGGTGACCTGTTGGGTGACCAAGGAGATATATTCCAAGTGAGAAATTCCAGGGACTTCAATTAGGACAGCAGCAACTGGAATGCTGAGGAGGGACAGATCTGAGCAACAGTTAACAGGGACGAGTATTTTATGGAGGATGGAGGAAGAGGAGTCTGACCTTAGCTTGGGTAATAAGTGAGTAACAATGCAACCACAGAAGGCAATGCACAGATTTTGAGAAGGTTTGAATGAGGAAACACTGCAGAGTGTTTAGGAAGCAAGGGGCTGGGGAACCAGGAAGCTCTGATTACACTGGACTGGCTTGTCTAGAGGCAGCTCTCCACAGGGAAAAGTGTATCTGAAGCTTGGGGAGGACAGGACTAGAGCAAGAAATCTGAGTCCTCACTCTGTAGATTGTAGCTGAAACCATGGGAATAGGTAGGAGAACAGCTGACAACGAAAGCCTTGCTATGATATTAAAGTGTAAGTGAAATGATGCTATACACATCTATCTACTCAACAGATTTTCCCAAAGTTATTAAACATGATAATATGGAGACTACGAGGCAACACTGAAGTGTATACAATAATGTGGAAGAATCTCAGAAACGTTGTGTGTGAAAGAGTCAGACACAAAAAGAAATTCATCGTATGTTTCATTTACATGAAATTGTAGAATGGACAGAACTAACCTACAATGATAAAAATCAGATCAGTGTCTGCATCTAGGGGAACAGGGTCGACTGGAAACCTGACCTAAAGCTTCTATCAGTGTGCGTGTTTGTCAAGACTGATGGAGCAATAGCATTCCACTACATATAAATTAGACCTTAATTAAAAAAAAAAATCAGGAGTTCCTGCTGTGGTACAAGGAGGTTAGCGGCATCTCTGTAGCACTGGGACACAGGTTTGATCCCAGTCTGGCACAAGAGGTTAAAGGATCCTGTGTTGTCGCAGCTGCAGCACAGATCACAACTGTGGTACAGTGCGGCCAAAACAGAAAAAAAAAAAATCAGAGCACAAACTTGGGTTTTTTTTTTTTTTTGCATTTTAGGGCTGCACCTGCAGCATATGGAAGTTCCCAGGCTAGGGATCAAATCGGCGCTACAGCTGCCAGCCTACACCACAGCCACAGCAATGCAGGATCCAAGCCACGTCTGCAACCTACACCACAGCTCACAGCAACACCAGATCCTTAATCCACTGAACAGGGGTCGAACCCACATCTTCACAAATACTACTTGGATTCGTTTTCACTGTGCCACAAGGGAAACTCCTATTCATAGAAACAAAGGAACAGACCAAAATAAGTTATGGCAGGGTAATGGAACTATGGTCTATTTCCCTCTCAGTCCACAATTTTCATTAATTTTCACATACTGTCCTTAAATCAAAAGAAACTTTCAAACCTAAAGTGCCCATAAATATTTTATCAATTACCCATGAAAATGGAAAGCATATTGTATATATTTTTGGTCACAGAAGCAGGAATGAATCTCTGCAATTCAAGAGTTTACAGTCTGAAGACAACAGGAAAGCACAAGGTATAGTAAACACACAAATGCAACATATCGAGGGCTCTCTGGGGTAAAGGGAGCTGCATGGTTTGGTTCCGAGCAGCCCCAAAGCGCTTTCTCACGCATTTCTGCAGAAGTAAATGGTAAGCGGTTCTGCGAGGGTGGGGCTCAGTGGCAGCAACACGTGGGCTGCACTGGAGGGAAGTTGGGGGTCACCTGGCAGCAGAGGGCACTTGTTGGGGTGACAAGCGACATGACAGTGGAGGGACAGCTCCAGGCAGTCAGATTTGAAGAAAGCGCAGACTTCTAAGGGGGAGGGGGAGGCGAACAACAACAACAAAAAATGCCAACGTCTCTTGGGTTTCAGCGCCCTTGAGTTTATGAGTCATCATTTATTCTTTGTATTTTGGGAACCTGGCCTCAATTTCCATAGAGAAGGTAAAGAAAACTCTGCGGGAAAGTGACAGCAGCGATCCCGCATGCGTCACGGGGGAGGGGTGGTGGTACCTGGGGCACTGTGGTGGCAGCTCTCTTTTCTTGAGTTCCCTGTGACAGAGCAGGCGCCATGCTTGCTGCTGCATAGGTACTACCAACCCCCTTGTTCAAGCTCCACGATGATCCAGCAAAATACATTTTAACTGCATATCACCAGCGAGGACACTGTACTCAAAGAAGCCAGGTAACATCTAACTAGTAGATGGACCACAGTCTAGAGTGTGGACCCCACACCCCAAGGGCTTCTAAGCCATCAGAAAGGGACCCCGCACCCCAAGGGCTTCTGATGGGGCAGGAAGGGGGGGACCCACTGCATCTCACTTCCATTTTAATGTGAAGATAAAGAACAGCCTGTCCTGAGGGGTGGCTAATGATATTTGGTCGAATTACAGTTCCTTTCTGCAGTACAGCCTCTGCGCTCACACATTGGCAAATGCAGCTCCTACCTGGCTGCAAAGTGCCTGGGTCTTCACAGCCAGTACTTACTGCCAGTGAAGTCCTGGTGGTGGACGCCCTGTGACACAGTCACCTCGTCTAATCCCCGTGGCTGCCCTTGAGACACACGACCATCACTGCCGTCACAGAGAATGAACCTGGGGCGGAAGACGTGCGCTGGGGCCTTACCCCAGGTCACCCCGCTACCAAAGACATGAACCCGGACAGTGCGACCGCACAGTCTAACTGCTTTGTCCCACCGTGTCAGACTTGAAAACTGAGCTGTAACCTTTGCTGTGTACACTTACTTATTTCTGTGGCAGCTCCTGCTATGACGATCACTCAAACGGCCGCTTCCAGAGCATTCCTCCTGGAGTGTTTCATCAGAAAAACAATGTAAAGGCTTCTCTTCTCTCCCCGGGTGGAACCAAAACCCTGGCCCAGATGCCCTATGCTGTCACTGGAGCAATTCGATCTGATTCAACAGCAGTAAGGACACACTTCCGCCGAGTCTGGCCTTGGGTGACTGGATGATACGGCCGGGCCAGCCCCTGCATCCTGACACCCCAAGAGCCACCAGAAAGCCACCCAGGGGCACCGTCTCTTTATCAGACAGGAAGGTAAGAGTGGGTACAGGTGACCACAGCATTTCCTGGGTCCCCACTGAACTCCCCGAATTGTGCCATCCACTAAGAGCTGACAAGGGGACGGCCCCATTCAAATGACTCAATAGAACAGTGTTCGCTCCCTGGGTGCTTCCGCCTCGTCTTGCAGAGAGGCTGAAATGCGAACCTCCAGTTAGGCTGCTCTTAACCCACTGCGGGTTAGAGCGGACCCTGCAACACACACAGAAGGCCTCTTTCCTCATCTGCCAACCCATTTCCATGACCTGATTTAAGGTACCGACAAAAGCGCATTAAGCTGGCCACGTAGACAACCCAAAGGACAGCAGTCAAGGTAGGTAGCCTGGCAGAGAGCCTTGCATGTCTGAGAGCTGCACCTTTTTTTTTTTTTTTTTTGGTCTTTTTAGGGCTGCACTCACGGCATATGGAGATTCCCAGGCTAGGGGTCAAATCAGAGCATACTGATTCTTATCTGTTGTCTCCTTGAGCTGTTTTCCTGCAACTCTCAGGTCTTTAGGGGCCTGATGTTCCATCTGTCTTAAAATTACTTCTCCATCAAGAGTCCTTCCTGAGGTCAGGAGAAAATGATGTCCCGGGCTAGGTATTATGACTCACCAGCAGTTTCGCACCGCCACCCCGCCACCACCTGCCCCCACCCCCACCCAGTCAGGACAGGAACAGAGAGAGCAGTCCCCACCCCACATCCGTGGGGATTTGATCTTTGCTCCGCCACCCTCCCCCAGGGCGGGGGGGTGGGGACCTGGAGGAGCAGGATGACTTAGAGAGTATTCGAGTCTGGCTAATTACACTGACGAGGTTTAAACTCTGTAGTGTTGTCCAAAGAAAAATGAGCAGTTTCTCCTGGAACTAGATGAACCAAATTTTCATCTCTGGCTGTTGCCTTTGCGCTATGTACACACAAGCCTGCACACACACTCAGCACACACAGAAAGCCGCAAAGGGCAAGGAACTCGGCCTTTCAGTGAACTACTCCAGACCTGGCTGACACTAAAGCAGGAACTGATTCTCTCCGGCTGTGGCGCCCCCAAGGCAGCCGGCTCACTCCAGCACCGCAGCTGAGCTGGGAAAGGCAGGACTGTCTCTGTTGCAGGAACCCAGGCCTCTTCTAGGAGAGGTAAGGGCTAGAACACAATTCAGCCTGGGAACTGCGGCACCGGGGGCGACAGCCACAGATGTCAGAGGCACGTGGCTTTCTGGGAAAGTAGGTCCTTACTCACCACCAGCCCTTGTCCAGTAACTGCAGAAGATGCCTTCTTCAGACAGCTACCCCTCTTCTAACTCTACACTCACGACTCACAAACCACCCAAGACAGGTAATATCATTATCGCTACGAGAAAGGGAATTTTCTCATCACTCTTTAATATGAAAAGAAAAAACAACTGATGGCATTATTTTTATAGGAATCCACACAATTGCAGAAACCATTCTCTCCCTCTCTTCAGGAAGAGAAATGTTCTGGTCATCAGAAGCGCTACTGAGCTTAGTCAGATCCGTGCCTGGAATTCTGTGAATCTGAGGTCAAGCTGCCAAGATTCAAAAGAAATGTCGATAGGACAGTGTTTGCAGAGACTCTGAAGTTGCACTGCCAGCGTGTAACTCAGGCCACCACGCAGAGAGGAGAACCACATTTTCCCCCAGTCCCATAAAACTTGCCAAAAAAAAAAAAAAAAAAAAAAGCTCTTACCTAGCTCTCCCCGGAGGTTAACAAGTTCTTGAGATAGGGCTTTGTGTTGTTTCAGCGCTTCCTCCCTCTGTGGAAAACACACATCAGGTTACTCATGTTTTCAAGAGGGTCCCTTTCAGCAAAGCACACACACACATTTGTTATCACCAGGAAAATGAGACTCAGAATTGAGAAGCTAAGATATGAATCACAGGCTGACAGTCTGTGTTGTTAAAAAAACACAGATGTCCCTTAGTTGTTAAGGAAATCCATGTTTCAAAAATCTGTATTTTCTCAGGTCTTCGTGACACTTTCATTTGAAGCACTGAACAGCCCATTTAAAAATGTTTACTTTGAGCCATGCTTCCTTGCCAATCCCAGAACCTTTCAGCTAATGCATACTGTACTCAAGACGTAATGCATTCTCCTCCAAGGGTAATAAAGGCCTAATCAGTTTAAGATAAATATTTAATGTTCTAAACATACGCACTTATATGTACTTTGTCGCATATTTGCCAATAAAGTTTCCTTATGAGGCCAATTCTTTACTGCTAAAGGGAAGAGGCAAAGTCTGCTATAAAGCTATGCCACAAGAAAATAAAATAATAACCCTTTAAAGACAAAATCAAATTAATTTTACTCATCTACATACTATTTTCAAAGGATGATCTAAGGTTCAGCTGTAATTCTAAGGAGACATTAGAGAAACGAATTAAATAAAGCTGTTTCAGAATCAAAAAAGCAATTATCAGTCTTACAAAAGAGAACAACTTCCAAGTTGCCAGCAACTCAGAGCAAGCATACAGACATACATACTTGTATGAATACAGCCATTAGGTAGTTTCTTAAAAGGCAGATTCCCTACCACCAGCAGGTCAGGGAGGAAAAGGCAGAACTCAGACCTCTCTGTAAAAGCCCTAAGATCCCTCAACCGGAGCTGCCCAGGCATCTGGATGCCGGTGTTGCAGCGATCCAGAGACCGGCCTCTGCAGGCAAGAGTTGCTTGTCATTCCAAGCATTTCCCCCTAAACCTCTGCCTCGGTCCCTGAAATTCTTCCAGAAAAGCGCTGTAAACAAATACTAATTACCCTTGTTGCCGCACATGGAGGATAGAGGCACACTTTGCTGCCGGAGCAGCCCATTTTCCAGCTTCCGTCTCCAGCTCCCCCCGCCCCCCGCACCGTCCAAGGAGCGCACAGGTGGCCGCACCCCCCACCAGTCCGGTCTGCCTACGTTCAGCGCCGCAGCGGGAGGAGCATCCGGCGGCGGCCCCGGCCCGGGGCCCAGGCCGGCCGTGCCTGCGTCCTGCAGGTTACCGTGTGCCTCCGACGCCTCTCCCCGCACAGGAGCTGATGCTGCAGCTTCTGCCTCTGGCACAAGCAGCCTGCGATTACTTAAAGCCACAGCCCATCATTTATGAGAAACGAGAGCCAGACGTTAGACTGATCGATGGCCACTTAACTTAAATATCAGCTGGTACAGGGGAAAGAAAAATCGCCCTCCTCTGCGTGGATAATGGAGTTATTTTTAGATTTGTGCGTCTTTTTATTCCCTGTTCTAATTGAGGTCATTAGATGATCATACTTGCTAATAGAAAAGGGAAATTTGTTCTCCCAAACCTCTATACTAAGTGAACTATGAATGAGGGATGGTGAACGTATGTGTTGTGACTTAGAATTTAAAATGACATTATAAAGGGAATGATGTATCCCAGAAAAAATAATTTGAATGCTCAGAACACAGTCCACTGGCATTTTAAGTATGACATGCAGCTTTGAGAACTGGAGGTTACATATGTCCTACGGCTTTTACTTTTTTACTTTGTAGTAGTCGCTCACTAAAGGGCCAAGTTAACAACACACCAGCACTACTGTGGAGTTTAACAGTGATTGCAATTTAAGAAACACTTCCTCAATGAGTACATTTTGACCTTAATGACATTCTAAATGCTTGATTTTTAAAACGCAGTATTAAGAGATTCTGATGTCATAAATCAGTAAATCCAGGTTTTTAAACAAGTAATGAGTTTGCTAATGTAAAAATCAAAGTTTGAGGAAAATTAACCTGGATAAAATTGGAAGAAAATCAAAAATACATATACTGTATACCTTTTTAAACAACAGCTTTGAGATGTAATTCACATAGCGTATAATTCATCCACTTAAAGTGTACAAGTCCATGCTTTTCAGTGTAGCCAGTTATGCAGTTGTGCAGCCATCACCTAATGAATTTTAGAACATTTTCATCACCCCAAAAAGAAATCCCATACCACTGCATATTTTCTTAGTCTCACATTTAAGCCTTAATTTTGTCTCCTTCATAATCTAGTTCAAGTAAGTATCAGCAAATTTTGTCACTTGAGTGACAAGAAAAGCAGAAGAAGCCTTTACTAGATATCTTCATGCAATCTGTAACGCATTTGGTGACCCTGCTGAAAATTCACCCTTTTCCAATAGTAGCTAAATTGCTAATCCGAGGGAAAGTTGGTAAGAAGTTAAATCACTTTTCAGATATGTGGAAACTTATTTATATATTTCATATATTTTCAAATATATGAAACATTAAGTTGGCATATAACTTCCAGGAGTTATTTTGTGAAAACTTTTATATCCTATCACCAATATCTGCCAGGCGATCTTTTTGCTTATTAAAGGGATTTGGGGAACACACAATTTCAGTACAGTCAAAATCTGAGGCTGGATGACTCCCTGATATGGGACCTGGGGGGTCGGAGGACCAAACTGTATCTTACAGAAGGGGCTTGAGCATCCACGGATTTTGTGATGTGTTGAGGGCGCTGGATGCAGTCCCCACAGATGCCAAGAGATGACTGCACCCGTGTGGCTATTTCCTCAGCTCCAAAGCACTCAGCCTTCCTCAATGCCCAGAAGCCACTGATCTCTTCCAACCTCTGTCAATCCCAGGGACGGTAACGGGAAAACCATGAGATCATTTCGGACTCTTGTTAAGCGGGTTGTGCCAAAGTCAGTTCCTTCCTCCTTCATGTGTCTTGAATGCACTGCACTTTCTCAACTGGGGCTGCCTCCACCCTGGTCCTGATCCTTGCCAACCCTTTCCTGAACTGTGGGAAGCTTCCTTCCACATTATTTTGTAAAGGGCTGGGAGATATTTATCCTGTATTTTTGGTACACATAAATGTCCTTGATCAACAAGTGCCTTCCACTGAGTGTACAAAAAACCAACTTCCACGAACCTGTTTAGACAGCCTACTCCTCTTCTGTCCAAGTGACACTCTCCACGCATGTCCCACTTCCACGAATGCCCAGTCCTCTGTATCTGCCCATGTTATAAACCTTCAGGGAATACTAACTGTCGGTCATATCACCTCCTCCTTCCACACATCTAGCCAGGACATTTATCCTTGGCAAGTTATTACCAAGTACCAATTAACCAAGTACCATTCCAGATGCTGGGGAAAATATGGAAAAAAATTTTAGACACAGTTCCTGCTTCAAGAAGCTTGGGACCTAGGTAGATACAAAATGTCCAGGCCCGATAACTCAGGGCAGATGAGGGGAAGCAACAGGATAATGGAGTATCCATGGCTTTAAACACGATCCTATGTGAAATACCAACCACACTGCCCATACCTTAACAGACACACAATCAGTGTTAGTTACCTGACTCTGCTGGTTGCTTGCCCTTTAAGACATTGACCCTTTATCTGCAGATGATAAAGTGTGTTTGGTCACTTAGACATGGATTGCCTGTTTCTTTCTATTTAGCTGCCCTATATCAGTGTTTCTGTTTTAGATGATAAACTCCTTCTGGTCCAGATAACAAGTTTATTTAATTCTCTTTGTATTGTAACATGCCAGATTCTACTCAGTGTGGGGAAAAAAAAAAGAGGGAGGTGGGAATCTGGCCAGAAAGATGCTTTTATACTCATGTATTAAATGTACGAAATGCTCCGAGAAAAAAAAATGGATTCTCCATCATTTAATTAGGAGTCCCTGGGACACGGCACTTAGTCTCTGGCTGTGGTCCCATCAGTGGGCCCGAGTTTGCTAGCTGTGGAGCGCGTCACCAGCACAGGGGATTTTGCAGCGAAGAGAAGCCTCGGATGGCTCAGCTGCCAGTCACCTCTGAGCCCCTCCCCCATCACACAAGGAACTGTTGCCACTTTGTGCTGAGACATTTTTACTTACAGTCTGCTAGTGTCATTCAAAATTCATCCCTCTTTAGGTGCCACTTTAGGTTAGAGTCCACTTTCAAAACAGAAGGAGGCACACTGGTGGGGGCGACCTCGGTCCTCCAGGTGCACCTAGAAACTCCATGTACCCTTTGATGAAGAAATTGGGATTACGACAGAGTGTCCTGCACTTGGTCTGTCGGCACAGAATACCGTACCGCTGTGCAAGGGTAAACCAAGCACTAGAACTAACTGAAACAGTAGTGAGTCCTTCGAGAAATGGTGTGGTAGTGGTTTCCTGACTGATGAGACACTTACTAGAACTTCTGCTCTATAATGAATGGTGTCTGCCACTAGAGTTGTAGCTATTAAACAGAGTTGCAACCAAAGTGATAGTTCCAGGATTCCCTATAACTGACCATTTTTTCCCATAACCTCATGCTCTCAAACCGTGTAGAAGCAGTTAGCAATAACCAGGTATACGTTCAGGGAGATCAATCTAGACCTGCAATCCGCACTCACCTACCTACACACCTGTCTATCCGTCACCTGTGTAATGGGTATGAGAGAACCGAAGGATTAAGTAAAAACTATTTTGAAAAAAATTGCTTCACTTTTCCCCTGGTTATAGCTTCCTTTTCCAACTGTTTTATAACAGTGCCCTGTACACATTAAGCAATCAGTAAATATTTGCTGATTGATTATAAAGAGCTAGAAAAGAGCAAAAAAAAAAAAACATTTACATAAAGACTTTACATGTTCATCTTACACCTGGAATTCCATTCATCTGTTCATTCAGATACACACTGTGTATCTGTCATCTGTAGGGCACTGTCGTAGCAACTGGGGTGGTTTCCTAAGAAAGAACCGGACACAGGTTCTACTCTCAGTGAGCTTCCTGCCTTAAAAAGTAAACAAATAAACAAACAAACAAACACGAGCTGTGAGATGGTTACTGATAAGGCAGAAGAATGAGAGAGACAGAAACACTCCCGGAAACCAGAGGGCAGATACAACATGGAGCTAGAAGGACCAGGAAAGTCTTCTTGAAAGAGGGGAGTTTTGAGCTGACTTTCAAGAAGTTCAATGGAGTCACAATGACACGGGCCTTGGGACCTGAACTGCGTATAAGAGGAAAAACTCACAGAGTACAAGCGTCCACTGAACTCATTAAGAATTTCCCTGCTGTGGACAGAAGCATCTCCGAGCGCCCGGCCCAGTGGAACGTCTTCTCTAGCGTTGGACCTCATCTCTCTCTGAGCACCTGACCGATGTTTGGCTTGTGTTTACAGGTCTGGTCATATGGGAGGAAAGTATCTTTAAACACTAGGACCACGTGGAGCGTGGAAGGGTCAAGCCACATGAGGTGTGAGGGGCTGAGGACACAGCTGAAGGAAGAGAGGGCTGTGGTCCACTGCACATCCATCCCCGGGCCTTGGCGCACTGAGAGCCATGGAAGGTAGCGCTGCCTCATCTATTTAATTTGCCTTTTTAACTTTGCTTGCTTGCATAGGGAATCCACGTAAATTAAATCCAGGTACTAATGCGATGCTACTGTAAGAACCAGCTGATCATGCAGGTATTAGGCAGAAGGGTGGCGACCCAGTAACAGTATTTGAAGAAAGGATGAAAAAAAAGGAAGTTTGTAGGGGATTTTGAGTTCATAGTGTCCTAGACCTGGGTTTTCAAGTCCTAGTCCTCCCACTTATCAGCTGCCTAATTACAGTCATGTTACTTAACGGCTCTAATGCCTCATTTATTTGTAAATTCCAACTTGTATTTTTAGAGAGGATTTTATTAAGAAAAAAGTATCTGGCACTGAGTTCCCACTGTGGCACAGTAGGTTAAGGGCCTGGCACTGCCACAGCTGTGGCCTAGATTCAGTCCCCAGCCAGGGAACTTCCGTATGCCACAGATGGGGCAGCACCCCCCCCCCAAATGTCTAGTACTTAGTAAATATGCAACAAATGTTAAATCCCTCTTGCTTCTGCTTTACCTTCGTGATTATATGATTGTACAGCTGGAGCATTTAGTCGGTGAGGTGAAGGTTAAAAGAGATAGCTGGTGCCAAATTATAGATATATTCCAAGTTACATACCAGAGTCAGTCCCAAGAAATATAATGTGAGCCATGTATGTAATTTTAATTCCCTAGGAGCCACAATTTAAAAAAATTTTAAAGGTTAAAACAATGTTAATCCTATGTTTTATTTAACCCAGTATATCCAAGCTATCGTTTCAACATACAGGCAATAGAAGAGTTAATAATGCGATGATACCCACATCCTTTTTTCATATCATCTTCCAAATCATGTTATTTTACAAAGCTTACTGCATATCCCAATTCAGCCTGACTACACGTCACATGCTCAATAGCTTCATTAGGCTAGTGGCTCCCATACTGGGCAGATCAGCTATTGGACAACGGAGAACCACTGAAGGGGTCAGTCAGTAGAGTGGAACACTTTGGAGAGACAACTCTGTTAGCAGGGCTTTGGGTGGGGTCTAGGGGAGAGAGCACCAACGTGAAGACGGTTTAAGAAGTTATTATCATTGGAGTTCCCGTCGTGGCTCAGTGGTTAACAAATCTGACTAGGAACCACGAGGTTGCGGGTTTGATCCCTGGCATCACTCAGTGGGTTAAGGATCTGGCATTGCCGTGAGCTGTGGTGTAGGTTGCAGACATGGCTCGGATCCCGCGTTGCTGTGGCTGTGGCGTAGGCCGGCGGCTACAGCTCCTGTTAGACCCCTAGCCTGGGAACCTTCATATGCCGCAGGTGCGGCTCTAGAAAAGGCAAAAAGACAAAAACAAAAAAGTTATTATCATAATCCAGGGCACAGTTATCCAGGACTTGGTCAAGGCTGGCGTCAGTGGAAATGGCAAAGAGGGGATAAAGTAAGGGGAGAACACTATGGGGTGAGTGTTCAAATCATCCCGACCTGAGCGCATTCATGCAGGGGATAAAGGAGAGAAAAGACTGGGGTTGCTAGGCTAGCGATAGGAAAATAAATAGACAAACCAATTGCTCCGCACATTTGATATTATCAAGTTTCCAATTTAGCTTTCTTGGTTATATAAGACAACTCTCAAATTCCTTTCTTACATATTAAAGAACAAAAATATTGCATATTACTGTAAATTTGTTTTTTTAGGGCTGCACCAGCAGCATATGGAGGTTCCCAGGCCAGGGGTCCAATCAGAGCTACAGCTGCCAGCCTACACCACAGCCACAGCAACAAGGGATCCGATCCACGTCTGTGATCTACACCACAGCTCACGGCATCACCAGATCCTTAACCCACTAAGTGAGGCCAGGGATGGAACCCACAATGTCATGGTTCCTAGTCGGATTCGTTTCCGCTGTGCCACGAGGGGAACTCCCATACTACTGTAATTTTAAAACTAGCAAGTATCTCCATCTCTCCTCTCTCTCTCTCTCTCTCTCTCTCTCTCTCTCTCTCTATATATATATATAATATATGTATATATATTTGAACAAAGCTGTAAAACATTCACCAAACACTAATTTAAACTGTCTACTAGCTTGGTAGCTCATCGAAGGCACAGACCAAGTCTCATTCAGCTTTGTCTCCCTCGCCCCCAGACAGGAAACCGCATCAGAGGAGCCCCTGTAAAAAATGAATCTAGTTTTGTGGGTTGAACCTAACTACAGAGGCAGCACACTGAAGAGTTTTCTTCTTTGCGCCTGAGGGAGCTCCCGGGCCTGGGACTGAACCTGCTCCACAGCAGTGACAATGCAGGGTCCTTAAACTGCTGAGCCACCAGAAAACTCCCAACACTTTTCTTCTTGAGATGTCCTGTACCTTCATCTTTAAAGCGATCATCACAAAATATCTAAACCGCTCAAGCTGGAGTTCCCGCTGGGGCATGGCTGCAGTTGTGGCACCGGATTCAATTCCCAGCCCAGGAACTTCCATACGCTGGGGGTGGGGACAGAAAAAAAAAAAAAAGTTCAAGCTATATTCTCACCCCAGTCATTTCCCTTTAAATAACCATACTTTTTGTTGCTATGTATGCCAGTAGCATATATTCATAGAAACTTGGTTTTCTCAATGAATTTTAACCAGTTCCTAAATTAACATCCTTGCAGAATATCAAGAGTAATAAGGAAGCCAAGAAAATCTGTCCCATGTTTGTTGTACCACAGACTATTTTAGGAACGAAATTCTGAAGAATTCCCAGACCAGTACTGGGAGTTATCTCAAAAAGTGTTCTTCGACCCATAAACAGACTCAACCTCATTTTTCAAAACTTTAAGCTCAGTGGGCTATGGAAAGCTACATATAGTCAGACAAAATATTAGGTGAAACAATGTTAATGCTGTGAAATAAAATTCAGATTTTTATGCCAAGTCAAGGAAAATTTAAACCTAAAAGAAGTTTCTTTATTTCCCCCCTCCGGTGCCCGCCATGTATCTATCTGCATTATTCATCGAGCAAACCTTCCCCATGGGCAGAAATACCTGCTCAACCATAAAAAGCAACCTCTCCTAGAATCAACAAGACAACTCCTTAAAGATAACATTCCCTCTGGATCTTGTAAAAGGTCACGAGGACCTGCCTCTTTGTACCTGTACATCTGGACGGCGTAAACTGCCAACAATAACGTCATCTAACACACATTCTTCTGACTCAAAAAATTTATCTATCTGTGCCTTGACTTCTAACAAGGCGGGTCAGTTCTTGAAGCTCTCTCAGACGCTGTTCCCGGGTTAAAACCCTCAATACAGCTCGAATAAAGCTTTCTATCTCTTTCTTAGATCGATAAACTTTTCATCAGCAATGTTAATACGGTCTAGAGGTGTACAGATGTTTGGCAGACAATTATCTTTTCATTGTCATTGGTCTCAGGCTCCAGAGAAAAGGTAGGACCAAGAAACGTGTCAATTCCAGACGTCCAGAGAGAGACTGGGGTCTCAAAGTGGGTTAGCAAGAGCCTAAGTGGATGGATTCTATGCCATCACTCGTCATTAACATAAAGACGGTCACGAGACGGGGCACTGCCCCTCCCCTGCGCCCCACACCCACCTTCGTGAAAGGACCAGGGTGGACACAGCCTTACCTTGGAGAGCAGGTGCTGAATCACAACCGTTAATGCTTCAAACCTGGCATTGCCACAGAACAGCAGCTGCTTGAGCTGCAGGATGCATCCACTTTGCTTCTCGCATTTTGTCTTAAACTGCGCCAACTCGAGCGTTTTTTCCGAGGACAGCACATCTGGAGAGGTCTGGGTCTGGATACATAAACTTCTGGGATTCTTTTGCCTGCCCTTTTCAACTGCAAAAGAAATTAAGAGAGGTAGGAAAACAGGTGACGAGCTTTTTTTACCCCCACCACCTTCTGGGCTCACAACCAACCAGATAAGCCACAGAAACGCACTGATGTTTACATGTGAGAACGAGGGGTCAAGCATCTGGATGCCTGGAACTCAAACACAGACCACGGCTTTAGTTCTGACCTAGAGAGATGTACACACTGGGCAGAGAATGAGGGGCATAGAAACAGATTTACCAAGCCAGAAATCCAAAAACTGTGTGCAAAATAATGTGGATTTCATAGCTTCTCATCTCTTGGGTAAACCGGTACAGAAACCTGACCGTGACAAGCACCCTTACTGTGCACACTGATTCCACAAGCAAGCACACACACACACACACACACACACACACACACACACACAACCCCCCCAAAACGATTGACTTTAAATATGCCTTTCCCTCTTCCTACACATTTCCTACCAGCTTCCTGTCCTTTCCCTGCTGATGGTCTGGTCCTTAGAAAAATTTATATTACAGATGAGTCATTTCCTATACCCTGATAAATCGTGACATATACATGAAAACCTTTTATACATTCACTGCTAAGAGAATTACACTCTTTGGATTATACTATGATATTTCTATCAAATACAAGCTTTGCTGTTTCTTTTCCCCCTTCAAGCAGTAATATGGCTTTAAAAAATTTTTGTTTGAAGCACATGCTAACATTCCAAATCCATCTAAGAGGCCATGCTAAGTGAATGCTCACTTCCTGTCTTACGGTGTCTTGGGAATTACTCTATTTTAAATGAAAACACGGTTCTGTTCTGGAGCCAGTCCAAATGATGTCTCAGTCACTTTAAATATCAAACAGAACTGGAAAAACAGGAAACAAGCTGCTTAACTCTTGAAATAAGCTAAATTATACCCAAAACAAATCTAAATCTGAAAAAAAAAAGAAACAAAAAAAATTCTTTATTCTCACAGGCATTCCCCTAGGGCCTCTACTTTCTGAAGTGACAAATTTAAGCCAGTTTTATCAACGGTAACTTAAATTTTTTTTTCTCTTTTTACAGCCACACTTGGGGCATATGGGACTTCCTGAGCTAGGGGTTGCATCAGAGCTGCACCCGCTGGCCTACGCCACAGCCACAGGTCGGAGCTGCATCTGTGACCTACACCACAGCTCGCGGCAACACTGGATCCTTAACCCACTGAGCAAGGCCAGGGATCAAACCCGCATCCTCACACAATGTTGGGTTCATAACCTGCTGAGTCACAGCAAGAACTGCTTCTTTAATTTTTTAAGGAGAAGAAAAGAGTGATTTCTTGAAGGAAAAAGAAACCTCAGTATTCATGTTCCTAGAACCATTGGCAAAAATATACTTATTGTACACTTTAAATAAAGGCTATTTCTATGGTAGCTTTCCATGGTTCTAAAACTAATTTGTGTTACTACTTGATAATTCTCAGTTCTAAAATGACTAAAATATGCATTGCATTTTAAAAACACTTAAAGAGAGGGGGAAGTATCTATTAGTCTTTACTAGTATCATTATTCATTGTTTAGCAATAATTGCAACTTTCAAAGCAGACAGAGACAGTAACCAAGTTCACAGTCATGATATTAAAGTCCTGACAGGAGAATGCCTTCATAGCCACATATTAATGAAAAACAATCTAAATATTTTACAATTTTCCCCAATGTCTGAGATGTCATTTATGCCATTCCTTTATGTCATTTTCTAAAATTTAAAATGTTCCCAGGAATTCTGTCAAGTAAACGTATAATAATACAGGGTGTTTTACTGCTTACAGTGTTTTCTCACTTTCCCTGTGATCCTTTCAGTAACCCTCGCGGGGAAGGTGGGGTTTGGGGTGTGAAGGGCCCAGCCCGGGCGTTCACAGCTTCTGTGGGACAGACTCCAAGTCAGAACCTAGGCTTCTGTTCCCACTCATTTTGGAAAGTGGACGTGGGGTGGAGATATAATGTATTATATAACTAAAAATAAACACTTATGCAACAGTCTTAACAAAATGTTATTTTAATTCATCCAAGTCCATTACCTGCTAACTCTTCATT
Source organism: Catagonus wagneri (assembly GCA_004024745.2). Lineage (NCBI taxonomy): Eukaryota > Metazoa > Chordata > Mammalia > Artiodactyla > Tayassuidae > Catagonus > Catagonus wagneri. Next base: position 7,780,679 of record PVHT021183523.1, on the reverse strand, counting down.
TCAATAACCCTATATACAGATAAATATCTACATTTTACCCAACTTTTATGTAATTTTATTCAAACTGAAGAGCAAAAAACTCTTAATTCTTCAACCATCTAGAACTTACAGCATCATATGTAGGTTCACTTTCCTGACTGATATCACTGCTCTATGCCCTACCAACACTTACTGAAATACGTCTTCATTTAGTATTCATTGCTCTGAGTTTAACATTTCTTGTGGGGTTTTTCTGGCTTTTTTGGGCCGCACCCACGGCATATGGAGTTTGCCAGGCTAGGGGTCGAATCGGAGCTACAGCCTCTGGCCTACACCACAGTCACAGCAACACAGGATCCGAGACACGTTTGTGACCTACACCACAGCTCACAGCAATGCCAGATCCTTAACCCACTGAGCGAGGCCAGGGATCAAACCTACAACCTCATGGTTCCTGGTCGGATTGCTTCCGCTGCGCCACGACGGGAACTCCTTGAATTCTTAATAACACTGCATTCTCTTCCCAGAATGTCTATGATAATCCACTTTACTATATGACACAGCATCTGTTTTTAAACTGTTTGGTTATAATTAATTATATAATCTAAGAAGTGAATGTTTTATCTTAACAGGTTTGGAGAAAATATTCTTTAAGATTCTTGTCTAGTCTCTCAGACGAATTTTAGTATTAACTAGTCACACTCTAGTAAATTATTTCTATGCAAAGAAATTCAATAGAAATTAACTTATTAAACATAATTTATTAGCACTCAAGTTTAGAGTATAGGTACTCTTTCTGTAATACCAACAAAATTTTTTTTCTTCAAATTATCTCTTACGCCAGAGTTAGGCAGTAGCTAAGTATTTATGTTTGGCTCCTTTGTAAAGTAAATTTTTTCAAGACTTTTTGAATTTATACGTCCATGGGAAAGTATCAGCTTAGTAATATTGTTTGGTTATTTCCTTGATTATATGTATATAATAACGTATCTTCCTTTGTATTTCTAGTTTTCTTATTGAATGGTTAACTCCATTTTAACATTATTTTAAAGACAGGGAGATAGACTTATTTTTGGTTTAAAGAGATTAACTCTACTGTTTCTCAATAGATACAGTATATCTTAACGTATTTATATAATGTTAAGAATCTGTCGATATTTTCATGGAAACAAATCCGACTAGCATCCATGAGGACGCAGGTTCAATCCCTGGCCTCGCTCAGTGGGTTAAGGATCCAGCATTGCTGTGAGCTGTGGTGTAGGTCGCAGACGCAGCTCAGATCTCGTGTGGCTGCGGTGCAGCCTGGCAGCTGTAGCTCTGACTCAACCCCTAGCCTGAGAACCTCAATATGCCACAGGTACGGACCTAAAAAGAGAAACAAAACATTATATTAGTTTCAGGTGTGTGACACGAGTCACCATGTGCGTACATGGGAGATGATCACCACAGTAAGTCACATACACACTTACAAAATATTTTTTCTTGTGATGAGAACTTTTAAGATATATTCTCTTAGCAACTTTCAGATATGATTACGGCATTGTCAACTTTAGCTGCCAACATTACATCCCCGTGACTTATTTATAACTAGAAGTTTGTACTTTTTTGACCCCTGCCCCCCTCCCCATTTCACCCACTCCCACCAACTCTTAATTTTTTCAGATACATCGGTGCAACAGTGTAAGCTGCCACTTGGTTTGTTGCTGAGAATTCAGACTGCTTAGAGCCACAAGTGAGTTGGTACCTATGTATTTCCTTTCTTATATTTTGGTTACTTTAGCTTTTGGTAACAAAATGGCATTTCTGCTTCTGGAAGTCCTCTTCTCCACACTCTGGACTGTGAACTGTGTCAGGGCATATCCATTGTTTTGAAAGTTTGCAAAATTCTCTTGGACCCAATATTCTACTCTAAAATGAACCTTTGTTTTTGCTAAGGTACACCCTGGAAAACATCAACTATCCAAATATGACCGCCTTCCAATCATGCAAGTCTCCTGGTTCTTGGCTGGAGAACTTCAAATTTAAGAGTGTGGGACAACCCATGCCTGCCTGAGTTCCTCAGTGTCCAGCCACGACAACCACAAACACCACATCTAGAATGCAAACACCGCTCTGCCTCATGAAGTAAGAGAAATGGTCAGATCTGCACAAATCATGATGCAGTTCTCAGTGCTACCCACAGAGAATCTCATTCAGACATTTAAAACGATTCTGATGATGTCTATCTGCTCAGTGTCATATACTCAGATGGATGTTCAAGCACATAAAACTTGCTGAGAAGCCTTCTCTAACACCCCCTAGGACAAACTGTTGAATTCCTGGCTGGTAAGCAAGCATTTATCCTACACAAGAGTGAAATGGAAGGGGTTTCGTTTCAAACTTGTTTGCAAAGGAAAGATTAAGAAACAACCCGAATGTCAGTAAGTAGAGGTCTGCTTAAATAAATGTATGACACAGACGGCCAAAAAACATGTGAAAATATGTTCAACATCACTAATTATTAGAGAAATGCAAATAAAAACCACTATGAGGTACCACCTTACACCAGCAACAACGGCCATCATCAGAAAGTCTATAAACAATAAATACTGGAGAGGGTGTGGAGAAAAGAGAACCCTATTACACTGTTGGTGGGGATGTAAATTGGTGCAGCCACTCCGGAAAACAGTATGGACATGGCTCAGAAAACTAAAAATAGAATTACCATTTGATCCGGCAATCCTACTCCTGGGCATCTATCCAGAGAAAACCACAAATTGAAAAGATAAATACCCTCCAATGTTCATTGCAGCACTATACATAATAGCCAAAACTTGGAAGCAACCTAAATGTCCATCGACAGAGGAGTGGATAAAGAAGAGGTGGTACACATACACAATGGGATATTACTCAGTCATTAAAAGGAAAGAAATAACGGCATTTACAGCAACACGGATGGACCTAGAAATTATCATGCTAAGCGAAGTCAGCCAGACAGTGAGACACCAGCATCATATGCTATCACTTATATGTGGAATCTTTAAAAAAAAAAAAAAAGGACACAATGAACTTATTTGCAGAACAGATACTGACTCACAGACTTTGAAAACCTTACTGTTTCCAGGACTTCCCATTGTGGCTCAGTGGTTAATGAAACTGACTAGTATCCACGAGGAGGCAGGTTCGATCCCTGGCCTCGCTCAGTAGGTTAAGGATCCGGCGCTGCTGAGAGCTATGGTGTAGGTCGCAGATGTGGCTCAGATCCCTCGTTGCCGTGGCTGTGGTGTAGGCCTGCGGCTACAGCTTCAATTTGACCCCTAGCCTGGGAACCTCCATATGTCATGGGTACAACCATCAAAAGACAAAAAAAAAAAAAAAAAAAGGGGGGAAAAGAAAAACCTATGGTTTCTAAATGAGACAGGTTGGGGGATGGGGGGATGTGTTGGGGGTTTCGGATGGAAATGCTATAAAATTTGGTTATAATGATCATTGTTACTATAAATGTAATTAAATTCAATGAGTAATTTTTTAAAAATAATAAATTTATCACATAGTTATAGAGTGGAAGGTCAGCGAACTAGAAAGCCCTCTGTGGCAAATGAAGACCAATGCAGATGAAGTGCCGCATTTTACCAAGAGGATAGAAGAGCACATTTTTTTCTTGCTTATAAATTCCTAACAAAATTATAATACATATAAAAGTACTAACAAAGCTAACCTTTTCACAGATGGGAAAAAGAACCAGATGGATACAAGGTGTTCTAATGCATTTTTAGGAGTTCCCATCGTGGCACAGCAGTTACCGAATCTGACTAGAAACCATGAGGTTGCGGGTTCGATCCCTGGCCTTGCTCAGTGGGTTAAGGATCCGGCGTTGCCGTGAGCTGTCGTATAGGTTGCAGACGCGGCTTGGATCCCGCATTGCTGTGGCTGTGGTGTAGGCCGGCGGCTACAGCTACAATTAGACCCCTAGCCTGGGAAGCTCCATATGCCACAGGTGAGGCCATAAAAAGCAAAAAAAAAAAAAAAAAGCTAATGCATTTTTAAATACTTTTTCACCATGGAATACCCTACTTATTCAAAATTAAAATACAGTATTTTTAAAGGTGATTAAAATTAGTTCTGAGCTTCAATCTTTAATACTCAGCCATTGCGCCAACACAGTCAATCCCTGTTTCTTCCATGGGAAATCTGGACAGAAATCTAAATAACACAGCTTCTATTGTATATGAACACTTGGAAGAGATTTACATTTAAAAAGGAAAGAAAACATTGACATTATTTTTCGAAGAGTACATGTCTTCAAATTTTAACCTAAGAGCAAATAAGCAAGTGAACTGCCCTCAACCTAGAGCTGGAAAAGCCTGTTGTGACCTCAATCTTCCGCTCCACATACCGTGCTCCCTGCGGACAAATTGTACCACATGGTAGCTGATGACCCAGTTTGAGCATCCTTCCCTCCGCTCACTCATGATGCAAAATTGCCAGTGATGTTCAAAGCCCTAACGCTCAGAACTAGAGTACCCCATACTACTAAGAAACAACCGTTTCCTTTAAATCCTACGGAATTCATTATTTATATGAAGTTAGCATAATATGAACCATTGCTCTGTACATTGCCTTTACTGATGTGTCACCATGTGATAATGCGGCAGTGTTTAAAAGTATAAAATATTTCATTAGACCTATCGACAGGATGTCTGATGACAAAGAATCAACTTGCTCAGAAACCTTCAAGGCTAACTTCTACATAGATTCAGATGTGTGTTGACAAGATAATTACCACTGTCATGCCTGATTCAACCTTCCTGGGATTCATGACAATGACACTGAAACTTCCGTCAGGAAAACACCAGTCCAGAATCGAAGACATTTGCTCACTTTAAAAGAGCGGGGTAACAATGTTTGCTACCTTTGTTCTTTCTACTCAGAAACCCCCATTTGATAAAATTTAAAGCTAGCTTAATGGATTAAAGTAGTTGGGTAAGGAGTTCCCGTTGTGGCTCAGCAGAAACAATCAGACTAGGAATCATGACGTTACGGGTTCGATCCCTGGCCTTGCCCAGTGGGTTAAGGATCCGGCGTTGCCGCGAGCTGTGGTGTAGGTCGCAGATGCGGCTCGGATCCCGCGTTGCTGTGGCTGTGGCGAAGGCCGGCAGCTGTAGCTCCAATTAGACCCTTAGCCTGGGAACCTCCACGTGCCACAGGTGCGGCCCTAAAACAACAAAAGACAAAAAAAAGTAGTTGGGTAAAAGAATAGGCCACTTTCTCAGGATCAAGTCGCTCAGGCACATCGATCCCCATCACGAGGCTACACACAATTTTGAGAGACTTAACCATTCAGACAAGGACCAACCTACTAGCTGCTGTGGACACGTCCATCCTAAGGCAAAACAAGCCGCTTACAAAATCCACTCGCTTTCCCAATACCAAAGCCAAGTAAGAGACAAGACCTACTAGGAGACTTTGCCTTGACTTGAATCAATCACCAAACTATCCACAGCATTTAGTAACTAACGCTTGCCTAGTTTTTTGTATACCTATTGACCTATTTGTTCACTCACCAAATATTTATCAGAATCTACGAGGCAGCTTGGCTGTGGGGCAGGGAGACCCACCTGGTGTCCTGGGGGGTGTCAGAGGCAGGCAGGGGAGGGCGGCCTTCTACAGGGACGCGGGAAGACATCGCAGGTCTCTGGGAACCGTTTCTAAGGTACTGATCACTTCCTGTTCGACTCTCACACACCCACCGTCTGTGACGGGGACAGTCACTGGCTGCCGTGTGCCGTCTACTACGCACTGCACTGAAAGCTAACGCCTGCGGGTTATTAAAACGTAGGGAACGAACCAACAGGCTGGTGAGCGTTCTCTCAATCTCCACCAGCAGCCTGGACAGAGCGCGGACTCCTGCCTTCTGCCTTAATCTGAGCCTACGCATCTCCAGCCTTCCTAAGGACACCCATCTACACACACGTCCCTTCCGTCCTCGGCACCTGGTGGTGGGTGTCTGCCCTGAGACATTCCGTGTCAACGAAGCCTTAAATGCGGACAACCAGGAAATGCGTGTTCTGCTAAGGGGGAGTGTGCAGTTATGAAACCAGCACCCACAGGACCACTGTGCATTCAGTAAGTGTCTGCTGGATGTGTTTCTAGTAAACGGGTCCTTGTTCCTAGGGAACTTTGATACAGCTGAAGCAGAAGCCGGTCATCACCAAAGGCCATATGATTTGATCATTTGAGACACTCGATCTGGGGCCATCAAGAAAGGGTGCCAGGGGCAGAGTTTAGACGAACATCTGCACATCTGGCGGACAGATACGCGGAAAAGGCCGGACAACACAAAGGGACAGAGATACGGGAGGTCCTGGTGTTCAGTGCTGACGGCAAAGCCCTCCTGAAATTAAATAAGATGCAGTGGCTGGAGGCATAAACGGGGCAAGACATGGGCGCCACATGAGTTTTATCTCATTGGAGACCCAGGACGGTGGGGACGCGGCGAGAGAAGGTCCGAGTGGTCCCGAGGGAGGGAAACTCAGGGGCCAGCGGCACTGAGGACAGGCGGGAAACGATGAACACGCTCAAGAGGAACCCAGGCAGAGTCAGAGTTTCCAGCTAGGAAATAACATAGGAGGAGCAGATGCGCCTGTGAGGGCGAGAGGGCAGAGGCGTGGGGGGGGCACAGGGGGACCGCCGCCAACACTGGGCTCCTCGTCCCTGAAAAGAGCCCTTTCTAACCTCACCCGCTCCGGCGGGCTTCCCCAGCTGAACCGTCGGCCAGGTCACTCTCCCCGGGGGCAAGTCAGCTCTCTGCGCCTCGCTGTCCTGAACGTGGCCCCTGACACAAGCCTGTTAACACGCATTTTTCAGCACGATCAGTACACTCATGGAAACCTGCACAATCTTACCAAGGCATTTTTTAAAAATTAATATTTAGTGTTATATGAAAGGCGAGGAAGCTAGCACTCCCCTGGACAAGGACGGAGAGGCCCTCGGCCTGACAACGTGCATATGATTAAGGCCCTGACACCTGCTTCCCAGCATCCGGCCATGGGAGGGACGGGTGGGCGGGCAGCAAGAAATGAATAAATCTGCGTCACGGCTTACGAGCTTCAATGTCTCCAAACCTTTTCAGTGTTCCTTTGATGATGTGTTTGCTCCAGAAGAGTTCAGAGGAATCATAATTTAGGGGCCACATATTCTTCTGCTTCCAGGTAGGCACAGCATTTCCTTACTATGAAGTATTTCAAGCGCAGCAAAGCACAGTGTTTTAAACTTTAAAAATTACTCAAACTAATTCCTTTGGAGATGGGGGTGGGATGGGACTTCAGACACCTATTACATGTTTATATGACTATACCGATGGAATTGTTGCAATGGCTTGTATTATATCTAAAATGGGTTTTAGTTTTTTAATTTCAAAAGTAGACTATAGAAAAGAAGGCATGTTGGAGTTTCAGTTGTGGCTCAGTGGTAACAAACCCGACTAGTATCGATGAGGACACAGGTTTGATCCCTGGTCCCCGGTTGCTGTGAGCTGTGGTGAGCAGATGTGGCTCGGATCCTGTGTTGCTGTGGCTGTGGTAAAGGCCAGCAGCTACAGCTCTGATTCGAACCCTAGCCTGGGAACTTCCATATGCTGAGGGCACAGCCCTAAAAAGACCAAAGGGGGGAAAAAATGAAGGCATATTCATATTAAAAACTATTTCAGGATAATTACTGCTTAGACAACTTTTTCCTGTAAAACAATCCACATCTGACTTTACACATTTTCCATGAGCCTGGGTGGGGGGGGAAGGTTTTTCATGTTCATAAAATGAACTATTAACTGTAAAGAAAAGTTAAGAGAAATTCATCATATTCAGTAACGCTATTAAGAAGGTGTCACCTTTATCAATTTATTGGCTTCTAAATAATCTAAAAGTCCACTTAAGTTTATAGATTTGTTTCAGGGCTGAAAGAGCACACTAAAAAACTGGAACACAACAAAAATTTGCAAGTGATATAATTTTAGGCCTGTAATATTAAAAATTCTGAAGATGCTAAATGAAAATATTTTGTCGTCTAACGAGCAAAAATTTCATCATAAACATGAACTTTAGCAGAAAAATATTCTGAATTTTTATCTCAGCTTAAAATAGAAAATGGGGCGTTCCTGTTGTGGCTCAGTGGCAACGAACCTAATAACCATGAGGATGCAGGTTCGATCCCTGGCCTTGCTCAGTGGGTTAAAGGATCCAGCGTTGCCATGAGCAGCAGTGTAGGTCGCAGATGCAGCTGGGACCCGGCATGGCTGTGGCATAGGCCAGCGGCTGCAGCTCTGATTCGACCCCTAGCCTGGGAACATATCTTGTGTTACCCTGGCTCACACCGTATCTGAATAAACTGGAGAAGTCTTTTCTCAGAACACAAGAAAATGGATAAAATATACATCGACCAACTTCCCGCTGACCCGACTGAGGTGATGTTTCACAAGACAACAGCCCTGCCACTGGCCTTTTCCCTTGGTTATCGAGCAAATTACCTAAAATACTAAATGCCAGCCTTCATGCGGACCTTCAGGTTTTTTTGTTTTTGTCTTAACAATCATGTGACTTAACCAATTTAACAGGTACCTAAAAAGATGCTTGGCATCACAAGGCCCGTTTATACCAGGCAGGGTTTTTTATTTCGGTGATGACGACATGCACCAAAGTGTCCCTTTTAATTTACCACACGGAAGCGCACAGTACCAGCGGTAGCATTCTGTCACCACTAGGAATCAACTGCAAAGTAAGAACAAAGTCTCCAAGGACCTTCTCCTCGCAGTGCCTACTTCCAGCACACTTACGATCTCAGAATTTGAAAGGCTATCCTTTCTGTGACTTTTCCACCTTGAGCTGGCCAGCACAGGTGATGTCACCACTGTGCCGGCCAGGCCAGTCCCTGCGGGTCCGTGCTCCAGAGCCACAGACACTGTCCCAAACCATTCCAGCCACGCTGCCATCACACGCTCTTCGTCAAGCAGGGACCTCAGCAAAGCAGCATGGCTGAAACAAGGAACATGCAGACCAAAGACCTGAGGAAAAAAAACCCAAGTGTGCCGAAGTGGCTCAAAAATCTCCTTATTGTGGGAGTTCCCTCCTTGGCTCAGCGGTTAACAAACCCAACTAGGATCGATGAGGATGTGGGTTTGATCCCTGGCCTCGCTCAGTGGGTTAAGGATCCGGCGTTGCTGTGAGCTGTGGTGTAGGCTGCAGACAAGACTCGGATCCTGTGTTGCTGTGGCTGTGGCATAGGCTGGCAGCTGTAGCTTCAATTTGACCCCTAGCCTGGGAATTTCCACATGCCACAGGTACGGCTCTTAAAAAATAAATTTTTTAAAAAAGCAAAAAAAAAAAAAACCCTCCTTATTGTGAATTACAGACAATAGGGAGTAGAAACAAAAAACAGAATAGCCAACTAAAGCATTCAACATTAGGAATTTCTGTAACACAAACAATAAACTTAAAAATGTCATTCTCAAAATATAACCAGTTATGGAAAAGCAACTTGAGAGCTGGCCAAAACTCAGGTCACGAAGGAACAACAGCAAAAAGCCTAGTCTCTAACCTAAATAATAACTCTATTAGACTTAAATTTCCCCAGAGCTATGTAACTGCTGCCTTTTATAAAGGACCTTCAGATGCTAAAAAAAAACCCAAAGCATCACTTAAACCAAATATTAAAAAATGCTGTTCAATTTTGGATACATTTAAAACAACACCTGATGCATTTTTACTTAAGAAACAGTAATACATATATCATTATTATCATTATTATTTTGTTTTATTTTGCTTTTTTAGGGCTGCATTTGTGGCATATGTAGGTTTCAAGGCTAGGGGTCAAATCGGAGCTGCAGGTGCGGGCCTGCACCACAGCCACAGCAACACGGGATCTAAGCCTTGTCTGCGACCTACACCACAGCTCACCACAATGCTGGATCCTTAACCCACTGAGTGAGGCCACGGATTGAACCCATGTCCTCATGGATACTAGTTGAGTTTCTTACCACTGAGCCACAATGGGAACTCCTACATATACTATTAAAAACAACAACGCTATTTTTACCTCTAAAACATGATTTAGAGCTAGCTAAAAAAAATGACACTCTGTATTATTTCATGTCTAGGTGATTCTCTACTGCTCCAAAACCAATTATCCAGAATATTTCAATGGTTCTAATTAAATGAGGGTTTATGTTTTCTTTGCCATTTCTTCCATTTTCTCCTGATTAAAAAAACTCTGCTATACCTCCCATCCTGAATCCAACTCCAAAATGTATGATTTGGTTTCCTTGTTTGTGTGGAAACAGATACCACATTAAAAGAAAACTTAGCCCTGTACATCTTAAGCCATCTGAAACTTGTGAGATTAAGACAGACTTTCTCTTTCACCATCTAACTGTTAAAGAGTTATCAAAATTGTATCTATTATGAGTGAAAATTCACTTAACACATCACTGCTCTATCTAAACAGATCACTATCGCTGTGGAAAGGCACATTTTAACACAGCAAAGCTGAAGCTACAAGACTGCCAGTCACAGCTATAAGAACTTAGTATCAGTTTATGACAGTACGTTTTTCAGTTCAATGCCATTCACACCTCGAGTAAATGCTTATCCACGTGGCAAGGGGCCCCGAGAAACCTCAAGACAGCTTTCAAGGAGCTTGGATTCACAGTGAGGTAACAAAAGCTCAGCGGAAGGCTATATCTCTCATCTCTTGCTCTTGAATTTGGCCCTTTCAATGTCTTTTGCATTCTCCAATGACTGAATAATTTTAACTTCTTACCAAAAAAAAAAAAAAAAAAAACCTGTTGTCTATTAATTTCTTCTGAAAGCTTTCTAAAAATGCTTTCCCTGGCTTCTGTATTTTGTAAGGTGAGAGAGAACACAAGAGAAAGCAAAGCCGATTTAACATCACCTTAATGCATGGGTGGGATCCTCACCATAAATGCACTGCTAATAAAATACTTCTCTTTTTGGCTAACACGTTTTACACATGGAAAGCACATTTAAAGTTAATATTCTTTCTCAGTGTATTATTTTATAATTGAAAATTAATTCATTTAAGAGATCGAAATCAAACATTAACCTATATGTCCCAAACAACAAAATGACTGGAAAGCATTTAACTGCTGTATTTACAAAACAGGTCACCATTACCAAAAAAGCATTCGTGTCCTAAAAGAGAAGAAACAAAGAGGTCTGTCGAAAGGTTCTGCTTGTTAAATGATACACTTCCCTTATTTCTAAGCAGCCTGTTTCAGCTTCTAAGATGTAACTGTTTTGCCTTCTCTGTGCCAAGATGCTACAGCAGGGCTCTACTCACTCTCTCTGTACCTGCTTGCACTACAGAGACTGGAGAAGTCAAAGACTCAATTTCCCAGCTTCCCTTCCAGGTAGACACAGCCATGTGACTGAGATTCAGCCAATGAGATGTAAGCATCAGTGATCTGGCACCACTGATTCCCTGGGTCTTGTTTCTGCTGCCTGCAGCAGCCATTGTGAGATCAGGAGGCAATAGCCATGAGCAACGGACTAAGAAAATAGCGCAGGTGCTGATCCTGACGTTGCTGAGCCTCTGAATAGCATCAGAGCTGCTGCTTTTCAGGGGACACAGACAAGCTCCTTCAACTGTCTTAACTGCAGCTAAAGGCAGTTCTACTCAACAGTCTGCAAAAAGGAATACCAAACATAATAACGTAACTTGATGACTTTCATTCGAATTAGACAAACTTACTCACATTTCTGACTCCCTCTTACCGAATATCTAGTCAAAACGGTTCTTTATAAAGCACAGCTTCCAGCACATGAATACTTCTCCTGCCTTTCCTCAAAATATGTACATATACACCCCTCCTCTTTGCTATGGTAATTGCTTTTGATCCTGCTGGCTCAGCCTAAAGAACTCTTAGTTCAGTGAATTGCCTTTGATCAATGAGAGTATTAACTGTGAGGTTCAAAATGACACTTTGCATAATAATTAATACACGTAGAAATTCATGTAAGTAGAAAACCCGAATTCTAATAAAAATGGTGGCCAGGCCTATTTCTAGGTAGAAGATTCTTTTCCCTCCACTGACTCATAAAATTGAAATTAACAGGGAGTTCCCCTCATGGCTCAGCAGTTAAAGAACCCGGCTAGCATCCACGAGGAGGCAGGTTCGAATCCTGGCTTCGCTCAGTGCGTTAAGGATCCAGCATTGCCGTGAGCTGTGGTGTAGGTCGCAGATGTGGCTCAGATCTCACACTGTATGGCTGTGGCGTAGGCTGGTGGCTATAGCTCTAATTGGACCCCTAGCCTGGGAACCTCCATATACCAGGGGTGCGGCCCTAAAAAGACCCCCAAAAATTGAAATTAATAGGTTGAGGCAAAATTCTGAATGCTGTGGCAATTCAGGGAAATCACTCCTGGGCTTCTTAGATGTAAGCATGGCCTGGAGGCTGAGATCTTCACGTCAGACATCCTGCAACACTGCCCAGAGCCCTTGACACATTCACTCCCTCTCCTTGCTCCTTTGCAGAGGAAATTACACACTAGACTGGAGAGCCCACGCTGTCAATGGGCAGCACTCAGGAACAGCACACTGCACGGGTCGGGGCTCAGTGAAAGGGCCCGAACCACAAGTCCCTGGAACCATCAAGCTTTTGCTGGGACCTCTCTCTCCATATGCGGTACTCAAATATTAAAATTCATTTCCTTGAAGAAGCAGAGCCACAGGTTTTCATCATGCACTGCTTTCTCTGCCTGGGACACTGTTTCTCGGCTAATTCCTCACGTCCCGAGACTGCAGCTGACATGGCACTTCTTGAAGATCTGGGTAAAGGCAGCCCCACGTGCTCAGAGCTGCCTGGGCACCCAGTCCACATCCTGCCCTGACTGCTCGATGTCCTGCCCGTGTCCCTGTGCAGCTGTGGGCTGTGTGCAGGCAGAGGGCCACAAGCAACGTAGTCCTAGCTCTCTTTTCAGCATCTAGCATTGTACCTGCCACCCAGTATAGGTCTACTAAATATATATTTATGAAACGAAGGAATTAATCCTGCAGTGTGAAAGATAGCTTGGAAGCAGAGGAAAAGCTGGGGGCAAAGAGCAAAAATATAAAACCCTTCTAGAGCCCCAAAGTATTAGACGGGGTGATATGAAGCTATCAACGTGTGACTATTTTTTACTTCTCCGAAGATCAATTTCAAATATTTTAACCTAATAATAAAGCCTGAACCATAGCAGGCAGGGGGTCAAAACAAATATTTCAAAGCACAGTCTTAGATTCTTACAATCAATTAGTCGTGGCTAAAGGAGGAAGAAAAGTGATTCAAAGGTGACTTAGCTTTTATGACAGAACGCAGGGCAAACAACAGTGCTGTGAAGCACGAGCAATCAGAAATATTCAATGGAAATAAGGAGAGAAGTAGTTTAAAGCAAAAGCACTTAAGTGTCAATAACATATCCAGGGTCGTATAGCCAGAAAATTCACAGAATTTGAGGTTGAAGGGTCCTTAGATACCCTGTCTGATTCCTCGGTTTTGCAGCTCTCTTTGATTAGGTGATCAAGTCATTCCCTTGGTTACTAGCAGAACCAAGGCTACAACCTGGGCTCTTGGAATCCAAGCCAACACTGCTTCTTTCATTAAGAATACAACATGAGGAGTTCCCATCGTGGCGCAGTGGAAATGAATCCAACTAGGAACCATGAGGTTGAGGGTTCGAGCCCTGACCTCACTCAGCAGGTTAAGGATCCGGTGTTGCCGTGAGCTGTGGTGTAGGTCACAGACACGGCTCAGATCTGGCGTTGCTGCGGCTGTGGCGTAGGCTGGCAGCAACAGCTTCTATTAGACCCCTAGCCTGGGAATGGGGACCTCCATATGCAGCGGGTGTGCCCCAAAAAGACGAAAGACAAAAAAGAACACAACACAAGCTACTGCTTACAGCCCATGCAGGTATGAATAAATGCAGTCAGCTGCATTTTATCGGGAGAGTTCTCAGACCTTCAAGTTATGTAAAATGGATAAGCTCACCAAAGATTCTTACTAGGGTAAGTAGAATTGTATTCTTTACATAATTTTAAAATGCTTCCCACACACAAAACTTTTTTTTTCTTTTTTCTTTTTTTGGCTGTACCCTCGGCATGCAGAAGTTCCCAGGCCAGGGATCAAACCCTCACCATAGCAGCAACAATGCCAGATCCTGAACCCACTGAGCCACAAGGGAACTCCAGAAACTTTTTTTTTAAATCACTGCTATTCACTACATCTAACAGAAATATAGCAAAATTCACTTCCAGGGAAATCTGCACACCAAAAATTCTTAACAGAGGCTCTAGGTTTCAGTCCCATCTCGACCACTGGGTACGTGCCCTCAGGCAACTTCATCCACTTCTCTGGGCCTCCCGCCTCCTGGTATAAAGTCCAGTAAACTGGATCGCCTCTGAGGATATACCAGCTCTCGAAGTTGTGACAGCAACCAAATGAATGTTTCAAAACATTTTTATGTAAATTCAAAAAATAAGACCGTGCCCAAAATAGCACCATTAGTCCAAGCCCGATAATAAAAGCCAAGTGTCTTTTGCTTAGGCTGCCCCAGTAGGCTATCTGCTTTACAAAAATATGGCAAACAACCTGCGATGTTCACTAAGACTGGTTAACTGAATCCGGGCTCACCCAGCAACGGGTTGTTACATGATACTAAAGAGAATGTGGTAGAGAAACATAGTAACATGCAATCTGAGCTATATGAACAGCTAAGAAGTAGAGAAAAGTCCAGAGCAGACAGTGGTTGCTGAGGGGGAGGGAGTGGGATGGACTGGGAGTCTGGGTGATAGAACACCATGGAAGGTAACATGAGAAAAAGAACGTATATATATGTGTAACTGGGTCACTCTGCTGTACAGCAGAAATTGACAGAACATTGCAAATCAACTATAATAAAAAAATTTTTTTTAAGTACACTACAGAAGCCTATATATGGTATTCTTCCATTTCTATAAAACAAAAGGGGATATTAAAAAAAAATCTACATAGGTTTACAGAGGACCAGAAAATGACTGTCTGGATAAATGAGCGCCCATGAGAGTGGCCGCCTCCGTGGGGAGGGCTGGGGCCTGGGTGAGAAAGAGGCTCCCCTTGGAGCGACACAACCTCCCTACTGTTTGCTCTGCTTTTTAACCTGGAGCACGGGCTGTTTAAGTTAAAACTAAGTGGCATCTGGAGCTATTTTAGATTACCCAAATTACTGCCAATACGAGGGCACTCTTATTCATATTTTCTTCACCTTTTTATTCTTTAAGGTTGAAAGAAATGACAGTGGCACTTAGGCTGGGAAAAGCAGAGTCACCACTCACCTCCTGACTTTCTCCACTTCCCCTCGGCCTCGGCCGTCAGCGCCTGGGGGGGGGGCGAGGGGGAGGCTGGCTGACTCCAGGGACGGGTCAAGGGGAGTTACGAAACACGGAGAAGAGGTGCTGGAAAAAAAATGAGATTTACCCCCTAGGGAGGGGAGATAGATGCCTCTGGGAACACGGAAAGCAGTCAGCTAAAAAAAAAAAAAAAAATCGCTGGGGACAGCGAAGGAAAAAGAAGACAGGGAAGGGGCAGCCTGCGTGTGAAACAAGAACACATCTATTTACAAACTCAAACGACTTTATCACAGTGACCACGAAGCAGCCCCCATCCGATATAACTATGCTCCAGTTTTTAGAACATAAAATCACCTTAACTGAATATTTAGAGCATAAAATCACCTTTACTGAGCATAGTTGCAATGATATTTAGAGCATAAAAATCACCTTTACTGAGCACAGTTGCAATGATATCTAAACAAGCAGCAGCAGTGGGAGGTAAACGCATCTCCGGAAAGTAAGCACACAGGTTTTCATGCGCCTAAAATACACCCGGTGCTTATTTTCATCTCGAGCACAGAAAATAAAGATCAGATACAAGAATAAACAGAGGCAGTTTTTGCGATTATAAACACTTTCACCATGAAGCTTGGAAAACTTAATTTGCGGTTCATTTACACCTCTCCACAAACACTAATGTTTTAGTTCAGAAATAGTTACAGAAATCTTTTCGCACGCCAAATGAGCCGATCACATTCTCAGGGAGAAACTAAATAATGAAAAACTATAGCAACCCTGTCATTTCATCTCCTTCTCTAAGGGGATAGTCTTCTTAATTTACCTGTGTCCTATTTCCAAAAATCATGTGAAGTAAAGTGTAATTTAACAGGTGTTAATTTTTCCAGATTCAGTCGGTGTCAGAGAGAAGAGCTGGGCAACAGCCAGGCAACAGTTTTGCTTGCAACCAACAAACCGAGCACACATCGGCTTGCAGACAGTCAAAGTACCATCCACTCATGTGTTGAGACAAAAGAGAACTGCTTATTTTCACAAATTATGCCTCGTTCTCTCATTAGAGCTTTCTTCTCCCAGTTATCTATCCCCTTAGAAAATTTCCGATAGCCACCTGCAAATTAATCAAGATGTCCCCCATGCAACGGTTAACAGAGACCTGGGCAAGACAAACCTGTGTGGAAAATGACAGTGCTTTTCCTAAACCCTGAAGGAAATCGAAGATTTCGAAGCAGTCCTTTGGCCGTCAGCCGTACGTGAATGGTGGACAAGGAGAATTTGGGGGACAGCAACATGTCTTCGGAGCAGGTGGAAGGATTTCACAGCAGGATCAGCTTCCATGGACTCTCACATACTGTCTTTTTAAACCCAACACTCTTCTCTGAGGCCAAGAAAGGCAGAGAGAGGAAACGCGCCTACATGGCAAATGCCATCCCACTGTACACACACGCGTGCATGCACAAGACAAAAAAAACCACCCAGAGCTATCCAAGTGTTTCTGGCTTCTGCTTCCAGTTCCAGATGTTGCCAAAACAATGCTCTTCCTCGGAATAAAATCTCCTCTCAGTAGCCAGCAGCCTCTCAATTACATCACTGAACACGCTCATGGGTTGTTATGGTTCTCAGCAGAGACAGTGGAGGGGAGGAGAAAGTGGGTGGTCTTAGGAGCTTTATATAACAACCAATAACCTCACGGATTCTGCAACGACTTGGAGGATCCTTAAGGAGAAATAACTACTTTGAGTGCCTAGATATTTATTTAGGAATTTTTTTTTAAATTAAGACTTTTTGAGTACTCTGTGTTCAGATTTTTAAAACTATAATTATATTCACACTAGTAATACTTGAGAATGTTTTCAGGTATTTGACATGTAAACCTACATATAAACCTGATACCTGGGACAAAAAAAAAAATGTCAATGGCTTCAAACCATAAACATTCCCAATAACAATTTTAAATAAAATGTCTACTGTAACACCTGGAACTAACAGTGTTGTAGGTTAATTATACTTCAAAAAAAAATCTTTTTGCTGTATTAATGACAGATTCATAAAAGGTTAAAGTTCAAATTTAATACTCTTATTCTAAGTACCTCACTGGTAACTAACAACAAAGCCTTAATACAACTTTTCTACCAAATGTAATTTAATAGTTCCAGAGGAATAAAAATTAGTCAGATAGGCAGTATTCTAAGGATTCCACTTACTGCTTGAATGATTGCATTTAAAGGAAAATCAGGTAACCTCTCAAGATAGTAATGTCTTGAGACTAGGTACACCAGGAAAGTACGTTTGTTGCTTATCTTTTACTGAGATCTATTAAATGTTTGAGTCCTTTGTAAAAGCATATCAAAATAGGACGGCAAAAACTAAAAGAGGCTGAAGAAAAATGCACCAGCAAAATGCTCACTCAAGTAGAGCTAAATTATTAGACCAATTATATAGCCCAAATTTATATTATACAGCCCAAACTCTTTAACACTTTTTTAAATTTTAAAAAGTACAAGAAAGCAAGGTATAAAAAATGATCTATGCATGTTTTCAAGATTTCCTATGAAAAACAAAAGACTCAGTCACAGAAATGAATGTAGTTAACTGTTAGCCATAAACAATGATTAAATGCCAGGAGTGTGTGCAGGAAGCAGTTACTCTTCCAGACACTCTGCAGAGCAGGTAGGGCGTGAAGACGAGGAGACAAGGCAGGATTCCTTCTCCCTTTTCACTGCCCCCCGAGCCTGCCGTCTGCGAGGCGGTAAGCCGCTAACCCGGTAACTTGGCCGTGGCTTAGCTGTGGGGAAGTTACAACCTGGTCCTTCAGACGAGGACTTGTAAACATGGCCCCCACCACAACGGAACACAAAGAACCAAGGAATTAAATCTAGAAAAGCTACGTTTGGGTGCTGCCTTTTCACTTTACCAGAGTCTATTACTATTAAAAAACAAAAAACCCAACACCTTTTTTCTTTTCCAGATTCCACAGATTAATGTGCCAGAACCATCTTTCCTCACCAAAAGATACCCCCAAAGTAACCTGTAAAACTAAGATACCAATCAGCAATTATAAATTATAAATTAAAGCCATTATAAATAGGAAACTAAAGTTAAACGCTGATATTATTTAAAATAAACATGACACCACCCCCATAGGATGTTTTCTGCTTTGTTTTTTGTAAAAGTAACAGTAAAGTCTAAATTATCCCAGTTAAAAGGGGGGAATGCGGTGGGGGGAGGGATAAATTAAAGGGCTGGGACTGACACATACACACGGCTGAATATTAAACAGGTAACAAGGACCTGCTGTACAGCACAGGGTAAGCTGCTTGATACTGTGTAATAACCTAGATGGAAAAGAACCTGACAAAGAACAGATACATGTATATGTGTAACAGATTTACTTTGCTGTACACCAGAAACTAACACAACTTTCTAAGCCAACTGTACTCCAATAAAATTTATTTTAAAATAAAATGAAATTATCCTGATTAGAAGGGAAATCCTTAGGTTAGAGACTACCCAAGAGAAAAAATTAGTAACACACCACCAATTCATCACATTCATTAAAAATGTTTACCTGAACTACACTGAACTATACCACTTATATTAAAAGTCATGTTGCTAATGATCTTTTAAAACGTCAGAGCAAGGCTCTCTGCTTCTTCCTGGGAGGGATCCCATGTGCCCTGAAAGTGCCTCCCATCCTCTGGGGAACTCTTTTTTACAAAGGTAAACAAAAGCAACAAAACAGTCAGCAGAACAAGGAGTACAAAAATAAAGAGAAGCAGCAGTGGCAGTCAGAAGCCAAAATCAAAAGTCAAGAGAAGTAGTTGTAGAGCAAAGGGCATGCCTGTCTCCCCTCTCCTCTCTCTCTCTCTCCCTCTCTCTTTCTCTCTCTCTCTCTCACACACACACACACACACACACACACACACACGAAGGGGTACCATGTGAAAGACTAAGAATACCATTGGGAGTTCAGGGTTAGCAGATGCAAACTATTGCACTGGGAGGAGATAAACAATAAGGTCTTGCTGTATAGCACAAGGAACTATATCCAATCACTTGTGCCAGAACATGAAAGAAGATAAAACGAGAAAAAGAATGTGTATATGTATATGTGTATGTGTATATATATATATATATATATATATATGTCACTTTGTTGTACAGCAGAAATTGACATAATATTTTAAATCAACTACAACAAAAAAATTTAAACATATACCAAAACAAAAAACAAAAAACAGCTCAAGCTGGGTTTCAATTATTTTCCAGACACAGTCTGCCCCCTGGTGGCACTTGAGCACAAGTACACCAAAACCAAAGGGGAGCCCTGATAACCCATTAACAGCAACATACAACATACTGTGCGCCAAGCACACTCCTAGACACTTTATATGTATGCACTCTTTTAAATAACCTAATAAGTAGTTATTGCATAATTACAACTATTTCAATTTATATGTATATATAATTATATATATGTATATAGTATATACATACATATATATTTGGGGGGTTGGGGAACACAGATTTTAAAACTGGTTCAAAAGATTCTTTGATTACTTATTTGATCAACTGTTATCACGTACGCACCCATTGGTACTTTCTAAAGCTACACTAAATACAGAAGTACTCAAATAAAAGAAAATGTTCATCTTTGCTATTATACAAAGACCTTATTTAAGAGAACATAAACATCATCAAAGATAGTAGTAAGGAAAAACTTAAGGAACTTTTGGTCCTTAAGACCAAAGACAGAAAAACATAATCACAGATATAAAAATTAGGAGAAAGGTAGATTTTTCGGAAGGACAGCAAAGCCTGTGGCAGGATATCAAGGGGAAAAACAAAACCAGGATTTGATTTTGTACGTTTAGTAGGATCTCAACTCTAATCACAAGATTAAGGATTATTGAGGCAAATACACAAAAATGTTAGCAATGCTCTAGGAGTTGGGGCAGGCATGATTCTTTACTTCTTTGCTATATGTTTCTGTATTTTCCCATTTTGTAAAACAAAGATGATGGTGTCAGAAAAGTAAAGTTTGGACAGGGAGACGGGATTCAGATGGCAGAGTAGAAGGACTGGAGATCACCTTCTCTCATAAAAGCAACAAAACTACAAACAACTGCTGAACAACCTTCAACCAAACAGCAGACTATCAAAAAAGATATCCTACTCCAGAAGACAAAGAGGAGGCCACAGCAAGACGTTAGGAGAGGCGATTACTCGATTATAAGCAACCTCATACCCACCAGGTGGAAAGCCCAAGACTAGAAAGTAAATTTATCAAACAGACTGTCTGTGGGAATGAGAGTTCTGAGTCCCAGCTCGGGTCTCCATACCTGGGGAACTGGCATTGAGAGAAGGAGCCCATGGAGCATTTGGCATTGAGGGCCAGTGGGGCTTGTACACAGGAGCTCCAGGGACTGGAGGAAACAGAGACTCCATTCTTGAAAGGCACACGCAGGATTTCATGTGCACTGGGTCCCAGGGCAAAGCAGAGACTCCACAGGAATCTGGGTCAGACCTGACTGCAGTTCTTGGAGGATCTCCTGGGAAAACAGGGGTGACCGTGGCTCGTTGCAGGGGAAGGACACTGGAAGAAACGGTCTTGGGAATAAGCATCAGCCTGTGATCCTCTAGAGGTGGCCATTTTGGAAAAATCTGGCCCCACGCATCAGAGCTGGGTGGGATCACAGCCCCAGCCATCAGCAAACAGGCTGCCTAAAGACCCCCCCTCCCAGGCACACAGTCTCTAATCTCACCCAGAGACAAAGCCACACTCACCAGAGGGGTAAGAATCAGCTCCACCCACCAGTGGGCATGCACCAGTCCCTTCCATCAGGAAGTCTACAGCAAACCCCCGAATCAACTTGAGTCACAAGGGGGGGCAGACATCAGAAGAAAGAGAGGCTACAACTCTATTGTCTGCAAAAAGTAGACAACACAAAAAATCTATACAAAATGAAAGGAAGACAAAGGAGCAAGTAAAAAAACAAAACAAAACAGAAAAAACAGCTAAGTGATCTGGAGACTACAAACCTCTATGAAAAAGACTTTATACTGACGATAGTAAAGATGATGCAAGATCTTGGAAATAAACTGGAGGCAAAGATAAATTACAAGAAATACTGAGTAAAGAAAAACAAGATTTAAGGATTAAACAAGCAGAGATGCAAAATACAATAATTGAAATAAAAAAATTCATTAGAAGCAACCAACAGCAGAATACAGGAGGCAGAAGAAAGAATAAGTGAGATGGAAGACAGACCAGAGGAAATCACTAATGTGGAACAGAAAAGACAAAAAAGACTGACAAGAAATCAAGACAGTCTAAGAGAACTCTGAGACAACGCTAAATATACCAATATCCATATCATAGGGGTGCCAGAAGGAGAAGAGAGAGAGAAAGGGCCAGAGAAAATGCCTTAAGAGATAATACTGGGGATTGGATTAAGATGGCGGAATAGAAGGACTGGAGCTCAACTTCTCTCCCGAAAAACAGCAAAAATACAGCCAAATGCCGAGCAACCTTCAACCAAATGGACTGTAAACTTCCAAAAAAGATACTCTGCTCCAGAAGACACAGCGGAGACCACATCAAGAGGTAGGAGGGGCGATTACGCGATAGAAGCAACCCCC
>PVHT021183523.1:7741421-7757709 GCA_004024745.2 Catagonus wagneri | reverse complement strand
AAAAAAAAAAAAAAAAAGAGATAATACTGAAAACTTTCCTAACATGGGAAATGAATTACTCACTCAAACTCACAAAGCACAATGAATACCATATAAAATAAACCCAAGAAGGAACACCCCAAGACACATATTAATCAAACTAACCAAAATTAAAGACAAAGAAAATATTGAAAGAAGCTAGGGAAAAGAAACAAATAACATACAAGGGAACCCCGATAAGGTTAGCGGAAGATTTTTCTGCAGGAACTCTGCAGGCCAGAAAGGAATAGCACAATAATACGTAAAGTGATGAAAGGAAAACACCTCCAACCAAGATTACGCTTACCAGCAAGGCTCTCATTCAGATTTGAAGGAGAAATCAAAAGTTTTACAGACAAGCAAAAGCTAAGAGAATTCAGCACCACAAAACCAGCTTTACAACATTAAAGGAACTTGGAGTTCCCTTTGTGGCTCAGTGGTCAACGAAGCCAACTAGGAACCATGAGGATGCGGGTTTGATCCCTGGCCTTGCTTAGTGGGTTAAGGTTCTGGCATTGCCGTGAGCTGTGGTGTAGGTCACGACACAGCCTGGAGCCCACATTGCTGTGTCTGAGGCATAGACCAGCAGCTGTAGCTCCGATTAGACCCTTGGCCTGGGAACTTCCACATGCCGTGTGTGTGCCCTAAAAAGCAAAAAAGCAAAAACAAATGAAAAAACAAAAAAAAACTAAAGGAATTTCTCTAGGTGGAAAAGGCCACAATTAGAAACAAAAATATTACAAATGGCAAGGCTCACAGGTACAGGAATACATATAGAAAGGTAGGAAGTCATCCACACACAAATATGCTACCAAAATCAGAAATCATGAGAAGAGGAGGGAACAAATGTAGGACACTGGAGACCAACAACTTAAAAAAAATCTTGTATATGTATAGACTCATGTAAACTTCAGGGTTGACTGCAAACCAAAAATCTACAATAGATAACACACACAAAAAAGAAAAAGCAATCCAAATACAACAGTAAAGAACGTCATCAAACCACAAAAGAAGAGAACAAGAAAGGAAGAAAAAAGATCAACAAAAACAAATCCAAGACAATTAAAAGAATGGCAACAATAACATACAAAGCAATAATTACCTTAAATATAAATGGACTAAATGCCCCTACCAAAAGACATAGGCTTGTTGAATGGATACAAAAACAAGATCTATATGTATGCTGTCTTCAAGAGACCCACTTCACTTCTAGGGACACATACAAATTGAAAGTGACAGGATGGAAGAAAATATTTCATGCAAACGGGAATCAAAAGAAAGCTGGAGTAGCAATACTCATATCAGACAAAATAGAGCTTAAAACAAAGAATATTATAAGAGACAAAGAAGGACATTACATAATGATCAAAGGATCAACCCAAGGAGATATAACAATTATAAATATATATGCACCCAATGTGGGATCACATCAATATATAAGGCAACAGCCAACAACCTTAAAAGGAGAAAATCACAACACCACGACACAGCAGGGCACTTTAACATTCCACTTATAGCAAAGGACAGATCATCCAGATAGACAATCAAAGAAAACACAGGCCTTAAATCATGCATTAGATCAGATGGACTTAATAGATATTTATAAAACATTCCATCCAAAAGCAGCAGAATACACATCCTTAACAAGTGCACAAGGAACATTCTCTAGGATAGATCAATCCCAGGCTATAAATCAAGCCTTGGTAACTTTAAGAAAACGGAAATCATATCAAGCATCTTTTCTGACCACAACGCTATATGACTGGAAATCAACAACAAGAAAAAAACTGCAAAACACACAATCATGTGGAGACAAAAAAACATGCTACTAAACAACCAATGGACCACTGAATAAATCAAAGAGGAAATTAAAAAATACCTAGAAGCAAATGCCAACAAACGCACAAAACTCTAAAACCTATGGGATGCAACAAAAGCAGTTCTAGGAGGGAAGTTTATAGCAATACAAACCTACCTCAGGAAATCAGAAAAAGCTCAAATAAACATCCTAACTGTACATCTAAAGCAACTACAGAAAGAACAGACAAGACCCAAAGTTATTAGAAGGAAGGAAATCATACAGATGAGAGAAGAAATAAATGAGACAGAAATGAAGAAAAGACCAATGAAACTAAGCTGGTGCTTTGAAAAGATCAGCAAAGTTGATAAACCTTTAGCTAGACTAATCAAGAAAAAAAGAGAAGACTCAAATCAATAAAATTAGAAATGAAAAAGCAGAAATTAAAACAGGCATCACCAAGGATCATAAGAGATTACTACAAGCACCTATACGCCAATAAAATGTACAACCTAGAAGAAATGGACAAATTCTTAGAATAGTACAATCTTCCAAGACTAAACCAAGACGAAATAGAAAAGATGAATGGACCCGTCACAAGTACTAAAATTGAAACCGTGGTTTAAAAATTTCCAACAAACAGAAGTCCAGGACCAGGTGGCTTCACAAGCAAATTCTATCAAACATTTAAAGAACGGCTAACATCTATCCTTCTGAAACTCTTCCAAAACATTTCAGAGGAAGGAACATTCCCAAACTCATTGTATGAGGCCACCATCACCCTGATACCAAAAGCAGACAAAAATACCACAAAAAAAAAAAAAAGAAAATTACAGGCCAATTTCACTGATGACCTTTGATGCAAAAATCCTCAACAAAATATTAGCAAACCAAATCCAACAGCACATTAAAAAGATTGTACATCCTGATCAAGTAGGATTTATCCCAGGGATACAAGGATTCCTCAGTATCCGAAAATCAATCAGTGTGACATACCACATTAACAAGCTGAAGAATAAGAGTTATATGATCCTCTCAATAGATTCAGAAAAGCTTTTGACAAAATCCAACAACCATTTCTGATTAAAAAAAAAAAAAGGAGAAAGAAAACAGAAAGTGGGCATACCTCAACAAAATAAAGCCTTACACCAGCCAGAATGGCCATCATCAAAAAGTCTACAAACAATAAATGCTTGAGAGGGTGTGGAGAAAAGGGAATACCATTACACTGTTGGAAGGAATGTAAATTGGTGCAACCACTATGGAAAAACAGTATGGAGATTCCTCAGAAAGCTAAAAATAGAATTAACATTTGATCCAGCAATCCCACTCCTGGGCATCTATGCAGAGAAAACCATGACTCAAAAAGACATATGTACTCCAATGTTCATTGCAGCACTATATACAATAGCCAAGACAAGGATGCAACCTAAATGTCCATTAACAGAGAAGTGGATAAAGAAGATGTGATACATACACACAATGGGATATTACTCAGCCATAAAAGGAAAGAAATAATGGCATTTGCACCAACATGGATGGACTTAGAAATTATCATGCTAAGTTAGACAGTGAGACACCAGCATCATATACTATCACTTATATGTGGAATCTAAAAAAAGGGTACAATGAGCTTCTTTGCAGGATAGATACTGACTCACAGACTTTGAAAAACTTATGGTTTCCAAAGGAGACAGACTGGGGAGGTGAGGGGGTGGACTGGGAGTTTGGGATGGAAATACTATAAAATTGGGTTGTGATGATTGCTGTACAGCTACAAACATAATAAATTCATTGAGGTAGAATAAAACCACAAAAAGCAAAAAAAGTGAAAATATCAAAAAAGCAAACTTTTTAAAAAGTTTCAAGTGATAGGACAGCTATATAAAAAGCCTATGAAATAAGCCATTTCATTAATGACATCAATTAAAAACAATGAGAAAATAACTGTATAACATCTTTAGCAAGGCTTAAAAACCTAAAGACATGATATGGATGATGAAAGTGTTGGGAGGTCAATGTGTCGTATTACAGTAGATTCAAACAAGCGCAATCACAGATCCCACTGCAGTCTGCATACAAGCGTGTGCGTTTCATTAGTGACTTGATTTCAGAAAACAATGATGCTGTGATTCTAGCACACGCTGTGCAGCATTACTTAGATGCTAGGAAAAGACATCTAAACCAGGACAGATTTATTTGTTGTTATGAATGATCATCAAGAAACTGCAGAGGTAGAATATTTCAACCAGGGATTCCAGCATCTCTATCCAGCCAATCCCCCAACACAATTATCTTAACCTTTATTTCCTTCCTTTCCCTAACACAACACTAAGTGCCACCTTTTCTTCTTTTTTATGCCTCATAATTTTTAACAAATTCAGATCTCTATTCCAGTTGTATGAAGTTCAACTCAGGGTCCAGTTTTTCCATAATGTCCTCTTCTTAGTAGGAAGACGACTCTAAGATATATTGCGAGTAACTGTTCAAAAATTCACATAAAACTAGAAAATCTTTCAGTCCACTCACCCATAAGATTAAAAGTTCCCCAAGATCCTGTGGCATGTTTTTTACTTCTTTGGCCTCTCAAAATAAGAGCAGTAATGTTTTATCCATGAACAATGTTTGTTCTTAAAAACTAAGGAAAAAACTCCATGTTCAACGTAGAATATTTTTAAAATAAAAGTTAAATTCCTGTACATTGCAGTGCTCTGTAACCAGTTTTTTTTATTACACATTTCATACTTATCTTTCCACGGTATTAAATAACTATGCGGTTATTTTTAACTTCAAAAATATCATTAAAATGTCAGTGAATACAAACAACCTCATTTACATTGCTCCCATTGACAGTGCAGGAGGGATCCTTTTCTGCACATCTTTTTCTTTTTTTTTGCCTTTTGTCATTTTAGTACCACATCCGCGGCATGTGTAGGTTCCCAGGCTAGGGGTCCAACTGGAGCTGTAGCCGCCGGCCTTTGCCACAGCCACAGCAACGCGGGATCCGAGCCGCATCTGCAACCTACACCACAGCTCACGGCAACGCCGGATCCTTAACCCACTGAGCAAGGCCAGGGATCGAACCCGCAACCTCATGGTTCCTAGTCGGATTCGTTAACTGCTGAGCCATGACGGGAACTCCCTCTTCTGCACATCTTAATCAACATTTATTATGTGTCTTTTTGATGATGGCCATTCTGACAGATGTGAGGCAGTTTTGACTTGTATTTCCCCCTGACCCAGTTACTTTTGTGTTGTACAGTTTTCTTTATCCTGACGACTTGAAACAGCCTTAAGTGGCATAAACAGGTTGAGGATGTCGGCCCAATTTGTTGTCTGATTGTTAACATCGCCTATCATTTTTTTCAACTGAGATTTAATCGACTTATGACAGTTTCAAGTGTACACAAAATGATTCAACACAAGCATAACCTCATTTTGTTACACTTCACAGATGTCATGTTGTTTACACATGGAAGGACTGTGGCCACCCTGCATGGAGCAAGGCTGTCAGTGCCATTTTTAACAGCATTTGCTCACTTCATGTCTCTGTCTCACAGCCTGGTAATTCCTGCACTATTCCAAATTTTTTATTATACTTGTTATGGTGATCTTTGATGTTACTATCGTCATGTTTTTTGTTTTATATTTTTTCTTTTTTAAATGGCTGCACTCCTGCTGTGTGAAAGTTCCCAGGCCAGGGACTAAATCCAAGCCACAGCTGCAGCAACACCAGATCTTTTAACCAGCTGCACTGGATGGGGGATCGAACATGCACCTCCACAGCAACTTGAGTTGCTGCAGTCTGATTCTTGACCCACTGTGCCACAGTGGGAACTCCCTGTTTTCTATTTTTAAGATATGGGAGTTCTCGTGGTGGCACAGTGGTAATGAACCTGATTAGTGTCCACGAGGATGGGGGTTTGATCCCTGGCCTTGCTCAGTGGGTTAAGGATCCCAGCATTACTATGAGCTGTGGTATAGGTCACAGGTATAGCTCGGATCTGGGGTTGCTGTGACTGTGGTGTAGGCCACCAGCTGTAGCTCCATTTTGACCCCTAGCCTGGGAACCCCCATATGCCACAGGTGCGGCCCTAAAAAGCCAAAAAAAAAAAAAAAAACCAAACCAAAAAAGATACGTACATTGTTTTAGACATCATGCTATATAATCGCACAGTTAATAAGCTAGTATAAATATAACTGATACGCACTGGGAAACCAAAATTCATGTGACTCGCTTTATTGCAGTGGTCTGCCTACCTCTGTCTACACTGTAACACGATCACCACTCAAGTCTAGTTAACATCCATCACTATGTTTAGAATATTTTGGACAAAAATAAATCCTTTATCACCGTAATTAGTAATCCTTTCTTATAAACTAACCTTTCTGGAAAGACTTTTTTCTAGACAAATCTATATACAAAGAAGAAAACAATAGGAACACTAAAACTTCCATCTGGAATATATTTGTATGTCATGTGCAAAGCAGGAATCTAGCTCCTGCTAAAAAGACAGTCTTGGTCCCAACCAGATTTATTAAACCATCCGTACTTTTCAGTGATTTGAACACCCAGTTTAACACATGCTGAAATGGCATCTACTTTTTAAGTAGGAAAGTCATCATCATAAACCAGCAGAGAAAGACAGCGTCAGCCCTACTCTCACTAGAGGACACGCCGGCCACACTGGCACTGCCCTATCAGAGAAGGTCTCTAACTCAAAACCACTTCCTAATACTTGGAAGAGGGGGTACAGAAGGCAATCCTATCCGCCTGTGCTGGATTTAGCTGGTGGTGGTGGGGCGGGGGCGGGGGCTGGGGCGTGGAAACAGCAGTTCGTTTTCTACTTTCCAGGGCAGACCCCATGGCACCTGAGACCAACGATCTTACTTAAAATAATCAGGAGCTGGATAAATACAACTCCGGTGCTTTGGTATCCCAAACAGCTCTGACGTGTGGTAGAACCATAGTAATACTGGATGCGGTATGTGTGACATCTTCCTTATAAACAGTAAAGCAAGTTTTATTTAGAGTCAGTGTTGGCTAGAATCTTAGAGCGTCATCATCTTTAAATCAATTATGAGAGCTAGACCCCGTGAGGATGGCTCTGGACTTTCAGTGTTTTTTTCCTGCTTGCTTTAAGGATGTAAAATAGTTCAAACTCCTGGGAAAGAGCTCTAAAAGTAAGCACTCAAGTCATAAAAACAAGACAAGGATTATCCTTATCACTGGCCTTAGCAGCAAAAGCAGCTATCGTTTGAGAGTTTGTCTTACAACAGTTCCATGGGGTCAGTGTTATCTCTATGCTGGGAATTATTCCCAAAATATTCTCATAGTCCCCAACGAGAAATTTGAGACTTTGGAGACACTTAGCAACTAGCCCAAGGTCAGGGGCACAAGTGGAATGTGGGAACCCCAAGACTTTAGCCAATATTCCATGCCTGTAACATTCATTCTCTTGCTGTTACTCTTCATGTCTTACAGGATAAAGGAACGGTTTTTGAAATAACTTATTACAAGTTAACACAACAATGATAGAGAATTTTCAACTATTACACGAGTCAAAATGTTGACCAGTGTTGGCCAGAGGATGATGAAGTTATCACTTCTTTTTTTTTTTTTCTTTTTTGCTTTTTAGGGCCGCACCTGTATCATATGGAGGTTCCCAGGCTAGGGGTTGAATTGGAGCTGCAGCTGCCGGCCTACACCACAGCCACAGCAACATGGGGTCCGAGCCACATCTCTGACCTACACCACAGCTCATGGCAATGACAGATCCTTAACCCACTGAATGAGGTCAGAGACCAAACCCACATCCTCGTGGATACTAGTCAGGTCCTTAACCCACTGAGCCACACGGGAACTCCTGAAGTCAGCACTCTTTTATGTTGTTAATCACTGTATAAATGAATATGAAGGTTTTGGAAAGTTATTTGGTTGAGTGAAGTGGCTATAAATATGTATACATTTCAGAGTTCCCGTTGTGGTGCAGTGGAAACAAATCTGACTAGGAACCATGAGGTTGCAGGTTCGATCCCCGGCATTGCCGTGAGCTGTGGTGTAAGTTGCTGATGTGGCTCAGATCTGATGTTGCTGTTGCTGTGGCTGTGGCAAAGGCCGGCAGCTGTAGCTTCAATTGGATCCCTAGCCTGGGAACCTCCATATGCCTCAGGTGCAGCCCTAAAAAACCAAAAAAATAAATAAAATAAATAAAAAATAATAAAAGCCATAAAATTTAACGTTCAGAGGAACATTTTTGTATGTGGAAGTAAAGTCTTCTGTACCATCTAAAAGGTGGCCACTGAAAGCAAAACACAAAGAAACTCAAGGTGCTTTGCAGTAACAAACTCTAAGAGCAGAGAGAAATCTTAGCGATCAGTCATATCAATTACACAGAAAACTAATATAAGAGGTTACATGATCCACCCAAAGTCACAACTGGCTGATGCGATGTCACTGTTTAGCTTCCGAGCTGCTCCTCCAAAACACTGTGACTTCTCCTCAGCAGGGTTCTCATGGTACTAGGTTAGTATTAAGTAATGATATTACCTAAGAATCAACTAGAAAAACCTGGCAAAGTCAAGTTTACGATTTTTGGAAAATCCATGTTCATGTCCCACAATCTAGATTAAGTCACATTGTTGCCTCCCCTCCTTAAAATACATCTTTTCTCCACTGTAATTATTAGAGCATTGATTACTAAGGGTTAATTGAAGGCAGGCATTCTCAGACTTTGCCATATACCCCATTTCAACTCCATGGTTAGAAGCTGTGCCAAACAAAACCACAACATGATTCATACCATCCATTTCTTTTCTCACTTCATCAGTTGTCAACTTGCTATTCTGATAACCTTACCTATCAAGGGTCAATGATAATGTTAAAGGTCAGTGATAGACTTTGCAAACAACATAGCATGTCAGTCCAACAAGGTGACAAGGGAAAATGCCTAATGCTAATAGATTTTCTGTGTGTAGAAAAAAAAAATATATATATATATGATTATTTTTCACTATGCCTATGAAAACGAATCTCCTTTATAACACTTTATACAATCATAGACTTGAGACTTGAATTAGGACTGTCTTTCCAAGTTGCATAAGGCAGGCCTATTAGACCTATTTACCCATCTCTTTTGCTGTGACCAACAGATATCAATGACAGCTTCCATAGAAATATCAGGCCCAAATATTTTGCAAAACAGTTGCAAAACTTCTGTTTTGAAAACTACAAAAAACTGTTGCAAGAAACACTACGGAAGACCAAACTAAAAGGGAAGCCATCCCAGACCCACGAATCAAAATACTTAATACCGTAAAGATGTTGATACTCCAGAAACTCATCTACAGATTCAGGGCAATCTCTACCCAAGTCCGGGCTGACGAGCTGACCCTTAAGCTCACATGGAAATTTGAGGGACTCACAATAGCCAAAACCATCTTTAGAAAGAAGAACAAGTTTGAGGGCTCACACTTCCTGATTTCACAACATATCACACCACCGTCATCAGGACGATGTAGTGTTGGCAGGCTCTACACACAGATCGATGGAACAGATCAGAGAATCCAGAGAAAAATCCTCACATTTACAGCCGTCGGTTTTTTTTAACAAAGGTGCCAAGATATTTCAACAGGGGAGAAAAGAGTGTTTTCAACAAATGGTGCTGGGACAACTGGAAATCTACGTGCAAAAGAATTAAGTTGGACCCTCCGCTTAATATCATGCACAAAAGCTAAACTGATCAAAAATGGACCAAAGATCTAAGGGTCGGAGCTAAAAGTACAAGACTCTTAGAAGAAAACATGAGCATCAGTCGTCATGAGGTTGTATCTAGCAATGGCTTCTTAGATATAACGCCAAAGAATAAGCAACCTGAGAAAAAACAGATACACTGGATCTTGTGAAAATTAAAAATGTGCTTCTGGAGTTCCCTTAGCGGCTCAGTGGTTAATGAATCGACTAAGAACCATGAGGTTGCGAGTTCGATCCCTGGCCTTGCTCAGTGGGTTAAGGATCCGGCGTTGCTGTGAGCTGTGGTGAAGGTTGCAGACGCGACTAGGATCCTGCGTGGCTGTGGCTGTGGCGAAGGCTGGGAGCTACAGCTCCTGTTAGACTCCTAGCCTGGGAACCTCCATATGCCGTGGTGCAGCTCCACATAAAGACAAAAAAGAAAAAAAATGTGCTTCTAAGGGCACTATCAAGAAAGTGAAAAGACAGCCTAAAGAATGGAGAAAACTTTTTTTTTTTTTTTGCTTTTTAGGGCCACACCCCGGGATGTGGAGGTTCCCAGGTTAGGGGTAGAATTCAGAGCTACAGTTGCTGGCCTACACCATGGCCACAGTCACGCCAGATCCTTAAGCCACTGAGCAAGGCCAGGGATCGAACCCACAACCTCATGCTTACTAGTCCAATTCATTTCCACTGAGCCACAGTGGGAACTCTTAGACAACTCTTTGAAAAGCTTCTATCTGATAGTCTAATATTCAGAATACATAAAAATATACATCTTACAATTCAATAATAATACAAATAACTTTAACATAGGCAAAGGAGGGAGTTCCCATCATGGCTCAGCGGTTAACAAACCCACCTAGGATCCAAGAGGATGTGGGTTCAATCCCTGGCTTCACTCGGTGGGTTAAGGATCCAGCGTTGCCGTGAGCTGTGATGCAGGTCGCAGATGCGGCTCAGGTCCTACATTGCTGTGGCTGTGGTGCAGGCTGGCAGCTATAGCTCCGCTTTGACCCCTAGCCTGGGAACCTCCGTATGCCACAGATGCGGCCCTAAAAAGCAAAATAAATAAAATAAAATAGCCAAAGGATTTGAATGTTTCCCCAAAGAAGATAAACAATTGGCCAATAAGCTTCTGAAAGATGCTTAGCACCTATTCAGAGAAATGCAAACTGAAACCACAATAAGATACCACTTCATACCCACTAGAATGCCTCTAATAAAAAAGAGACAAAAGTGAGTGTTGACAAGGATGTGGAAAACCTAGGCCCCTCATACATGGCTGGTGGAAATGTAAAATGGTGCAGCCACTTCTGGAAGACACCGGAAGCTTCTCCGTTAAACAGAGTTATCAAACCATCTAGCTTTCAGATAAAGGCTTTCTGATTAGCTAACATAAAGTCATTTCATAGCATGCTAGCTATCTTTTTCTCCTAAATGCCAGTATGTGCTGGAAATTTAAAATGAAAGAAAGTAAAAATCTCAAAGTGCACAGTGGTAAACATAAAATATGTTCAAATCGGGCTTATTAGGAAGCTTTAGACATTTTTTTTCTTTTCAGCTGCACCCATACATAGCATGCAGAAGTTCCCAGACCAGGGATAAAACCCACACCACAGCAGCAACCTGCGGCACAGCAGTGACAAGGCTGAATCCTAAACCCATTGAGCCACCACGGAACTTCAGGAACCTCTAGAATTTAAATCACTCTAGAATTTAAATCACAGTAGGGCTGTGTCCTGTCTAGCTCTAAGAACCTGCCTTATAAAGCTGAGGAAACCAAACACATCTTGGGAGCATCAAGGACATCAATTATTCTATACATAAGATTATCCACTCTATTTTATTTAATCACTATCTATACACAGGGGGGGTCACAAATTTATACCTTCTGTCCAGGCTTCCCTCACTAGGCCTCTCTGAGGAACAACTAACCCTCCTAAAACTTACTGCAATTGTGATTTTATGTTTACTTGTGCGATTCTTTGGCTTTCCTGTGAACTTTCGGAAGACAAGGCCCTGGCTTGTTTGGAGCTCAACTTTACAACCTCAGCACCCACTACTGTCACAATGCATGATTATCTGCCGTCAATGTGTTACAATAATGCCTTTTTCCCTTTTGATTTGCTGTTCTAATCCTCAATGGATTTAAGAGCCATGTAACTATCTTATAACTCCATATTAAAGAGGAGAATATAAGAAGTGTATGGGGACCTGATAATCTGTAGATAAAATATAGAAATGAGTGAGTACAGTTTGTGAAATCTTCTACAGCTTCTCAAGAGACAAAGTGTTTTGATTTCTAGTTGATGATTAAAGATTCAGTGGGTGAGGGTGCAGCCTGTCTTACAGACAGGTGTAAGTTTATTCAACAGAAGTGTTAAAAAAAACAGAAAGAAGGAAGGAAAAAATGTTAAGCTGCTGAACTGTTAAAGATATTAAAACCTGATCCTGAGATTTAGCAATTAAAGACTCTCCCATTTTAAAATAGCGTATGTCTTAAGAGTATTCTCTGCTTCTGCACATTTTAAATATTAAATATGCTCCATATTCTAAAAAATCATTATTTAAAAACCAAATCATCTGTTATTAATAAAATGTTCTTCTGTGTCAGATGGCTTCCAATCAACCTTACCAAGTTTTAACCTGTACCAGTCATAGTCATAAGCAGTTTTGTTTATGCCACAAACCTGAAATTATATTCTTAAGCATACCAGTAAAAAGCCACTGCAAATAAACTTAAATACTTGTAATGATAACTTTACAAAAAGACTTTTCTCCATCCATATTTAAAGTGGTCACTTACCTCCATTGAAAGCTGTAAATAGACTTTTTCTTGAAGGACCTAAAATGTAAGAGAAATATTTGTAAAATACATGTTTTATACGAAATATCACCCCAAAACAATCTAAAAAATAAGGATTTCCCTAAAAAACAATCCACTAAGAGCTAAAAGTTAGGTTCCAGATAGGTTATACCACTGAGGTTTAATTAACTTTACTAAACATATTCTAAGTATAAAATGATATTCCAAATAATCTCAAATTTGTAGTTTAAGGAGTTCTTGTCATGCCTTAGAAGTAACAAACCCAACTAGTATCCATGAAGATTCGGGTGCGATCCCTGGCCTTGCTCAGTGGGTCAGTTAAGGATCCAGCGTTGCCATGAGCTGTGGTGCAGGTCGCAGATGCAGCTCAGATCCACTGTTGCTGTGGCTGTGGCCGGCAGCTGCAGCTCTGATTCAACCCCTAGCTTGAGGACTTCCATAAGCCAAGGATGCAGCCCTAAAAAGCAAAAAAAAGGAAAGTAAAAAGTACTGTAAGAGTGATAATATTCGCTGTCACAAATTAGATATGATAGGACAAACAAGTTTTTTTTTTTCCAGTTCAAATTTTAACAGTACTTAATTTACTTATGTATTACACACTTCATGCTGACAGAACAAAAAGGGCCAGACTTTACGAAACAGCTACTAGGGTGTGATTTCTGTAACTGTCAAGCATTAAACCCAGTTCATTTGCTATTCAGCTATAACGGAAACTCTTACACTTGTCATCCAAACTGATCCAATATAAAATACAACCAGGGGAATCCTTCCACAATGTATATGTATATTGAATCAAATCTATTATGATTTTGTCAATTGTACATCAATAAATCTGAAAGATAAATATGACCAGGAATGGTAACAGGTACAAAGCCATAAAGAGAAAAGTCACGAGAAAAAGTCTATGAGCACCTCTCCTGTACATGGCAGAATCATTCCTGGGGCATAACACCTGCAGGTTACTCGTTAGAATAGCTGCTATATTCCAACTGTGGCATAAAGAGATGATCGTCTCTTAAAATATGTGGCTGTTATAAATGAAAAGCATTGATTCCCACTCAAGTCAAGCCTTTGTGATATAAAAGTTTACAAACTGAAGAGGCAAGGCATTTTAGAAGACTGGTGTCCTCATTCTGTAAAGTTCTCAGTGGAATCATGCTGTTCTAATCAGTTCCTGGTGTAGATTGTAACGCTTTATATGCATCAGCAAAAAAAAAAAAAAAATCACAGATTCACATACAGATGTCAGCCCGACAAGGGTAGGTGATGCCTCAGAAATGTACTTAAGACTCCGGACAGAGGAGAAGCTGCCGGCACATGTAAGACCCTTTTTGCCAGGATCTATGCCTATTTTCTGTTGAATTCAGGAGGAAGGAAAAAGTGTTGAAAGACGTTCACCAGGCACCTAACCTCAAGCTACCCCCGATCCTTTACATACATTTGTCTGTCTGTCTGTCTGTCTGTCTCTCACACACACACTCTCACAGAAGGATGCCAGCAACAGATACACTGCTTTGAGAAACTAACACCTTTCTGGAAAGTTAGTAACATATAATAACAATTTCAAAAATAATTATACAGGTTATCCCAGCGGTTCCTCTTTCAAGGATACTCCATGTGAGTGATTAGGAGGTGAAGCAATGAACAATGTTGACATTCAAAGACATTCATCTCATGGGAAAAAGTCTCTTCAGCAAGTGGTGCTGGGAAAACTGGACGTGCAATCAGTGAAACTAGAACACACCCTCACGCCATGCACAAAAATAAACTCAAAAGGGCTTAAAGACTTAAACATAAGACACCATAAAACTCCTAGAAAAGAACACAGGCAAAACTTTCTCTGACATCAACCATACAAATGTTTTTTTAGGTCAGTCTCCCAAGGCAATAGAAATAAAAACAAAAATAAACCAATGGGACCTAATTAAACTTTCAAGTTTTTGCACAGCAAAGAAAACCATAAAAAAAAAAAAAAAAGACAAGCTACGGAATGGGAGAAAATGGTTGCATATGATGCAACCCTCAAGAGCTTAATCTCCAAAATATACAAATAACTCACACAACTCAACAGCAAAAAAGCCAACAACCCAATTGGAAACTGGGCAGAAGACCTGAATAGACATTTCTCCAAAGAAGAAATACGGATGGCCAACGGGCATGTGAAAAAATGCTCAACATCACTAATTATTAGAGAAATGACTATCAAAACTACAATGAGGTACCACCTCACAACAGTCAGAATGGCCATTGTTAATAAGTCTACAAATAACAAATGCTGAAGAGGGTGTGAAGAAAAGGGAATCCCCCTGCACTGTTGGTGGGAATATAAACTGGAAAATAAATAAATAGGAACAACCACTATGGGAAAAGGTATGGAGGTACCTCAGAAAACTAAATGTAGAACTACCATATGACCCAGCATTCCCAGTCCCGGGCATCTATCTGGACAAAACTTTCATTCAAAAAGATACATGCAAAAAAAAAAGAAAGAAAAAAAGGGAAAAAAAGGACTTCCCCTGTGACTCACAACAAAAAGATACATGCAACCCTATGTCCACTGCAGCACTACTCACAATAGCCAAGACATGGAAACAATCTAAATGTCCATCAACAGGTAAGTGGATTAATAAGCTCTGGTACATGTACAATGGAATACTACTCAGCCACAAAAAAGAACAAAATAATGCCATTTGCAGCAACATGGATGGAATTAGAGATTCCCATACTAAGTGAACTAAGAAAGGGAAAGATAAAAACCATATGATATCACTTACATGTAGAATCTAAAATATGGCACAAATGAGCCTATCTACAGAATAGAAACAAACTCATGGACATTGAGAACAGGCTTGTGGTTGCCAAGAGGTGGAGGGAGTGGGATGGATTGGGAGTTTGAGGTTAGTAGACATGAATTATTACATTTAAAATAGACAAGCAATGAGGTCCTGCTGTATAGCACAGGGAACTATATCCAGTAACTTGGACAGAAGATAATATATGAGGAAAAGAATGTATATATATGTGTAACTGGGTCACTTTGATGTACAGCAGAAACAGACAGAAAACTGTCAATCAATTATAATAAAAAATTTTTAAAGATGTTCATCCAGTGTCATGTGCCATAAAGTCAGAAATTGTCCAGAAACCAGAGATTTAGAAAAAAAGGAGACTGTTTCATAGCCATTTAAAATGAAGACATACTCACGATACACCACTAACTTGATAAAAAGCAAGACATAAAGGACTGTACTTACTATGCCCTGAGTTTTCTTGAAACAAAAACAAAACCATTACATATGCAGAGGGAAAGAAAAGCAGGAAATGCAACAGTTATTCACGGTGGGTAGGATGAAGGACGACTCTTGTTTCTGGGCTTTTCAAACTCTCTAATATAAAGACATATCAGGAGTTCCTGTCGTGGCTCAGTGGTTAGCGAATCCGACTAAGAACCATGAGGTTGCGGGTTTGATCCCTGGCCTTGCTCAGTGGGTTAAGGATCTGGCGTTGCCGTAAGCTGTGGTGTAGATTGCAGACGCGGCTCAGATCCCGCGTTGCTGTGGCTGTGGTGTAGGCTGGCGGCTACAGCTCCGATTAGACCCCTAGCCTAAGAACCTCTCCATATGCCGCGGTTATGGCCCTAGAAAAGGCAAAAAGACAAAAAAAAAAAAAAAGACGTATCATATTACAGGTCAAGCTCCTCATTCACAATTATTCTTGCAGTTAAGCAATCTTTCAGTTCACTAAGTAACAACTGCTAATGCACTTCAGATCCACAGTGATAAAGCTGCATGAAAATATTTCATAAAGTATATATATACCACATATGTTGTAAACTTCCACAGCCACAGTAAATACAAAGTGAGTGATACAGAGAAGAAGAAATAAAGAACAGGAGGGGAAAAAAAAAAAAAAA
>PVHT021183523.1:7635897-7740421 GCA_004024745.2 Catagonus wagneri | reverse complement strand
GGCCGCACCCGCGGCATATGGAGGTTCCCAGGCTAGGGGTCTAATCGGAGCTGTAGCCACTGGCCTTCGCCACAGCCACAGCAACGCAGAACCAGAGCCGCGTCTGCGACCTACACCACAGCTCACGGCAACGCCGGATCGTTAACCCACTAAGCAAGGCCAGGGACCGAACCCGCAACCTCATGGTTCTTAGTCGGATTTGTTAACCACTGAGCCACAACGGGAACTCCTGCTGATTCTTATGTATCAAGTTTCAGCTATGGAATCTGCAGACTCTCAGAACAACTCCTTGGTGTAAAAATGTATTTCGTCTTTATTCAACAGACTTTTTTGTGAATAAATGTTCGATATACCATGAACCTAAGTGTCAAAATGTAACTTCCTACCAGCCAAGGACTTAAAAAGCCTGGTCCTCCTCTTCCCTCCACGGCGAAGTGCATACCTTTTGAAGGAGTTTTTAGTAAGTGCGCATGAGCTCGGGGTACCAAAGGCTTCAAATACAAGGATCCCGAGGGACCGTTTTGAAATGCCGGTTTGGGAGGTTTTTCCTCAAACTTGACGACAGTGGCATTACCAGCTGGAAGAAAACAGAAAAGCACGTGTCATTTTGCAGATCACCACAGTGTGACTCTTCCACGAACTACCTCTCCTCCTTGAACCAACAAGTGCTTCCCAAGCACCTTCCAGATACCAGTTGTTCCTGTGTCGGGAATACTGAGCACGAGACAGGAAGCCCCTGTCCTCGGGGAGGCAGGAGAGACCGAAACCAGAGTGACCACACATGCTGGCACAGCCCAGGTTTATGCCTCTTGCCCAGGCCAGCTTTCAGCCCAGATAAAAGCTGGGAGGTATTCTGGCCTCTGTGGGGGTCCTGGAACAACTACCATATGCCAAACCCTTGGCAGCTGCAGAGCGGAGATCTGGTTCCAAGAAGTCAAAACTCCAGCCTCGGCCCCGAACAAAGGTACCTTCGTCCCAAAGCTAAAACATGAAAGGGAAGTTCACCTAAATAACAACCGTCTTTTATATTACGTGTCAGTCTTTCCTCTCTCACACAGAGGAAAAAATGTCTCCAGGCACTAAAAGACTTGCTAAAGAAAGGGCTTCTGGAGAAACTTTGGTGCTAGCCGACTGTGCTTGGGTGTAATTCTGAGTCTACAACTGTTAACTAGGCTCAGGGGGGCTTTCACAGAGGCAGACCAACACTAGCTTCTGGGGAAATGTCAGAGCGAAAGTAGGAGGGAGGAATGAAGTGAGTATTTACTGTAGTTTAAGTAAACTTTGTCTGTGGGTCCTGGAGAGGGCATCTGCTCTTTTGCTGCAGTCTCTGATTTTCCTTCTCTTTCTTCCTTGGGGCTTTTTTTTTTTTTTCCTTTTGGGGGGGGGCTGTACCCACGGCATATGGAAGATCCTGGGCTAAGAGTCTAATAAGAGCTGCAGCTGCTGGTCACAGCCACAAGGGACTCGAGCTGCATTTGCAACCTCCACCACAGCAACGCCAGATCCTTAACCCACTGAGTGAGGCCAGGGACCAGACCCGAGTCCTCATGGATACTAGCTGGGTTCATTACCGCTGAGCCACAATGGGAACTCCTCCTTGGGACTCTTAAGACCACCTTAGCATACCCAACGACAGTGATGCTTTGAAATAACATGGCTTTAAAAAATAGTGATAATGTGTAACACGAGTTTCCATCAAAACCAAAACTTGAAACCACGAAGAAATATTTAGACAATGCCTCAAGTAGATGTCTTGCTTACTCTCGTTTCTTTTGTCCCAAAATGATTAAAGCCCTTAGCACCAAAAACTAAGTATCTTCTGGCCGCGTAAGACAACTGTGTAGGAGTTCCCGTCGTGGCGCAGTGGAAACAAATCTGACTAGTATCCATGAGGATGCAGGTTTGATCCCTGGCCTCGCTCAGTGGGTTGGAGATCCAGCGTTGCAGTGAGCGTGGTATAGGTCACAGATGTGGCGTTTCTGTGGCTGTGGCACAGGCCAGCAGCTGCAGCTCTGATTAGACCCCTAGCTTGGGAACTTCCATATGCTGAGAGTACAGCCTTAAAAGCCAAAAACAAAACAAAACAAAAAAACAGACAACTGTGCAGACCATATGTTTATACAGGTTCTTCCTGAACTATGAATTTCTTCTTCACAATTACGGCTTCTCATTGGATTTAAAAAAAAAAAAATCTTCTATGCATCCTTAAGATTTGTGTGGGCAGGCGGAAAGGCACAGGGGAAAAGGGAGAGCAAGGCTTGTTTCCTACACTGAATTCAAAACGAGGATGCATTTTCACATTGTATTTTTGCTAGCGGTGTATCTTCTCCTAATAGGTCCAATGAAATAGGGTTCCTTAGCTACATAAGTTTAAGTGGGCTTTGTGGCTACTTTAGAAATATAACCACCATTAATATAATTACTATTATTTATTTTCAAAATCTGTCAGGAGTCCCTGCTGTGTCCCTTAACAGGATCAGCGGCATCTAGGGACCACTGGGACGTAGGTCTGACCTCTAACCTGGCACAGTGGGTTAAAGATCCAGTAGTTGTGACTTAGATCCCATTCCTGGCCCAGGAACTCCATACGCCTCGGGGAAAAAGAGAAAAAAAAAATCTTGTCAAAAACCTTAAAACATGGAGTTCCCTTCGTGGCTCAGTGGTTAACGAATCCGAATAAGAACCATGAGGTTGCAGGTACGATCCCTGGCCTTGCTCAGTGAGTTAAGGATCCGGCGTTGCCGTGAGCTGTGGTGTAGGTTGCAGACAGGCCTCGGATCCCGCGTTGCTGTGGCTGTGGCGAAGGCTGGCAGCTACAGCTCCTGTTAGACCCCTAGCCTGAGAACCTCCATATGCCGTGGGTGAGGCCATAAAAGGACAAAAAGAAAAAAGAAAAACAGCCTTAAAACAAAGGTTTGAAAAAAAATAGTACTGGCATGTAAAGATGCAAAACGTAAAAAGTTGTTTCAAATTTTATTAGGTAGTGAAAGCGGGAGGGCTGGGGAGAACAGCAGCAATGACCTAATTTAAGGGAAGAAAAGAATCAGTATTTCCTCATCATGCTAAATTCATACCGTTTTCCTTTTAGTCCTCCATAACTGAATTCTCTTGGAAAAAGTATATTGTCCAGAAGCCTTGCTACTGTAAGGAAGTTTAACAGCACAGCTTGGTTCTTCCTATGAGATTATCACGTTATATATGACATCAGCAGTATCAGCACAGCACACGGTCCTTTTCCCTTCCTATCTCTGGGGGAAGGTAAAACCCACACTAAAATACTTTGAAGGTTTTACGGTTCTTGATGCCCATAAAAGTTAACCTTTTTATCCATCTCCCTTGCTAACCACACAAACCACTGGCAAATTTATGTCACCGTAGACTCACTGGCCAGGAGGGAAATCTGGAGGTTCATTCAATTACTATCTGGATTCCAGCCTTCATTTCCCCTCCACCAGATTGGATTTTTTATTATTTCTCAGTAGTCTTCAGTACCAAATTCTAACCACCCTATTCATTCTAGTGTAATAATCAACACTTACAACCACAAGTTTCTTTATTACCAACCTTTTTTTTTTTTTGGAAGGACCACGCCCACAGCATATGGAACTTCCCAAGCTAGGGGTTGAATCAGAGCTGCAGCTGCTGGCCTATATCATCAGCCACGGCAACACCAGATCCAAGCCTGGTCTGAGACCTGTATCACTGCTCACAGCAATGTCAGATCCTTAAACCACTGAACAAGGCCAAGGACTGAACCCACATTCTCATGGATACTAGTGGGGGCTCTTAACCCACGGAGCCACAGTGAGAATTCCCTTTATTACCAAACTTGACGCCTTTCCTCACCTCTCATTTCAAGGAGGGGGTGGGATAGCAACATTTTTTACAAAGATGTATAAATTTGAAGACAACACTAGGCTGCAGTATTCCAAAACCTACAATAGCACTTACAGAT
The DNA here is from genome assembly GCA_004024745.2 of Catagonus wagneri. Classification (NCBI taxonomy): domain Eukaryota; kingdom Metazoa; phylum Chordata; class Mammalia; order Artiodactyla; family Tayassuidae; genus Catagonus; species Catagonus wagneri. The sequence continues at coordinate 7,736,466 of PVHT021183523.1, read as the reverse complement.
GTCACATTTAAACCTTGAGCGGTGTGCTGTCACTCTCCCCATCCATGTCAAGGCCCTCCTACAAGGAGCCATCTGTTTGCTCCTCCTGTGCCCAGAAAATGCTCTGGATATTAGACCAGATCCACACGGAGCTTCCCCTCCCACTGACTCGCTTCTGCCAGTCTCCTGTCCTTCTTCCCATTCCCTCCTTCCCGGAACCTGGAGATTATGTTTTCCTCAAGCTGACAGGCCAATAATGTCAATAATACTGAAGATACTACTATTATAAAATTCTGAAGATACTACTACTATAAAATTCAACTTTTTCAAGGACAGATGGGGGACACGTTTAAAAAATTATATTCAGCAGCGAGTCAGTCACCTCTTCAAGATTTTGAGAGACTGAACTGTTTCATTTACAGACTAGGATAAGTTCATATGATCCTAAATTCATGCTTTTCATTTCTCAGCTTTAAAAGACTTTCGTTTCCAAAGAACGCAGTAAAAGGATTCCTCAAAAAAAAAAAAAAAAGGAAAAACACACGTCTCCCAGGGCACATATTCCTGCTGCTCGGCTCGCTGGCACAGACAGAACAGCAGGTGCGGTGCCGGAAACCAGCCATCTCACCACCACTCTTCAGGCTCAGGCTCGCTAGACCAGAGCTAGCATCAATCTGTAACACGCGAGGGTCAGAATCCCTATTTTAACAAGCGAGTTTGACCCAGGGCGCGCGCATGTGCACACACGCACACACAAGTATATGTGACATCTAGAGGCCACGTACTGTATGATTCTACCTATATGAAATGTGCAGAACAGGCAAGTCTTTAGAGACTGAAAGTAGGTCAGCGGTTGCTTTGGGATGCAGATGAGGCATTGAGAGGCGACTGCCGGAGGGTACATGGTTTCTGTTTGGGAGAGTGAAGATATTCTAGAATTAGACAGTTGGTGATGTTTGTACAATCCTCTGAATACACCAAAACCCACCAAACCTGATTTTAACAGGATGAATTTTATGGTATGTGAATTTTGTCTCAATAAATTAAGGAAAAACTCTGAAGAAATCTGAATACACTTTGTACTTTTTTTTTGCTTTTTAGGGCTGCACCCGCAGCATGTGGAGGTTCCCAGGCTAGGGGACTAATCGGAGCTGTAGCCGCTCTCTGGCCTACGCCATAGCCACAGCAACGTGGGATCCGAGCCGCGTCTGCGACCTACACCACAGCTCATGGCAACGCCAGACCCTTAACCCACTGAGCAAGGCCGGGGATCGAACCCGCAACCTCATGGTTCCTAGTTGGATTCGTTAACCACTGAGCCACGACGGGAACTCCAGTTTGTACTTTAGTTTAAAAAAGTGTATGTGACACACAGCTGCGTACACACACACACACACCTATATGCACTCGCTCGCATGAGCTCATGCTCTCTCCGATCGCCTGCTGTGTGCTCTTCCCACCTCCTCCTGCCCCACTTCACCGACGGTGGAGACCAACGTGCTGAGCGGCACACCCACGCATCTCCCAAACCTCTAAGCTGGCCCGCGGCTTCCCCATCAACCCCGACTGGAGGGTGTCCTTCACCACGAGGCACGATGCCCTTTAAGTACTCCTCCTGGTCTCTGTTTCACTTCCCGACACGGCAGCTGCTCGGCTGTCCTGGCGAAATCTCAGTTTGCTCTTGTCTTGAGTCATGACACCCAAACGATAAACTTCTCAGTGACACAAGCCCCCATATAATGAGGAAAGCACTTTAATTTCAAGAAATGGAGTGGATGGAACCTGCAGTATCTGAGCTCTGGTCCTGACTGGGCCACCGCCTGGCTGTGCTGAATCACTTCCATTCACTAGGTAGGAGCGGGTTGGAACAGCGGGTATGGAGACAGGGCACACGGTGCCCCCCCACCAAGCGGTTATGGGCCTCGGTCCCACTGAGGCCGAGGCACGCTCAGAGTTCCCCTCCTAAAGCCAAGGCACGACCCCTCAATGGCAGTTGGTTTGCAGAGTCAAATCTGTGAAATCCCACTGGTGGTCGCCAGTTTCTAATACACTGTTTCAAAAATGCCCCCATGCCGTTGTCATCCTCGGTCCTCGCCGCCGTAATTATGCCAGAGTAACGGATGCCCTGGAATCCTTGTTTTTCATTTCCCCCACGGTCAAAATGTGGGTCGCGTGAAATGACAGAGGGAGAGAGGACTGAGCCTAAAGAGGAAACGAAGAGAGATGCTCAGAGCAGGCCAAGAAGAAAAGCTCCTTCTGTCAGACAAAGGCTTCTCATTGTTTCAGATTTTCATTTTCACTGTAACACCGCACCCCACACTCTCGCATCTAGTTAACCTCGCCGTGTGCTCTGTTTACCAAAAGATGTCTACGCACACAGACAGCCGACATTCTGCTCATTTCTTGAACTTCTGGTGAATCAGCTTAACGGTCCCGACTCTGCCAGATCATCTGCCCACCTGGCCTGAAGTCAAGCCACTGCTTAAGTCTAAGCTTTCAAATTCCCAGAGCAGAATGACCCAACTTTGCAATAACAAGAACGTCTCAGACAGACCCTAGAAAAACATTCGAAGAATGAGACCAAAATGAATGCCAGTCTGGGTAATAGCACGTTCTTATTCAACAGCCCACTCAGACGGGCCTGGGTATGAGGCGCAGTCTGCAGGCAATACAGGGCCCTTGCATCCATCCCCTCCTTGCCTCCCGCAGGCAGGCGTCCCTTGTCAAGCACACACTTTTGCTCTGAACCTGGAAGTGGCTGGAAAACCTCTCAACACCGTGCCCCAGGTAATCCTCACCATCTGGCCAGCAGGGCCGGCAACACAGCCCCCGCTAGCCACCCTACAGCGAGGACCAGAGCGAGGCTGAGTGTGACTAAGCCTCCCCTCCATCACCCTGCTCACTCGGACACTCCCAACACCTCCTTCCCAACCATCGGGCCCCACCTTACGGCTGTGAGGAAAATAAATGCGGTTGCAAAGATCTGCTGCTGCCAGGATTCTGAAGATAACCTAGGCCTCCCTCCCCATTCATCAGGTGAGAACACTGAGGCCAGGAGAGGTTAAGACTGTCCAACTTCAACTGAGTTGGTAAGAAAGCGGAGTCTGCGGTAGCCGCCCTTCTCTACGCCTCGCGGCGTGCGCGCCAGGCTGGCCACGCAGCAAGGGAGGAAACGCTCCGTTTCCCCAGCTAGCCTCCCCGTTCTCCGGTTTTGTGCACGGCGCGTTGGTGTGTGCCCTTATCTCCGCCTTACCACCTGCCTCTCAAAACTAAACGTGCTGAACGTGTTTTTGTGGCCAGACTGCTGGGAGAAGGAAGCCCGTGGACTTCACATTCGCTAATACGGCGACATTACAAGCTCTCCTGAAACCTCCTTCTACACTCACACCAAGGTCCTCAAATCTTCAACTCTCGTCAAGACCTACAATGTATAAACTTATTTTTATCAAATGATCTTAAAGACTGGACTTGAGCTATCTGAGTCTGGAAGAGCTTAGACCACTTAACCTCTAAAAATGAGCACATCTGATGTAGAAACTACCGTGCAATGCTCTGTGCTAATTTCTTAAAAAAAAAAAAAAAGAATATCAGCACCATTACTTTAAATTTTTCTAGGCTTAAAAGAACACACACCAAGAACCTGCTGAAACCACCAAGTAAGAAAACTGTATTGCTTCCTATATCCTGATTCAGTTGCTTTAAAACTCGGTAATGATATTTCTATAGCACCCCTAAGTACGGACTGAGAACCAGATGCTAATTTCACAACAGCACCATGCAATCTCAGAAGTTCCTAAATGATATTCCACTAACGGCACCACATCACAAAGAAAATGAATAGACAAAACATTCTTAAAAGGGTTCAAATGCTCACCCCAATATGAATTTAAAACACCGATCAAAAGATTAAGGTACTTCCTAAGACGATCCATTATTACCAGAAATTGGAAAATTTCAGCTCAAAATGATTTTTTCATGTTTTAAGGTAATCTTCAGAAAGTCTATGTTTTAAATATTTTTAGATATATGACTGAGATTATTTAAAATGTGATGTTTCCATCTTAATTCTGGGAAAGTATTTTTCTATACTCACACAACGATTAGGTCGACACAAAAACTACCAGTAATTTAATCAGAAATGAAACCATAAACGAGTCCTTTATAAGATAATTTCGTGTGCCAAGAACACCAACAATAGTGCTGAATTATATTCAGTCCGAGTCCCAAAACACATAAAACACACAATAAAATTGGTTCTATACAAAATCATTCACAACTTCAATATAAATATGTCGGAGAAATGCTACAATGAACAAATCACAAGCTGGAAAAATAGCAATCAAGAGATGCTACATCAATTTATTGAATAAAATTTCAGCATGCTAACAAAGAAAGAATCAAACCAGAAATCATCGACCTACTTCTTTTCCCAGTAAACGTGGCTAACAAAGGAACTATACAAAGGCTGTAGGATCCCAGAACCAGCAGCGTCAATAGGGTGGCATCATAGTGCCTCTCTGAGCCAGCCGGTGGGGTGAGTGTAGAATTGATAAATATTTTTGAAGAAGTATCCGTTTCTGTACAACTGCGAAATCCTCCTGGTATAGTCATTTAAAAGGATCAGAGCAAGCTTAAGCAAGGAAAGCTGCAGCCATGTTCATTCACTCTCCTGTGCCTCATGCATCTCTCAGTGAATTCGAAGGGAGGGAAAAAAAAAAAAATCTGTAAGCTCCAAGGCACCGCACACAACAGCTTAAACTGGCTGGCAAATCAGACTAAGAAAGAGACTCATTGATTTGAATGCTTAATCTGGGACAGGGACACACAGCCGCTGGCCGGGCTCTGTGGGTTTACGGGAAGCCCCTTTGTTAAAAGACAAAAAGGAGACGACAAAAGCTTCCGACGCCCTCCTCACAAGTGTCAGGCGCAGGAGCGGGGCTGGGCAACATGGCCGTAGGCGGGGACGCCTCCTGCCGGGTCCCCGGTTCCCTGCAGCCCTCCGAGGGCACCTGCGTGCCTCTGCTTAGGAGGTTGCTCTTTCGCATTTCACGTTACCAAGAGCGCAGGCTGCAAGCGAAATGACCTTAAAATAATGACCGTGCGAACGACCTTTTTGGATGCACAGCAAACCCGGCTGATCTTACGCCACAAATTCCAGATTGAAACACTATGCAGAGAATAGTCCCATTTAATCTCAAGCGGCATGTTTCAGGGCTCCGGGAGTTCCGCACTCAGCTACTTACTCTCACAGGAGACCAGCCGCCGCTGCTAAGAGCCCTCTGGGAGACACGGTCATTAATTCAGTCATGAATTCAGTGCCCTGCCCTCCCCAGCACAGTCTAAATTGTGTCATATTCTGGCTGAGTGCCCTTTGGATCTGGGACAACCTCTCTGAGCCACAATTACCACACATAGAAAATCAGGATAACAGAAGTTATTTGAGACAAACTAAAGTGCTCCACACCCAGAAGGTTCGGTAACCATGCTTCACTTTGCCTCTGTCCCCGCACCAGAAAAAAAGACGCTGACACCCCCAAAGCAGAGAGAACGCCCCTCCACCCCCCACTCCCTTTCAGCCCGCTTTATCGGCTACCCTAGCTCTCCACATAAATGTCTTCTTTCTCCGTAACTGTCTTTGAGATAAAGAGCATTTCTTTTATATCCCATATACCTCACAGCATCTACAGTGGGGCCTGTACACAGCAGAAACTCCAAAACTGGTCAAATTAGTAATTCATGAATTATTTTGTGAAAAGAAATTTAAAAAGCAATGAGCAAAATCAATACCAAGACCTCAAACATCTTTTGAAAGAAAAGAGTAACTCAATGCACCCATTTCGTACACAGAAAACAGAATTCACATTAACCGAAAGCTTTAAAAATATTTTCGGCATGAGTTTCTTAAACAGCTGAGCTTGAAGTTGTAATACACTACTCTTGCCACGCTGAATCTAGCACTCTAGAAAAAAAAATCTACAAAATATAGCCTTTTTACAAAGTAAGTGAAACTGAAGTTCTCTTTTACAAAAACTTCCAGTTGCGCTCCAAATGCACCCAGATTGCTTTCTTTCCTTCAAGAAAACCCAAAACCACCATCACTGCAAATGGTACAGTTTAGAATCCTTTAAGAAAAAAATACTAGTTGCCTTCAACACATAAGCGTCTCATAGAACATTTATCAAAAGAGAATGCCACTGAAAGAATTTTTCATGCCAAACTTTTAGAGCAATTCCAAGAGAGAAGCATGATTTATATTTTCGCCTAAATCACAAAATCAAGAATTCTGATAGGAGTTCCCTTTGTGGTGCAGCAGAAATAAATCTGACTAGGAACCATGAGGTTGAGGGTTCAATTCCTGGCCTCGCTCAGTGGGTTAAGGATCTGGCGTTGCCATGAGCTGTGGTCTAGGTCGCAGACTTGGCTCAGCTCCTGCGTTGCTGTGGCGTAGGCTGGCAGATGTACCTCTGATTTGACCTGTAGCCTGGGAACCTCCATATGCTGTGTGTGTGTGGCCCTAAAAAAGAGCCAAAAAAAAAAAAAGGGAATTCTGATCATTTGTAATTCAATGAGCTGTCTTATAACTGTAATTTCAACAACCCCCAAAGTGTGTCATAAGACTGACTTACAATTATTGCTGTAACTGCTCAGATCGCTGTGGATACTGGCAATAGAAGAGGTGCGTCCTGTCTTCTGTAGCACTGAACTGCTCAAGGATGCTTTAGATTTAGGAAGCTGTCCAGGCATGTTCACCCAAGAAGGCTGCGTACTTTTCAAGGATGCAGGTTTTCCTTGGGGGAGGGGGAGGGGTTAAACAAAAAGTTTATGGAGTTCCCGTCCTGGTTCAGCAATAGCAAACCTGACTGGTATCCTCGAGGATGAGGGTTCGATCCCTGGCCTTGCTCAGTGGGTTAAGCATCCAGCGTTGCCATGAGCTGTGGTGTAGGTTGCAGACATGGCTCGGATCTGGTGTTGCTGTGGCTGTGGTGTAGGCCAGCAGCTGCAGCTCCAATTTGACCCCTAACTTGGGAACTTCCATATGCCCTAAAAAGACTAATAATAATAATATATAATAAGACTAATAATAATAATAATAATAATTAGCTTCCACTGCTATTTTCATTCTAAAAGCTTTAAACTTGTTAATTTGAACTCCTGCCCTAACAAGCAATTTAAAACATCAAATGGAGAGTTCTCTAATGGCCTAGTAATTTTAAAGCTCTGGCATTTTCATTGCTGTGGCTCGGGTAGCTGCTATGATGCATGTTCAATCCTTGGCCCTGGAACTTCCACATGTCGCAGGTGTGGCAAAAAAGGAAAAAAATAGAACCTGGAATAAATGTTACAGCTCTCATTTGAAGTTCCCATTGTGGTGCAGTGGGTTAAGGATCTGATTGCCTCAACTTAGGTTCAATCCCTGGCCTGGGAACTTTCATATGCCACAGGTATAAGAAAAAAAAAAAAAATAAACCAAAAAAAAAAAAAAAAGAATATTCAGAATCCCGTAAGAAGGGTTCCTATAATCCTGCAACCCAAAATAATTAACTCATGTCTTCTGTAACTGATTCCAGAAGAGCCAAATGAGAAAGAAGATTTTGGCAAAAAAAAAAAAAAAATCAAATAATAAACTGATATGTGCCCCCCCATGCTATTGATTAAAAAGCAAACAAATGATGTTCCCACACTAGTCTACCATAGAAAACAGGTGAAAATTTAAAAATAATCACAACAGGAAGGAAGAAAAAGTCAATTTGGTGAGAAAAACTTTATTTTAAAATGCCCAGTGCCTAACAGCAGGTGGTGCTATAGTTACTATTTTCACCTATACTCCTTAATTGCCAAATGCCAACGGTCTTCACCCAGACTCCTACCCCTTGCTTGCAGCAAGAGTCATCAGCAAAACACCTGGGTACACTTCCCATTCTCTGGCATCTCTGAAATCACACCTGCCCGTTGGTCACACTTACTACCTGAATGTGGACATTTCCCAAGTTCAGGTCTTTGCACCAACTTTCTTCATATCCATCTCTCCAGGTGATTCTGTTTTGTTTACTCTAACCATTGTTACATGGATGAATCCCCAATTCTCATCTGCAGGTCTGTTCTCCAGAATCCAAGTCAATGCTACTCACAATTTCAATCCCTTGCTGAACATTTCAATTTGGACAACTAGACAACCTCCTACCTACCTATGCTAACCATAACTAGATTTTCCTTTTTCCCAGCCCCCAAACATTGGGATCATCTTTCCCCACCAGATTCCCATAGAATCCAGCACCAAGTCCCCCCATGCTACAAGGATTATATAACTGAGGCCTATGGAGGGCTGAGAAGGACTTTCACTGAAAATGACGGTGTCAAGCGTTACTAATGGCACCATAAGGGAGTAAAGTAGTTTTCCCCAAAAGTAATGCTCACTGCTTTGCCCCAGTTATTTCACTTATAAAAGCCTTCATCTTGATAGAAAAGAAAGAGCTGAAGCCCCTTAGATCTGGCATCTGCACTTCTCCTGCCTGCAGCCTAAACCCAGCACTATTCTTTTACCTCAGTGAGCGCGGCTCCAATCACCCTGGTTCTCTGCTACCAGGATGTGTTATTCCAATTCACTAGGCACATCATTTCTTTAGTCTAAAATCTGATTTCCCATTATCTGCAGGATATTATTTTAACCCTATTAATTTTTAATTTTAAAGGCACAAAAGGCAATCTACCAACCTCTTCCTCCTTATGTTTCGCCACACTCCTACCTCTGCACACACACATGCATACATGTGTATACACACACACATCTCTTTATTGTTCAGGACACTTTATTCTTCTGCTTTGCCCATTGCTGTGAATGCATGGCCTTCCTTCCCTCCGCCCAGTGAATATCAAGTTCGTTGATGATTCTCTTTTAAATCCTTGCTACTCCTTGGCAGCCCCACCCCAAATCTACTGAATCACAGTCTCCCTTTTATCAAGATTCCCCAGGTAATTTAAGCACATATAAAGCTGGAAAAGTACAGTTGAGAATCACAACCTCCTCGTAAAACCTTTTTTCCAGGACACACCCGCTGAGTGCAATGGACCACACCTTCCTTTTCACTCAGATACTTCCTTCTGTCACAGCATGGGTTCCAACGTGTCTCCCAGAATAGGCTGTAAGGTCCCTGAGAACAGGAAGGAAACCTGTTTCAATTCCATCCCTCAGGACCTAGCAAAGTGTTTAGTGTGCAGTGAAACTTAATAAATGTTTGCTGAATGGGTGCACTTTTCTTTTGAGGTCAAGACAAGGGTGGGGGAAACAGAAGTTGGGAAAGGATACAAACTGTCAGCTCTCAGATGCTTAAGCTCGGAGGACAATATAAGACGTGGTAACTCTAGTTGATATACAGTGTTATCCCTGTCGTGAAATTTGCTATGAGCATAGAACTGAAATGTTCTCTTTTTCTCTCTCCCTCTCTCTTCTCTCTCTCACACACACCCACACAAGATACATGTGAGATGCTGACGTATTAATTAACTAGATGGTGGAAAACTTTCACAATGTGTATATATATAAATTAAATTATCTTACAATTACCAATTATACCTCAATGAAGCCAAAAAACACATGTAGAAAGATGATACAGTAATAGAGCTATTAAAAAAAATCTTTTTCAAGGCCAAGAGTAAAGGACAAATTTTGATAATGTCTACTCTCATCATCTACAGTGAAACATTCAATATTTAACCCAATTTTTACAAGATTATTTGTCCTTTGTTAATAGACCTCAGTTTATTAATTAAAGGGAGACATTTTTCTTTAAATTCCTTATAATAATTAGCAAATAATAAACATTCAGATGAGCACTGGTTTCACTTGCTCTTGGAGGGAAAACAGATTTTTACATTATAAATTTACCAAACTGCTGCTCCTTCAACAAAAACAGTCTAATGAGCAGTCATCACTGGAAATGAGCAAGGCTGGGTAAGTAACAAAATGAAAATGTCTGGGCCACAGCCACAATTCTGTTAAGTCAAAATTTATTTATTTTGTGGAAAGAGATCTCTCATCGCATTGTTTCTGAAAGCTTCATAGGTTTACAGACATTTCTCAGTGTGCCTCTCACAGCTGTACCCTTTGATCCCAACACGAAGCCTGGCACCAGAAGCAAGCCTACCCCAAGCCCAGTTATCATTCCCTCTCCTGCCCCATCCCACTGTCACAAGTCTCACTGTCACCCCCATCCAACCCCAACCCCTCCATCCAATTTCAAACTATAATCCCAAAGTCTTCACCATTCTCCCATCACTCATGAAAAACAATGCCCACCTCACCAAAGGATCAGCGCCTTTAAACTGAGAATAATCCTAACAGGGCATTATTTACTAGCTCCAGTTTATAAGTGAGCAACCTACTTTAGTGTTTAAATGGCTTACTCAGGTCACAAATCTATAACCAGCTACAAAGAGGCTAGAATGAAGGCAACTTACTCCCGGCCCATTGTTCCCTCTGCCGTGCCATGGGACAGAAGTGCCAGCCTGAGCACCCTCTCCTGCTAGGAAGATGCTCCTATAGTGAATGCTAAAGCAGTGGGGCTACAAGAAAGGTACTCAGCCGCTTGGCCAGCAGTCCTATGTTTAGCCTAACAGCAAAGCTGACCTTAAGTACCTGTAATCGAATCACACATAAAGAGGCAGTAAAACATACACATCATAAGCAGTATTAAAAGGAAGATCCCATACCTGGGCCAAGCATCTGAGAAACCTGAATACCAAATTCTTCAACAATGAAATCATCACAGGACTGCTCTTAGTTCTGCAGAGATAACGTTTACCAGTTGACTTCACACTGTGTAACTTATGCCAGATGGGGACCATAACAGTTTAAGACCTACCTGCAGAGATATTATTGACCTTAATGATTTAATTTCACACTGTTAGCATCAGCCTATATACAGACAACAGATTTGTTCTGGTTCTATAATTATAACCACGTTTTGTCTAGGGAAAAAACTGAAAGAGTAACATTTTCACTTAGCCTTAGATAGTAACACAGAGAGAGTATTGGATTTGAAGCTTATCTTCATCAAATAAGCAATTTACTTGGAAAACCCAATTAAATGTACTGTTGTTCAACATCAAAAAGTCATTAATGCCTTACAAAAGTGAAAATCAAAATAAAAAAGATTAAATGGAAAAAAAGGACAATGTTAATATTACCCTATTTCTTTAAGTTTATATTTACCTATATATTAAAAAATTACACGAGTTCCCATGGTGGTTCAGCAGTTAATGAACCTGACTAGAATCTATGAGGACACAGGTTGGATCCCTGGCCTTGCTCAGTGGGTTAAGGATCTGACATTGCCGTGAGGTCACAGATGTGGCTTGGATCTGGCGTGGCTGTGGCTGTGGCTGGTGGCTACAGCTCCGATTTGACCCCTAGCCTGGGAACCTGCATATGCCGTGGGTGCAGCCCTAAAAAACAAAAAAAAAAAAAAAAAAAGGAAAGAAGAATACAGCAAATTTTTAAGGGCCTCCTATGGAGGAGTTATGTCATGAGCCACACAGAAGTCCAAGGGCCTCTTAGGGGCTAGAACACAGTGAAACATGGGAGGAAAGAGAAAGAAACAGAAAGGAAGGGCAAATTTTCCTTTCATACTTTACATACTTACATATCACTCCATGTGAATCTTTTTATAATAAGTATTTTATAATAAAAACTAAAAAATATTAAAGTCAATGGGGTCAAGAATTTAATCAGATAAAAGATACTCAAGAGAAAACAGATTAAGAAATTAAAAACAGATAAATTAGGTCAATAACTAGAATCTAATAACCTTTTTTATTTCTGTAAGCATTAGGTATTCTTCAATCCTTTTAATTTCACTAAGAAAAAAAAAAAAGGAGTCAGTGCCTTAACTGATTCTTTTATATAGCCATGATGAAAACAGTTACTTTACCACTGGAAAATTCTTCATGACACTGTAATGGCGTGTTTGCTTGGACTGGAAATTCAAGCCAAAGAATGAACTCCTGAAGGTGCTCCTTTGTTCTGGCTTATATTAAAGGACTCATTGCCCAGGAAAAAGCTCCCCGAGCCTTTCTAGGTACGAGCATCATCTCCTAGCTCCAGTGTGGCCTCCTCCATCCTTGAAGGAAAGGCCTGAGAAGAAGCTGGGTCCCACACTGCTCACTAAACACCTTCAGTGTAATGAGGGCAGTTTCTGAAGCCACAGAAACACAGCTACCAGGAGAAGCAAGTTCCCATCCCCACGCTCTCAAAGAGACAAGAATGAGTTCAGCGTTAATACATTTTTCACAAGACTATTCGGCATTGAAAAAAATGACTTGCTCTTCTCTATATTTGGGTCTTAAAGATGTTTCAATTAGTTGACCTAAAAGTAAAAATTTTAAAATGTAAAAAAAAAAAAAAAACTTGATTACTTGTCTTCTCTATACTAGAAGACACAGTTCCTCTGAACAAAGATCTAAACAATGGATTCACAAGAGAGGCTGTATTCCATGTGTGTTTCATACTTGCCTACACACAGTAAGGTAACTGCAAATATGGAGGGGTCTCGAAACACCTGACATCTTTCCATAGAAATTACTGCCAAAGGTTCTCAGTAAATGTTAACTACTTAAGAACATGCTGCATGTCATCATATTAAAATACTTTGTGATGGGGACGGATAGGAGGAGCACAGGGTCATGGGGAAGAAAAAGAAAATGAAGCTGGAAAGGGGAGTAGTTTAGAGTTGGCACTTACATAGCTTATGGTTGAAGACGGCATTAAATTCCAGGCTAAGAACTTTTCATTGCTGGGGGTAGGGAGGGGGCACTGAAGTCTGGGCACTTGCATCAGAGCTCAGTCACGTGGTAGCGTATGAAGCGCTGACTGAAGGGAAGACTTTAAAATCAGGGGGACAACTTAGGAGGCTAGTGCACATGCCAGGCCCAGAGGCCACCGGGCTGTTCTCTCAACAATGAAAAGGAGACGACGGAGGTCTGTCTCAATATAAAAGGAGACGACTGAGGTCAGTCTCAATACATAAACTACACAGTAACATATATAATCTAAAATAGAAGTTACATTCTTATACAAAGTATAATAATTACTAAGGCATGTAAGGGCCATTAACCACTACAGCCAAGAAGAGACAATGCCAAATAAACAACAAAGATAGTTCAAATACAAAAATGAGATTATATCTATAGCTGTAATTATAAACTTGAGTCCTTTAAATACAACTATATAGAGGAAATGACCTTTGGAGTAATTATCTACAGTAACTAGGAATTTTTATAACACTAATTAAAGTTATCCAAAGGGATGAAGAAAATGTACACTAAATTATGGGAGAAATAATTCATATATGCGTGCAACTGTGGCTGCAGATTCATTCTCAACCCAGAAGGTCCAAATTCTCTCATTAACACTAATATAGATGTTCAAAAACTTTGCTTTGATGGCAGAGTATTGTTGTCTAAAATCTACTGAAATAGACTCGATGAGCCACTTATAAAATAAATGCTGCACAATAATCAACAGCTTTCTGATATACCAGGAAAAAAAAAAGGAAAACAATTCTTTGCTTTAGCAAAAAAAAGGGAGTAGTTGCACACACAGACATGTACAAGCATACACACTATTTCTAGGAATAAATGTATCAAGCAGTGGTAGTATGATGAAAAAATTACCAAAATGAGGGACATAAAAGATTTGAGTAAGTGGGACAGACATGTTAATTCTTCCCCAGATGAACATAATAATTGACTACCATTCCTATTTAAATCTTATGCGATCGTTTCTAAAAAAGGAACTGGGGTGATTTTTTTTTTCAATTTAAACTAGTCTAAAATAAGAAAAATAGTCAAAAGCTTTTGGGACATAAAAATGAAGATTATAACTCAACGTAACAAGAAAAATCTGATTTAAAAATAGGCAAAAGACTTGAATAGAGTGTTCTCCAAAGAAGATAAATACTGGCCAACAAGCACGAGAAATTACTCAACATCATTAGTCATTAGAGAAATGCAAATCCAAACCACAATAAGATACCATTTCGCATCTATTTGGATGGCTACTATAAAAACAAAACAGAAAGGGGGGACAGGGCTGGAGGGGACAAAAAAAGAGAAAATAATGGGTCGGCAAGGACATGAAGAAATTAGAACCCTACATATTGATGCTAGAATAGTAAATTGGTGTGACTTTTGTGAAAAATGGTATGTTAGGTTCTTAAAAAAATTAAAAGTAGAACTACCTTACGATCCAGCAACTCAACTTCTGGGTGTTTGCCCAAAAGAACTGATGGTGGGATCTTGAAGAGATATTTGTATACCCAAGTTCACAACATTACTCACAAGAGCCAAAAGGTGGAAGCAACCCATGTGTCCACTGACAGATGAATGAACAAACAAAATGTAATATTCGGTCTTAGAGAAGAGGGAAATTCTGATATATGCCACAACGTGGTTGAACCTAATGATATAAGTGAAATAAGCCAGTCGGTCCCAAGAGGACAAATACTGAATGATTCCTCTTATATGAGGTACACAGAGTAGTCAAATTCATAGAGGTGGAAACTAGATTGGTGGTTGCCAGGGCCGGTGGGGAGGGGAGGGTCAAATACTGAATGATTCCTCTTATATGAGGTACACAGAGTAGTCAAATTCATAGAGGTGGAAACTAGATTGGTGGTTGCCAGGGCCGGTGGGGAGGGGAGGGTAGGGAGTTGGTGTTCAACGGGCAGAGTTTCCATTGGAGAAGGTGACAAGTTCTGGAGATGGGATGGTATGTGCAGCTGTACAGCAATGGGAGTGAACTTAATTACACTTAAGTGTTTCAAATGCTAAATTTTATGGCACATATATTTTACTACAACTTTTTAAAGTTTAAAAAATAAGAGATTTGTGCTACTAGTTATTATAGGATATTATAAAATAGTAAAACTGTCCGTTAATGGCCTAAAATTACATTCACAGGCTAATAAACTGATGTGTCATCTTGGAAATACGAAAATTCAAAATAAGGGAGATATTTCAAGTCAGTGAAGGCATTCATGCGTGGTATTAAGATATCTGAATTTTTATGCTGGAGGGGGTGTGGAGAAAAGGGAACCTTCCTGCACTGTTGGTGGGTATGTAAGCTGGTACAACCACTATAGAAAACAGTATGAAGGTACCTTAGAAAACTATACATAGAACTACCAACAATTCCACTCTTGGGTATATATCCGGACAAAACTTTCCTTGAAAAAGACACTTGTACACGCCTGTTCATTGCAGCACTATTCACAATAGCCAGGACATGGAAACAACCTAAATGTCCATCGCCAGATGATTGGATTAGGAAGATGTGGTATATATACACAGTGGAATACTACTCAGCCATAAAAAAGAATAAAATAATGCCATTTGCAGCAACATGAATGGAATTAGAGACACTCACACTGAGTAAGTCAGAAGGAGAAAGACAAATACCATATGATACCACTTATATCTGGAATCTAATATACTCCACAAATGAACCTTTCTACAGAAGAGAAAATCACGGACTTGGAGAACAGACTTGTGGTTGCCAAGAAGGTGGGGGAGGGAGTGGGATGGCCTGGGAGTCTGGGGTTAATAGTTGTAGACTATTGCCTTTGGGATGGAAAAGCAAAGCGATCCTGCTGTATAACACCAGGAACGATGTCTAATCACTTGTGACAAATCTATATATGTATGTGTAACTGAGTCACTACGCTGTACAGTTGAAAAATTCACAGAAAACTGTTAACCAGCTATAATGGAAAAATTTTTTTTAAAAATTAAAAAAGGTATCTGAATGTTTAAACTATTTACATTTGAGAAGCAGCATAGTGCAGTGTTGAAAGCTGACAATCTGGAATCAGACTACCTAGGTTTAGACCAGCACTGGCTGGGGGCAGGCTCCTTCATGTCTCTGTGCCATTTCCTCATGTGTAAGAATGGGAGTGATCACACGGGTATTTATTCCATTGGTGCTTGTGAGAGTTCAATGAGTTCATATTTTTAAACGCTTAAAACAGCACCTGCCACATAGTGACATATAAACATTAGCTCCTAGTTCTCAACATATGCCCCAAAGATATTAAAATTGGAATAAAAAGGGTTAAAACAAAACCATCAAATTAACCATAACAACTAAACAGAGACTAATCTTCTTTTTCAGTAGAGAAGGTCTTGTGAAGCATAAAAATGGAAAAAAAATTAAAAGATGTGACTATAAAAATGGAAAAAAAACAAATCGCCATATACAAAATCGAAAGTCATATAGTAAAACACAGGACAAAGGACAACAGACAATATCAAATTAATAACAAAGAATCATATACGCCCAAACAGGGTGAGCAAAAAAAAAGCTCTAAATAAAGAGTACATTAATATAGCCAGTACAATTTTTTTTTCAGTTTAACCCTATCACGTCTAACATCTTTCCCAGCTCCCTGAGTCATTCCTCATCTCCATTTCCATGGCTCGTGCCCTACAGAAGGGTTTTAAAAAGCCCACTCCTTCCATTCCCAGCCTTCCTTCAAATTGGAGGTGAGCCCTGCAATCTGGTCTGTGCCAGGAAGACTTAAAGAGGAGCATGCCGGGGTGGGGGTGGGGGGCTGCGTAAGCGCTTCCTCCCCGGTGAAGGTGGCAGGCCCGGCAGCAGCAGGCCCTGCTCCCTTGACCTGTTCTTTTTTTTTTTGTCTTTTGTCTTTTGTCGTTTTAGGGCCGCACCCACGGCATGTGGAGGTTCCCAGGCTAGGGGTCTAATCGGAGCTGTAGCTGCTGGCCTACACCACAGCCACAGCAATGCAGGATCTGAGCCACGTCTGTGACCTACACCACAGCTCATGCCAACGCCAGATTGTTAACCCACTGAGCGATGCCAGGGATCAAACCTGCAACCTCATGGTTCCTAGTCAGATTCATTAACCGCTGTGCCACGACGGGAACTCCCAGCCTGTTCTCTTACTACACTCACTCTGGGTGATCGCACCCAGTCTAGTGGCTTTAATACCATCTAAATGGTGATGAATTCCAAATTTATCTCCCTAGACCAGACTTCTATTCATTCTTGCCTTGTGCATCCAACTTTCTACACTGCACCTTCATTTCTGTATCTATCACTCATCTCAACTTGATATCTGTACAACTGAGATGGTGATATCCAGACCGGAGATCCCGGTATCAGTTATCTCTGTCACTCTTCCACATCTCAATTCATGGCAACAGCATCCTGCCCCCACTTACATCAAGACGATTCCAGTCTTCTCTGACTCCTCCCTGCTGCTCTCACCCCTCATCCCATCGCCAAGTCCCGCTGGCTTTCTTTTCAACACATAGCATCTGGAATCTGGCCCCGCTCCAAGCCCCAACCCACCCCTCTACAATCCCGCGGAAGCCATGATCTCTGCCATGATTACAGTGAAACCTCCTCACTGATCTTTCTGACGCCGCCCTCACTCCCATCTAGTATATTCTCTGCACACGGCTGTCAAAGTGATTCTGTTAAAATTTAAAGTCACCTTGGTTAAAAGCCAAAGTCCTTATGGTTTTCAAGATTGTACATGAGCGGGCTCTCCACTACCCGTCAAATGCCGTCTCCTGTTCCACCTTTCCGCATTCCATTCCTTGCTCTTCCTACAGCTATTAGCTCAGCTCCACCGCGGGATCCTTCCACTTGCTGTTGGCTGACTGGTAGGGTCTTCTTCCCGATACGCATACGGCTGCCCCCCCCCCACGCTCACACACCCCAGCATTTCCTATCTCCCTCTCTTCTGCGTTAGCGTTTTTCCTCTCTTTAGTGCTGTACGCTGCCCAACATCGCATACACTTTGTTTATGAAGAGCCTTTGTTTCTCCCGCCAGAATTTAACTTGCATTCACTCCTGTAACTCAGTGCTTCGACCATTGTATCTACATTTATCCAGCGAATATCTGGGTGCCGAGCATATGCCAGTTAAAATAAGACACCATTTTGTACTTTCCGAAACAGTAGCTACTTGGTAATGGTGTTAGAAATGTCATCACGGAAAATGTAGCCAGTATTTTATAACAGCTATAAAAGGAGCACAACCTTTAAAAATGGTGATCGTATTGTACACCTGTAATTTATATAATACTGTACAGCAACTATACTTCAACTACAAAAAAGAAATTAAAATACAAATATTGGCTAGGGCGCTGGCAGACACATTTACATTCCCAGACTTGTATGCTGTTTCTGAAGGGCACCTTGGCAACGTGGATCAGAAGTCTTTAAATTGCCCACACCCTCTGATTCCACCTAAAGGAATGCATCCCAGTAATTTATCTGACCAGCTATTAAGTACGTATGTACAGAGTTCTTCAGTGTAGATTTTCCAACATTTTGAAAAACACTCTAAACAACCTAACGTTCAAAGAAGTCTGAAGGACTAAATCACAGCACACTTGGATAACGACAGTCACTGAAAACTGTGCTTCTATTTCTTTTATGAAAACTCTACTTTTAAAGAATAAACACTTAAAAATCTAGGAAAATAGGCAATGCACCTTTTAAATGAAAAAGAAAATTCCATCAACTAAGTGCAAACTGTTAGGTATGGGGTTTCTAGAACAGTAGGAAATTTTGTCCCCATTAGAAACATATAAGCATATGTGCATGAAAATATGCAAAAAGAAAAGCACTGAATGGCTATAAATTATGAAGTTAAAGACTATTTGACATTGATGAGATTAAGGGTGATTCCCCCCTCCCCCTTTTTGTTTTTTTGGCCGTGCCCGGGGCATGCAGAAGTTTCCGGGCCAGGGATCAAACCCATGCCACAGCAGTGACAACAATGAATCCTTAAGTCACTGAGCCACCAGTGAACTCCCCCTTCCTATGTCTAAAGTGCTATACTTTTAAAATGACTTACTGGAAAGGGGGTGTGGAAACCCGCCGCGACATCCAAATTAACTGAGTAAATACGAGGCGTGAGAGGGGCAGAAAAAGGCTGCTTCTCCTGCCTGGACTATGCCCTCCACATTCCTCCCTCGACACGGACGGACCTGGGCACTGTTTCTTCTCTTTGCTGACTCCCAGGACCCCCAGTCGCCCACCCGCCTGCCTCCCTCTGTCCACGTACTCAGTAATGACTCTGCCCTTAATCTTTACAGTGTACAACTGGCCCTTCATTTCCACTTTCTAGTGGACCATCAAGGTCCTGAAAAGTACCTCCATCTGCAGACATCCTTATTTTTAATTCTCGGGTCTCAGTGGCAAAAATTAAACCGCGGAGAGCCTAAGCACTAAAGCAACCTTACATGTGTAAAGGCGCACTTCTATTATATTTAGAGAAACTGACCATATTACTATTGCAAGAAAAAAATTTCAGCAAACCTGGATACTTGTAATCTTACCCTCTTCTGAAACTCTACAGCTCTTTCAATATTAGGGACAGATGTGATGAGGGACGAACATGCCATCTCCCCATCCTGGCTGACGCCTCAAGGGCAAGAACCGCATCTTAACTCATCCAAGCTCTGGAGTGTGATTTCCATGGTGCACACTTTCCCACCAACCACTAAGGGAACGAATCATCTCCCAAAACATGGAGTTTCGGTAACTCCACATTTACACATTGCCAATTATGACTCTGGTATCCCACATTCTTGCGTCAGCTAATTAGGCACTACTACATCGGGAGGGTACCAGAAACCTTACTCGCATAGCCAATTTGCTTACACTCCAGAGTAAAGTCAAAAGAAAAAAGTCACAACAGTAAAAGTGAGTCACAACAGAAACACAGCAGAGTCTTAAGGCCATTAATCTGACAGAGAAATAAGAATAACCCTCAAAACAAGGTTCTCGTGATGACTCGAATCACAGAGAAGCCCAGCGTTCATGGTGATACCCTCAGGGCCTGTTTTTCCAAGTACGCTCATAGGATGTCTGCTGCTTCAGGTGGAGCTTAAGACGAAAATCACCTCCTGAGTCACAGGCCTGGGAACACGTGTCCTGAGACTACAGGTGTCATGAGCCAAAGGCTTAGAGCAGTCGCTTGCTTTCTCTGCAGCTGCCACAGGGCAGAGGGACACGGGCCCTCGTCCACTCACCAGCCGACGGTACGGAGCTGAAGGCGCACCGAGAGCGCCTCACAGGAGCAGAGGAGGCGGCGCACAGGGTGAGCTCCCAGCTCTTTAGAAGTCAAGGTTGAGGAGCAGAGCTGATCTGAACAGCAAGGTCTCCAAGGCGCGAAAAGGAATGCTGTCTATAGCTCATTTCCCTTTCTAAAGCTACGAAAAGAAGCCAGTCAATCAAATCTGCAGGAGCTCACCTGAAAGAAATCACCTAACTTCATAAAAATGAGCCAGAAAACATGAAAGAGGAAGCCGTCTGCCGTCCTCGTCCTCGGCTGCTACCCTCAGCCTTCATGTCACAGCCAGGTGGCCCTGCATCTGCGCACTGCATTCCGAGGGTGAACCTGCCTGTGCCTTCGTCTCCCGTCGCCTGGCTGTCGTCAGCCCTGCAGCTCACGTCTTCATCAGCTCTGCGGCCCCTCCACCGCCCCCAGGTTTCCTCACCCTCTGAGCACTTTTACTATCTGAAACCTTAACCGCGCACACACCCCACTGCGGTGCTGTCTTTAGTCACTTCCAACTCAACATGACCCAAACTGACCCATCATTGTCGTTCTGACGATCCCTGCTTGCTGCTCCGTTCCCTACTCCATCTCCCGGCCACCAGGCAAGAAAGCTGGGGACACACTCGGGACCAGTCACCACTCACGGAGGAGCAAACCAGACCCTCTTCCTCCAAAACAGTGTTAATATTTTTGCTCTGCATTCTACTCCCAAACACCGACATAAGCCTTCCAAGTGTGTGCCTAGACTATTAGCACCGACCTGCTTCATCCTTCCTGGGGGCTCACCCATCACTTACCCCAGCACACGGCCTGCTCAAGGCGTGCTGACCCCGCCCTCAGCCTTCCCCCACAAACCTGCCATATGCTTCCCAGCTCTGCATTTGCACCCGTGAGAAAGCCAGCAACCTTCCGTGCCTGGCAAGCCACTGTGGGCACATTCCAAGGCCAGCTCAATGTCACCACTTTCCTCCAGTCTTGCCTTGGGCTGAGCTGGTGGTGTCCCCTTGACTGTGGACACACCGTGCTTCATACAAGTTTCCATTCAAATCATGCCAAGCAACACTTTTAAACACCTGTCGTGTAGTAGGTACACTGTGTTCAGTGCTGGAAAATATAAAAGTAACCAAGACCAGGACTCCGTCCTTATGGATCACACAGATACAGAAGGAAATAATTACAGCACGGCAAAACAAATGCAAAGTATCACAGAGAACAGGCCAGTTCAGCTGGGGTGTGCAGAGTGAAGAAGCTGCATTCTAATGATTTTCTCAAACACCACTTTTTACCACACTCTCAAACTAGGGTGCCCATTCAAAGGGCATACTGATCGTGTTCATATTCTCAGAATCTAGTAGACTTCCCAGCACTAAGCAGACTCTCAAAACGGATAATGGATAAATAAGAGACACTGCAGCATTTATGAGTCATTCCATAAAGCAATCCTCTCCAGAATTACTTGCCAAGGGAGTAGAATTGTGTGGCATGCCTGCACAATGATCAAGAATTCACAACGATGGAGTTCCCGTTGTGGTGCAGTAGAAACGAACCTAACTAGTATCCATGAGGATGCGGGTTCAATCCCTGGCCTCGCTCAGTGGGCTAAGGATCCGGCGTTGCTGTGAGCTGTGGTGTAGGTTGCAGACGCAGCTCAGATCCTGCGTTGCTGTGGCTGTGGCACAGGCCAGCAGCTACAGCCCTGATTAGACCCCTGCATGTGATCCTCCATATGTCACAGGTGCAGCCCTAAAATGCCAAAAAAAAAAAAACAAAAAAGAATCTGGCATTGTTGTGACCTGTGGTGCAGGTCGCAGACGTGGTTCAGATCTGGTATGGCTGTGGCTGTGGCGTGGACTGGCAGCTGCAGCTCTGATTTGACCCCTAGCCTGGGAATTTCCATATGCTATAGGTGTGGCCCTAAAAAGTAAAAAAAATAAAAATAAAATAAAGTTCGCTTTTAGAGTATTTATTAGATGATAATTTTTGGTTCTTAATAATTAAATTCTGCAAGTATGAATACATTTCTCATAATTTTGCTTGCTCTCACTCTCAAACTCTAGCCTACAAAAAGGCCAGATCAATACAACACTAAATAAACAAGTGGTCAGTTTACAAAAGCAACTGAGCAGGAAAGAAGAGAAACCTACAAGGGCAGACAAGTCCTTACAGGTATGGGATGTACTCCCGGTTTGAGAGGAATTCATTTTATTAACACACAATAAACTGAATTAAAACAAAGGTTTACCCTTTTGAAATGGTCTCTAAGTTTCCCTCTAGAGAAAGAGAAGCACAGCTCTTTCACGAGGCCTTTCTGCAGGCTCCGGTATGACCAGATGGGCCCCTGAACATTCTTTTCCTCCAAATTCTCAAGCACTAAGGACCTTTTCCACACCCCTGACAGGTCGCTTTGTGCTGCTCTGTGGCTGCTGCAAGAACATGCATTGCCCTCCCCTGGCGATTTCAAAGAGCCACAGGGCAGGGAGTGTATTCTGTTCTATTTCTGTAATTCTGTCTAGCTCAGGCTGGTCTCTGGCAGGGCAATTACACGTGTGTATAAAGGAACACACACATTTATCATCTAAAACCTGGTAACTGGAATTACCTCTGAAAGAGAGTGGCAGGCAGCCTCCGAAGGTGCCTGTCTCGAAGTGTTTCCTAAGCAGCTATTTATCCGGCAGCACTCATCTGCGATGACCACATAAAATCCTTTACATCACAGTAAGCTGATATCGAATGTGAAGCCAAGAGCCTGACAAGAGAAATGCCACCATGTCTAAAGCATGCAGCTGAGCAGAAACATTTTAATTTTCCAAAGCTCATGGTCAGACTAGCAGTGTTTCTTTAGACTAAGCACGTGAAGGTTCAGAGACTGGACTCCAGAGCCCCCTCACCTGGTCTGAATTCTACCTCTCGCACTTTCTAGCTGCATAACCTTGATGCATTAATTTAACTTTCCTCATCTATAAAATGCAGATAAGCCTCAGAGAACTAATGTGAGGATTAAATGAATTTATAGGTGAAATGATAAAGTCAGAGCCCGGAACTTGGTAAGCATTTAACAAGTGTGAGCTGCTATTACTGGCATTATAGTTATTATTAGAAATAGTTTTCCTCCTGCTGTATAGCACAGGGAACTCTGTCCAATCACTTGTGACAGAACGTGATGGAAGATAATATGAGAAAAAGAATGTAGGAGTTCCCGATGTGGCTCAGCAGGTTAAGAACCCGATACAATGTCTGTGAGGATGAGGATTCAATCCCTGGCCTCGTTCAGTGGGTTAAGGATCCAGCATTGCTGCACGCTGAAGCATAGGTTGGAGGCACAGCCCAGATCCCGAGTTGCTGTGCTGTGGTGTAGGCCCACAGCTACAGCTCCGATTCAACTCCTAGCCTGGGAACTCCATACGCCTCCCCCGAAAAAAAGAATGTATATATTTATTCATGACTGGGTCACTTTGCTGTACAGCAGAAACTGGCAGAACACTGTAAATCAACTATTTTAATTTTAAAAAGTTAAAAAAAAAAGTTGTCCTTGCTTATCTCAATCTAATTGAGTGGTTCAAATACATACATACTCCAAAGAAGCAAAGATAGTTTAGATCTGCTTTGTTATCATTTATAATAATCTGTTTCCTATAAATTTCCCTATTTTTAAAGTTACTGGAGTTCCCGTCATGGCGCAGCGGTTAATGAATCCTACTAGGAATCATGAGGTTGTGGGTTCGATCCCTGGCCTTGCACAGTGGGTTGAGGACCTGGCGTTGCCGTGAGCTGTGGTGCAGGTCGCAGATGCGGCTCGGATCCTGCGTTGCTGTGGCTGCGGCATAGGCTGGCAGCTACAGCTCCAATTTGACCCCTAGCCTGGGAAACTCCCCATGCCGCAGGTGCGGTCCTAAAAAATGACAAAAGGTAAAGTTACATTTTATGTCCAGTTTTAATGAGATATGATTGATATACATCACTGTGTAAGTTTAAGGTGTACAGAATAACAGTCTGACTTGTGTGCACTGTGAAGGGATTACCACAGTAAATTTAGTTAGCATCCATCCTCTCACATGGGTACATTAAAAACGAATTCCCTTATTGTAAGACTTTATGAGTAGGCTTTACCCTCTTAACGTCTCTGTATATCCACAGCAGTGTTAATTCCAGTCATCATGCTGGACGTTATAGTCCCTGGATTTTGACAAGTGAAATGGGAAAATTCCACTGGATTTAATTATAATCCTTTCTCACACTCATTTGAAAGCTTCAAGAAAACGGTTGTTTCAACTCCAGGACTGGTTTTCTACTTAATTCTCTGAAAGGATTTATTGAAAACCCCAAGTCGGCTGGAACATTCCTGCTGGTTACCTTTCAGCAGAGAAACTTGGTACGAGTACAGAGGATGTCCATTTGGTTTCAATTTTCTAAGGGCACAAACACTTCATTGTACAGTAAATGGCAACATATTCTCAGTGACCCAAAGGCACATTGTTTTTGCTTCTTGATTTTCTGTGCTACCTTTAATTCTGTGATGATTAAATTTCCTGTCCCGAGACAGACACCTCTCCGTTTACTGTGAGCATCCTAACAAGTTAGTTGCTACGCATTTTTTTTTTTGTCTTTTTGCCTTTTATGTAGAGCCGCACCCGCGGCATATGGAGGTTCCCAGGCTAGGGGTCTAACAGGAGCTGTAGCCGCCGGCCTTCGCCACAGCCACAGCAACGCGGGATCCGAGCCATGTCTGCAACCTACACCACAGCTCACGGCAACACCGGATCCCTAACCCACTGAGCAAGGCCAGGGATCGAACCCGCAACCTCATGGTTCCTAGTTGGATTCGTTAACCACTGAGCCATGAAGGGAACTCCTGCTATGCATTTTTTAAAAATATAACACAGCATAATCAAGTCAGTCTTGCAACCACTAAAATTTTAAAAAATCTCAAATGCAAATCTGTCAAATTTCTAGTTACACTAAATTATTTTCCATTTATATATAGAAAACCACTAAGTAAAATAGAATTTAGTTTTTAAACTCAGACTGAACGCTCCGAATGCAGAACGTAGTTATTAAGCGCATTAAATCAGGTTAATAAAAGCTCAATAAATTTCCTGTCTTTTCACCATGACTAAACACATCTACTTTTCTCTAAGAGGTAGCACTGTGGAGCCTGCAGTCATTAAAAACGTGTCAGTCCTTGGTGGAATCACCTACATAAAAGAATCCCATCTCTTAAAATATATCCTGGTTATTGGCCTCGTTTCTTAAAAACAGGTGCGCTTCAGGCTTTCAGGGACTCACACAGCACATGGGCCAGAGAATCACGCTAGTCGCAGCCGCTACTCCGAAAACGAGGTGGGCTCCAAACCGCCCTCAGAGAGACAAGGCCTGCCAGAGCTGACAGCCCTCCGTCCCCGCACGGGCGCCCATCACCGCAGCCCGGGCTGGGTGGATGCCTCACCCGGGGAGCTCTCTGGGGCCGCGGCGGTCCTAGACACGGGGCTGCCGCTGCCCACGGCCCTCCGTGCCATCGCGCCACGCGTGCTGCCGACACCTAAGGAGCGACGGGGGCTCCGCATCACCCGGAAACCCACAAGCCCTGCGCGGCAGCGACAGCAGGAACCAAAGCTTTGCTCCCGCGTGGGCCGCTACGTGCCCAGCGATGCCCACGCCCACAACGAGGACTGTCGCTTCTCCCGACGTCTTGAGCGCCTCTTCTGTTTTTTTTCTCCCAAAGGATGAACACGTCAGGCGGACAAATTCCTCTTTCCCCCTCAGCTGCTCTGGGGACAGAAACGGACAGGCGTTCGAAATCCCGTCCTAGGCCGGCTCCTCCGGGCCCTTCGGACCTCGGGGCGCAAGGCCCCGACCTCAACACATCACCCGTGCAGCCCGTCCGCCTGCGAGAAGCTTCCCACCCTAGCACTTCATAACAGGACTGGAAAATAAAACCTGAAAATACTAAGGTGTAGACAGGTGAGGAGATCCCCTGGGATTTAGGCGGTTTTGTTAGGTTCTGCAAACCGTTCTCAGGTGCACGGACACACAACTCTGAGGCACGTTTTTTTTTTAAGACCATTCAACAGTAGTTGCCGTTTTTATCAGTTAACTTCTAAATCTATCGGACATGCCTCTCCAATTTGCTCGGTGTCGTACCTGCTAAAATAACGGGTGTTCCCTGCAGAGTGTCCTCAGCCAGGGCGGAGGGCTGGCAGGCTGACTTTCCCATTTCCGGTTCTGATCTGTCACATGGTGAAATCTGAATTTCTGCCCAATTTAGGAAGACACTTAACAGCTCCTCCGGAAGCTCTCCGATTTTATACATCTGATACTGACTTTACTACTTCTAATGTACAAGCCAACACACATAAAAGTTCATATTAGAAACATTTAACTTTTCTATCACTCTTATATTCCTGAAAATTCGTACATTTTCAGTTGCAATCAAGGAAAAAACTAGTCTCTTCACATGGGATGAGGCATATTATGAAACTAGTATATCCCACAAGGGTTTTGTGCTTGGTTTGGTTTTGGCCACACCCACAGCACACACATGGATGTTCCCAGGCCAGGGATCGAACTCGCATCTCATAGTGACAATGTCAGATCCTTAACCCACTGGGCCACCAGGGAACTCCATACAAGGATTATTAAGCACTTAAACATTTGGAAAACATTGAAAGTGAAATGATACGTATATAACCAGTGCCCGAGCGTGTCCTGTATATATCCATGTTTCTGAGAAGCTTTTCAGTTGGGTTTATGCACAAACACCTCCCCGCAACTAGCCTTTATGTTGCTCAAGGATAAGGGCTAAGTTCTTGACTTATTTTTTGATCTTCCCTGCTCAAGACACGGGTCCACAAAAGGCTAAACGCTTCAGTGACACGACGTGTTCCAAGTTTTAGAACCAAAGCCTGCCTTTCTCCTGCCTGCTATGACCCCTTTGACCTTCGAATATTTCATAAGCTGCTATATAAGGCACAACTGAATTCCTTTATTCTTACCTGAACTGGGCACAAGCCTGATCCTCTGGGGGGAGAGGGTGCGATCGGAGCTGAGATTTCTGCTGTCACTGTTCCGCCTCCAACAGGAAACAGACGGCCCCGCTTTTGCTTTCGGAACAGGTATTCTCCTCAAGAGGGAGGAGTTGGGCTTGGCTGTATTCCTACCCAAGATGGTTGACCTTTTGGGAGCAGAACCCTGTGGAGAAAACAGTTAAGATTTCAGTCCAGATCGGTCATCCCTTCCCCACACCACCTCCTGGTGGTGGTAGGGGCAGGTGGGGTGAAAGAAAGAATTTCTAAGCAGAGACGCCAGGCGGAGATTTAATTTTCATTTCCATGACGAGGAAATTTAAACTCTTCATAGTTTTACTCTTTTGATCCATCACGATCTGCCTTTTGTCCCCATCTGGGAAACTGTTCCCCAAGTGACTGTTGCCACAAGTGAAATTCAAGCTACAGCTTTCATTCCTTCTCCTGGAGGCCTTCGCTACAGCCTCCAGCGCCACGGACCCCATCTGTCCCTGGTTTCTCCAGCAGACCTCTCTCTCTCTTCGTCTTCCTTCTGTCTGGTTACTCCTTCTCTGGATCCCATTCTTCTGTATCTCTGAATGCTGGTCATTACAAGGGTCCTTAACTGGGACTCTCCCCAGTTCAGAACAGCTCCAGATGACCCTGCCCACTGTGGTAGCCGAGGTCCTCGTGTCCAAGCTAGCACTCTCTCCCAAGTTCCCACAGATTTAGCTTTTCTTCCTCTATCCACTTAGCATCCTTCAGGCGCTTTCACCTAACAGTGTTAATAATCATATTATTGGTGTTTTCACTAACCAACACATAGCCCTTACAGAATGAAAAACACCAGGAGTTCCCATTGCGGCTCAGCAGGTTACAAACCTGACTAGCATCCGTGAGGACGTGAGTTCAATCCCTGGCCTCCCTCAGTGGGTTAAGGAGCCGGTATTGCCGTGAGCTGTGGTGTAGGTCACAGGCTTGGCTCAGATCTCACATTGCCAAGAAGAGAAGAGAAAAGAAAAAAAAAAAAAAGGAAGAAAAGAGAAATACCATTCTGAGTTGGAAATGTGCTTATCAATTCACTTAATCCTAATAATACTACAGCGTTGATATTTTTTTTAATTGCCTTTTCAGGGATGCACCCATGGCATATGGAAATTCCCAGGCTAGGGGTTGAGTCGGAGCTGAGCTGCTGGCCCACAGCACAGCAAAGCAGGATCCGAGCAGCACCTGTGACCCACACCACAACTTGCGGCAATGTGGGATCCTTAACACACTTGAGTGAGGCCAGGGATCGAACTCGAGTCCTCATGGATATTAGCTATGTTCCTTACCGCTGAGCTACGACGGGAACTCCAGCGTTGATATTTTTATCATTGTCCATTTTACAGCCGAAGAACATGAAGCAGTTTCTAAAATTAAACTAACTTTACCCCTTCATCTCAAAACGTACCTCCTCTCATAGTCACCACCACCTGCCCTCGCACCCAGCTTACACAACGTAAGCTCCTTCTAGGAGCTCCCTCTCTTACCTCCTAACCCCCTCCCGACAGCACTGCCCCCTTCTCGAATCTGCCCTAGTACAGCTGCGCCATCTCCGGGATGCCTGGAGCCACGTCCGAGTCTCAGCAGCCCCCACCTCATCTTCCACTCTGCTGCCAAGGCCGTCTCTGTAACTGGACTAGGGGGTCTGGCTCTGCCTCGCAGATGAAGTGAACTCTGCGGAGCAGGGCACACCGAGCCCTCTTGGATGTGTCTGCCCTGGTCACCCTCTTCAGCTTGTTCCTTACTGTTCACCGCTGCACACACCCAGCCCCCATCACACTCGCTGCTCAGAATCTCCTGAATGAGAACCTCTCATGCATCTTCACCTTGGCACGTACTATGCCTTCCACCCAGAAAACCCGTCCGAGTCATACTTGATCTTCAGCCTTCAGCCAGTGCTTCACGGGGCATCTCCGCTAGAAGCCTTCCGTGTGGACTCTCCCCCCAGACACCCCTTTCTCTGCTGCCAGCAGCACAGCAGCCTATATACACATGCCCAGCTCAGGACCTGACGTTGCCTTGTTGTTTACCTGCACACATACAGAGCACACAGTAGGCACCCAATAAATGCTCCAACCTACAGGTAGGAAATGACAACCTGAGCCTTACTCAAAGAACAAATTTCAACGTCTTAAGCTACAATTTGTACGCTCTCATTTCATAAAGAAAAACTGAGCCTCTCAGAGACTAGGTAACTTGCCTGAGGTCACTCTGGCAATCAATGACAGAACTACAATGCGAAACCATGTCAAAATCCACAGAGTTGTTAACCTCTGCACTGCAGAGTCTCCACTAGGACCCTGCTTTCTTGGTTTAATAAGTCATCAGTGGACAACTTCCAATAGACATATGTAAAGCCGATGACAGCTGAATTATACACTAGGTGAATTAAAAACTTAAGTAGGGCAATATCCTAAGAGAACACTGGAAAACAATGTAAAACTGGGCAAGAAAAACACGTAACTGCACCCAAAGATCTTCTCCCTCTACGGTAGAGCTGGCTAAGGTAATCCCCCAGAGAAAAACTGGTGAAAACCTTTAGCCAACTTACAAAGTGAATCTTTAACAAATCAGATTTGCTCTGCCTTTCAGAGTCCACATTCCACATCATTTTGAAATCCTGCAGTGTATAGGGCAGAAAGCGCCAGGATTCAAGTCAGGGGACCCGAGTTGGAAACTCCATTGCACAGCTCACCAGCTGTGTTTTAAGCAACTTCTATGAAGCTTTAAAATATAGCTAACAACTTCCCTGTTGCTACTGGAAAGAATAAATGACAATGTATAAAGCATCTGAAGATTTCTGGAAAAATTAAATGACATCTTATATG
Organism: Catagonus wagneri; assembly: GCA_004024745.2. Lineage (NCBI taxonomy): Eukaryota > Metazoa > Chordata > Mammalia > Artiodactyla > Tayassuidae > Catagonus > Catagonus wagneri. Next base: position 7,706,524 of record PVHT021183523.1, on the reverse strand, counting down.
TAAGACCCCTGAGCAAAGTAGTTCAGAGCAGGCATCAGAAAAAAATAGCCATTTCTTTCTGTTTAGATCATTCACCTTTACCTAACACACCATCACTGATACAGAACCTCTGTCCTGGGTAGCCACACTCAACCTGCACCAATTTTTTTTTTGGGGGGGGTGCTTTTTAGCGTCGTACTCTCAGCACTTGGAAGTTTCCAGGCTAGGGGCTGAATCAGAGCTACAGCTGCCGGCCTACACCACAGCTCACAGCAACTCTGGAACCTTAACCCACAGAGCGAGGCCAGGGATTGAACTTGCTTCCTCATGGATACTAGTCAGGTTCGAACACCTCAACTTGTACCAAATTAAAGTCAAATTCCTTTTTCCAGAGGAGAACCTTTCCGAAGTTGCAGACAAACCCTGCCTCAACCGCTGCGAGGCTGTCGGTGACCCAGGGATTCAGCTGACTCGAGGCCTAATCAAGCTCAAGACCAAGAGAGCACATTGAAAATGCACATGCCCCCAGCACTGTCTCAGCACAGATCCGGGGCAGATTCAGAACCTTTGGGGACTGAAGTGACCAAGAAACACGGGGGCTGCATCACACACAGAGGCAGCACTCCCTATTCAACAGTAAGCGCAGGACCCGTGGTCAGGGACGGCTTCTCCCAGCCCCTTCCCCATGATACACGGAAACGTGTAAGAGGTGAAGAGCGGCGTTAGAGGGAATTGCACCTACAACAGGTATCACTGGGGGGGGGAGGGAGTCTTTAATATCAGTCAAAAAGTGTCAGTGCTGAAAATACAGAAATCCTGACTACAAGATTCCCAAGAAGAAAGGGGCTTCTTCTCCAAGATGGCTTGGGATCCATTTCACACTGATAATTCTATCACTGTACTTCAGGATCACATTGCGAGCCTCAAAAACAGGCTTTCATTCTCTACAGGGGAAATAGGAAGCTCAGACTTATTAAATGCACATATCAGAAGAGCTTTCAATTTCAGAATTACACAACCAACTTATTTGCAAGGCAACAGTTATTCAAAACTTTTTGCTAGATTTGCTGCCAGCTGGAGATCAGTACACAAGGCACAGCCACAGTTGCTGTGACTGTGGGGTAGGCTGGCAGCTCTGATTCGACCCCTAGCGGGGGAAATTCCATATGCTGCAGGGGTGGCCCTAAAAAACAAAAGAATAGCTCCTAGAAGGACCTCACAATTCCCTATACACCCTGAAAACACTTATGACATCTCACCAAAGTTGACAAGTTTCATTCCTCTCAGACATAAGTTCTCCACAAAGATGGGTGCCCTCTGCCTTCCTACCGGCCTCAGCATCAACCTCCGCTCCCGGCCCTGAGGGCAGAAGCCCAAGGAAAGCCTACGTGTGGCTGAAAATGCAAGTCAGTGCCCCCTGCCAAAAACTGGATGGAGGACAAACAGATGAAGCTAATAGTAGCCTCCCAAACGTTCTAAAACTCAGAAAGCTTGTTTCTTCATGCTAGTACCAAAAATATATGCAAGTTTAAAGAAAAATAACCTTTGAACCACACGTGAATTCTAGTTTCAATGGAACGCCCAAATATCTGCCTGCTGCTGTAGAAAACACACTGCTTTTTCACTATTCATGAGTAAAACAGGCTGGGTTTATGAAGGACCAGCAATCAACACGTTAGGGCTGCAAGAGCCTTGAGACATCCACAAGTCCAAGCCTTTCACATTTGCATCTCACAAGACTGCTTGCCCAAAGTCAGACTAGCTGATCAGAGGCAGAATCTAGGATCCTCCTGTTCACAGGGTAGGGTTCAACTTGCCAGAGAAGCCTCTTCAGTGATAGACCAGGGGTTATTTTTATGATGATACCGTTTACCAGGACTCCCCAGCCATTTCTCAAATATGGTCCAATACACTTGAAAGATTACCAACAAGATGAAAGATAATGTGAGAAAAAGACTCACATACACATACACACACACATATATACACACATATGACTGAGTCACTTTGCTCTAAAGCAGAAATGGATATATTACTGTAAATCAACTACTTTTTAAAAAAAATTAAAAGTTCATAAACAAGAGTTTTTCTTCATAACTATAAAACAGAATCATATTTAACTTCAAATAATAAATTACACTAAAATATTAAAGTAACCTGTTCTTTTCAGCTTACTATTAACAGCAATGTTGATACTCAATACAAACTACTGAACTTAAGGGGTTTTCCCCCCCAATATGCAGGTTTCCTAGATTGTAACGAATTAACATTCTAAAATGTACTGACAAGACAAAGAATTACTGAATAACATATATATATACTCAAAAGCCCACCAAGTTCAGCAATATTATTGACTGGCAGTGGATAACCAAATGCTGATACATCGCTCTGTTTCTGCCTTTATTCCCCGAAGCAGGCAAAAATTTCACTTACCAAAAACAGAGAACCGCAGTCAAACGTCTCATTCATAATTTCCTTTTTCAGCTGCTGTTTTGCCATCAGTGTCCCATTTTCTTTTTCACCCTTCTTTTCAGGGCTAATCCTATCGATGTTGGAAGTGTAGGTCATTTCCAAACATTCTGTACTTTCCATTTTAACAGGGAGTTCATCTTTGATTTTCTGAAAAAAGGCAGCCACGGGCCCAGTTTCACATGCTGAGTTAGAAGAACTCGCTTTGTCAGCATCTTCCTGATTCGATTTCACGGCAGATGTTGTTCTTGGAATCTTGTGTGAAGCATTTTTAGAATGAGTTGTAACATGCACAGCCTGGCTCGTGATGAGTTTATTAAACTGCTGCTTGTGCGTCTTGTTAATTAGGATCTCTGCTTTGGGTTCTGCATTCAAGTCAGATGTTGGTGTTTTGTTCGAAACTGTCAACTGCCTTGAGGAAGACACTGATGAGGGCAGTGAGGCACCAGTCAACTGAGATGAGGGGACGGCCTCCGACAGAGCAGGGTCCTTGGGCTGTAACACTCGTCTGGATATAACTTTCGCTTTAACGTTCTTGAAGTTTGGTCTTGGGTAACTTATAATTTCAGTGCTTCTAGCTTTGCTGCCTACAGGGGTATTTGCTTTGGTTGTTGATTTTCCTAGATTAGGTTTAGACATGTTCATCTGTGCCCCCTTGAGGTTTGGTAAATTTCTAAGCTCTCGATTACTCTTTGGAACTTTATTGCATTTATCCGTCACGTCGATGGGTGAAACAGAAAAGACCGCCTTTGTGGGTTCTAGGATTGGTGTGGACATGCAAGCCAGGTTATCTGTATCAATGGCCATATTATCTGCACCCCAACTCAGTTCAAAGGATGAAGCCACCTTTTGCCCTGCCACGCTTCTGTTTAGTAACCATTCTATGGTGTGATTTTGGGTTCCCAAATCCTCTCCATTGGAGGCAACTGGTGTGTCTTTAGCCACAGTGACTTGATGTGCTGGGTCTAGCACTCGGGTTGTGCTTTTATCAAAAGCTGGCACCAGTAAAGAGCATTCATCATCTATAAGACAATTAGACACTGTTTCTCTTAGATTTTGGCCCATTTCCTTTTGCCCATATGAGCTCCATGAATGCATCTCACTCACTGGTTCATCTTTAGATGTACAAAAGAACTCTTGTAATACAGACCCACTGGAGACATCCATGCCTTCAGAAACTGGTGTCAGAGCTTGTATCTCCTTTTCTGCGCCTAGTCTCTGCTGTGCCCCATCTGGGTATTCACTGGTGACCTTTCCTGAAGAACAGCGACACTCACTTCCAATATCTGGAACGACAACATCAGTTTGCATCACCACCTCAGAAAACACTGTGTAACCTGTGTCCTGGGCCTCTGATGCTGGGGCTTGAGGGTTTTCAAAGCTGTCTCCATCACAACGCGTTTCTCTCCCAGGTATCTCATCAACACGGGAGAATGCAGGGAGGGAACAGGAGAGAGATGCATTTCCATTTCGCGTGCTGGTTCGCGGCAGGCTTGCAGTAGAATGCAAAGCCTGACTCTTTTCGATGGTGGGACTAATTACAAAGGTATCGTGACTGTTATCCATTTTCATGTCAAATGTCCGATTTAACGCCAAGGCACTAGAGTCATCTGCAGTGACTCTACCCAACAAGTTCAAATCATCCTTGTTAGGTTTCCACGCAGAAGGCAGAGATGTCTCAACACTCTGGTCCTGAAAGGATTCCAGGGAATGACAAGTGTTAGGCTTGGATTCCTCAGAATTTATAACACATGCAAAAGACCGACATGCAGAATCCTTATACATGTCTAATACCTCCTTAGTAAGGAAATCACCTGAAGACTTCTGGTGATCAAGTACGTCAACACTCTGAGGGTTTAAAGAAATTGTTTCAGCAATGTCCACCACAGAGCTGGTTTCATAATCAACCACCATGTCATCTGGGTTGGGAGAATTCCAGCTCACACCGCTGGCTGAAGAGCTTTGGGTAGGTGGTGATTTTTGGTTGTATGCGTATGTGTTTCCATTTTCATCACCGATATATAAGGACTGCAGTTTGTCTTCGGTCTGGTCATGTGAATTATCATCATTCATCCTGAATATTAACTTTAAACCTCTGCCACTTTGTTTCTTCTTTCAATCCTTTCAAGTAAGAGGGAAGGAAGATCTGTTCATCTCCTAAGTTTTTCAGCGCAGTTGGAAGCGTCCTAGTCCAAGATGCTTTGACGTTAAAAATGGTTTGTTGTTGCCTGGAAGAAATAAAATATTTCTAATTAATATCTAATAAGTGAAACATTAACAAGTCATCACTTGATTAATTTCGGTTGCTTTATTTTTACATTTAGAAGCTTTAACTGTGGACAGGGGTAATTAAGATATTAGCTAAAGAATCACCCTCTTTTTCAAACGTACTTTTTCATTTGAGGGAACGGACAGAACGGAAGACAGAGTGGCTGCTAAAACTGCCCCTCACATCCGAGATTCCCCCTTTCTTACGCACCATGGAAAAGGAAGCTAAATCTGACAACAGCCTTTCCTTCTGTTTGGCTGACAGAAAGATCATTGGTCTTAATATGCCTAGGACAGTCCCAAATTATGCCTATTGTCCCAACATAATAAAAAATAATGCCCCTTTCACTTTCAGAAAGGTCCGCTATGGTTTCCATGGGCAGTGATCACCAGACGGGCTAGGCTGGCACAGCCAATGAGCTCAAGATCAACGGAGATCTGGGGCACTAGCATTTCTCTTTCCTCTCCTTTCACTGCCCATCTCAAACACACTCCATTTCAAAGCTGAAAAAAAGAAAAAAGTTGTTCATGCTTAATAGTGAAGGTGGTATTCTATTGGAAGTTCCTAAAAATGTTCAACAGAGTCACCCTCCAACAGCGCAATTTTACTTTTAGGTGTCTGCTAAAGAGAAATGAAAACATACCTCCACGTAAAAACTTACACACCAATGTACACGATTCTTAACAGAAGCATTATTCATAAGAACCCCAAAGTGGAAGGAACCCAAATGTCCATTAACTGGTAAGCAGATAAAAATGTATATACATGCAACAGGATAGATTTTTCAACAAGAAAGGAATGGAGTATTGACACATGCTACAACATAGATACAATATTTTGTAAGTAAAAGAATATTTTAAACCAAAGTAAAAATATTAGTAAAAGAAGCCAGTCACAGAGGACTACGTATTGTGTGATACCGAACACGTGAACGTTCAGAACAGGCAAATCTAGAGACAGAAAGTAGACGGCTGGCTCTGCAGAGCTGAGAAGGAACGGGAGGGAGGGAATGAAGCGTGACTTCTATTGGGAATGTCTTGCTTTCTTTCTTCCTTTCCTTTTTTTCTTTGTCTTTTTAGGGCCACGCAGCATATGGAAGTTCCTAGCCTAGGGCTTGAACATAGCTGCAGCTGCTGGCCTACGCCACAGCCACAGCCACAGCCACGCCAGATCCAAGCCGTGTCTGTGACCTACACCACAGCTCAAGGCAACGCTAGATCCTTAACCCACTGAGCGAGGCCAGGGATCGAACCCCCGTCCTCATGGATACTAGTCAGATTCATTACTGCTGAGCCTTCATGGGAGCTCTAGGAATATGTTGCTTTTGAGGGCAATGAAAATGCTCTAAAGATTATGGTGATACAGATGTCATATGAAATCTCTTATAACCGGAGTCTAAAACACTGCACAAATGAACATCTCATCAGAAAAGAATATCACGAACTTGGGGAACAGACTTGTGGTTGCCAAGGGGGTGGGGGAGGAGGTGGGAGGGACTGGGGATAACTAGTGCTTTAATGATGGAAAAGCAAGGAGATCCAACTGTATAGCACGGGGAACTAGATCTAATCACATGTGACGAATCCATATATGTACATGTAACCGGGTCACCATGCGGTGCAGTTGGAAAATCTGACAGAAATCTGTAAACCAGCTATAATGCAAAAAAATAAATAAATTATAAAAAAAAAATAAAGATTATGGTGATGGTTGCACAATGCTATAAATATACTATTGCACAGTTTTTCAACAAAAATCATTAAAGACAACCCATGAAAGCTTTCAAATCCAAGGATTTTTGCAAATAATTTAAAATATTAGGCTATTGGTTAAATTGAAGTGCTAAGAAAGTCCCAGATATTCAAGCTAGGACTGCAAATAAGTCTTACAGATATTCACTTGGATTTACTTTCTAATCTTGGTATTTAATGCCAATCAAGTATCACGGTTCCAAAGAAATAAAATATCCACGAGGATGAAAATGACACTGTAACCTATAAATGTGTGAATTAAGAGTAGATCCCATTAATTTTATTTTGCAGTCTTTTCTCTGTGTTCAAACTTACTTCAATGACCTAAGTACAACCAGGAGAAAAGGACTGATGGAGTAACTGAAAGGATCAGTATCTTCCCCAACAGTGCTCTGTGTCACCAGCTGTGCATTCAGAAACCAGTCTTTACCAGGGCCAGAAAGAAAGGCCTCAGTGTTTATCTCAACTGCATCTCATATACGTGTGCACACACTCACAAGAGGCTCTGATCTCAAAACAGGTGCTATATGATTTATATAAACTGAGGGAAAATATAAATTGGTCTTTTCCCACCACAGCTCTTTACTTAATAAAGAAATTGCTGATATAACAGATTTTGACTAGTGCCTTGTAAAAGCTTTTATGAAACACAGCTTAATATTTTTAATTCTGGTGTACGAAGGAATTTGAACTAAATGTTTAAATCAAGAAGCCCATATATTTTTTCAGACTTATATGCGTGGTTTATAATGTCACAAAGCACTAAATATGCTACCCCTTTCTGTGTCCATGAAAGCCAGTACTTGTTTAAGAGATGCTGGTATAAGTAGACAGGAGCACTGAAACAGAAGCATTTAACATAAATCATAGAAGTTATTTGTATAAACAGCCATTAACTTTAATTCATGGAGCTTTTACTCTCTAAGATCCTTCTTCCAAAGTACATAAAACATGATTTTAAAAAAAACTGGGGAAAAAAAATGGGTATGTCAAAGCATTTCAAGTTATTTTTTAAATAAATATACACCAGGATAATTTAACACCACCAATTCCATGTAATTCTATGTTTAGTAATAAAGTTAGAAACAAGCTAAGTATTATTTATTTATAAATAGTATTGCATTATCTTTGCAATCTTTGACTACCCGTTTCCTTTGGAAAAACTTCCCGGAATAAATGCATCACTGAACCAAAGGCTATCATTTTAAGGTTCTTGACACAGTTTGCCAAACTTTTATTTATTTATTTATTTATTTTAGGGCCACACCTGTGGCACAAGGAAGTTCCCAGGCTAGGGGTCAAATCAGAGCTACCACTGCCGGCCCAGGCCATAGCCACAGCAATGCAGGATCCGAGCCACGTCTGTGACCTACACCACAACTCAGAGCAACACTGAATCCTTAACCCACTGAGTGAGGCCGGGGATCAAACCCTCATTGTCACGGATCCTAGTTGGGTTCGTTAGCCACGGAGCCATGAAGGGAACTCCAAGACAGTCTGTCAAACTTTTAAATGAAAAACTTCACATCCAATTTTATAATTTGTTCCTCTAACTGGGAAGAGACTGCCCTCACTTTTGAACCCTTAACTTATGCTTTTGAACTTCCTTCTCACATAGGTAATACTCCTTCTGTGGAAAATAATTGGAGATTTTTTTTACTAGTCATGGAAAATGTTCTAAATCCCATTCGAGTTTACGCCTTCTATGTAGAGAGAGCTCAGTCAGTGTAACATCCCTGCCCTTTTGCTGTCCTTTTACTCACTCCAGAACAAGAATGTATTCTGTAAATTCAGGAAGAACTAGCTGGGCAAGGGAGAGGGCGAGGCAACAGTGGTACTGGCCTCGGGGAATGAATTTTAAGACAGGCTCAGTGACAGCGCCCCGTGGAGCCCCTGGAGCCTGAGCAAGGGAGAAGTCAGCGATCCTGACCCTGTCTTGAAGTTTTTGATATTTTGTTCATCGTGGATTTTTTTTTCCATTTAATTCTGATTCTTAAAATAATACATTAGGAGTTCCCGTCGTGGCTCAGTGGTTAACGAATCCGGCTAGGAACCATGAGGTTGCAGGTTCGATCCCTGGCCTTGCTCAGTGGGTTAAGGATCCGGCATTGCCGTGAGCTGTGGTGTAGGTCGCAGACGCGGCTCGGATCCCGCATAGCTGTGACTGTGCCGAAGGCCGGCGGCTACAGCTCCTGTTAGACCCCTAGCCTGGGAACCTCCACATGCCGCGGGTGTGGCTGTAGATAAGCCAAAAAGACAAAAAAAAAAAAAAAACATCATTTACCTTAATCACTGCAGCTTTTTGGTTTCACCCACCCTATCCTAGTCTTAGCCCGGCTGCCCAGAGAACACAAGCTCTACTCTGTGCCCAGCTCCTACCCTCTGACCCAGAACAGGCCCTGTCCCTACAGTGGGAAGGGGTGAGGGGAGGGTGGAAGGCGCTAGGGTGGCACGGGTGAGGTCTGCCCTGTTTCTGCCCTATAGTGACCAGCAGGCATCTCAAAGGCAGCTCTGTCCCTCACACTTGCTTTCATCTACAACTCATCTATAATTATAGACGGATTCTACCATTAGACTCTGCTTATAGCTCATCTCTAATAAGCTATCCGCCTTACTCTGTTCATTTCTCAAACGGTTCCTAACCAGAGAGAAGGCGGCGGCAAGAATCACGCTCAAGCGTCAACAGCCAAACGTGCCCATGTGTTGGCCACACTCAAGCAGAGTTCCCGGAGGCCAGGCCCTAGGATCGGAGAGGAGAGGGAACCACAAGATCCCCCAGGAAGGCTGCAGTGGCTGTGGCAGCCTAAGGAAGCCTGTGGGGCTTCGGGCTGTGGCTCTCCACAAACCACCGCGGGAGGACTTCTGTATTTTAACCACCAGCTCGGCCACTCTGAATAGCAGTCTTGCAAAGGCGGTTATTATTTATGGTGCCCTCTCAAAGCTGTAAATACGTTACACGAGGCAAGCAAACGTGAGAAATTAACAAGGAGTACGTGTGCACGAGCAACGCTGCTGGACTTACCCGGCTTCTGCAGAGGCCGAGGCGGACGGCGCTCGGGTTCCAGGCAGCAGCCGGAGCTTCTGTCACACTGGTGGTTTGCAGCCTGTACCCTAGGACCCAGCTCGCGTTTTCAGTTGGGATGCCGGTTTTATTGACACAGACTGGGAAAGAAGCTTTAAGCCTAAGACCCATACATTCTTTTGACCTGAGTGAGAAACTCCAGCTCCTGGCAGCCGTGCCCTGGGGGGAGCAGCTGTTTCCAGGGGAGGGCACGCGAGTCTGCAACCTGAAGAAAACAAGGTGTGGGATGCACATCGGAAAGAAAGCCACGCAGGCCCTGGCACAAGGGCAGGCTGTTAGCAGGCTGCCTCCCTGTGCGTGGGACCCACCGGGACTTTGAACCTCCCCCGGCAGGCATGCGCAGAAAGCAGAGGCTTCATCAGACTCCGGCCAGACAGGAGCGTGGCTGAGGCTCGGCCACGACTGCGGGGAAGAGACATCACAGACCCGCTCGGACACCGGCGGTCTACAGAACACATGCACTGCTTTAATGTGCAAGAGTCCCATGTGCCCTACAGAAAACAAGAATGTTCCCAGCTTTAATTTTATTTTATTTTTGCTTTTTAAAGGCCATACCTATGGCATATGGAAGTTCCCAGGCTAGGGGTAGAATCGGAGTTGCAGATGCCAGCCTACACCACAGCCACAGCAACACAGAATCTGAGCCACGTCTGCGACCTACACCACAGCTCACGGCAACGCCGGATCCTTAACCCACGAAGCGAGGACAGGGATCAAACCCACATCCTCATAGATGCTAGTCGGGTTTGTTTCTGCTGAGCCACAGTGAGAACTGCGAGCTTTAAATTGTGGACGACTGATCTGGCAGATGATGCTCGACAGGTGACCCCAAACCCCACCCTGTATTCAGAGACGAGGAGGGCACGTGGACAGCGGAGGCTGGGAACCATGTGGGGGTCTTCCAAAGTCTCAAGAGTCACAACATCCCCCTGCCCGCCCCCCCCCACACACACACCAACAAAGTTCTTCCGACCAGCACTCGATTAAACAGAGGTGACTCTGCCCCAGGAGTCGGGCTTCTCAGACTTCAGCAGATCCAGAGAGAGAGGCAGGAGAAAGCAGCTCGGGGCACAAACCTGAAAATGCCTGTCCTAAGCAAGTGAAAGAAAGTGTCACTCAGCAGGGGCTCCCCTGGGGCAGCAGGATGGTCTTCGGAAACACTCGACTGTTCTGGAAACTACTGCTCAGATGTGACTTTCCCTGCGCTACTATTTCAGGCTTAGGGAACTGCGCTGTTTTCCCCAATGTGCTGGTTTGGGAAGAGGAGTGAACGGGACCGTGAGGGCCTGTGTGCCCCTCGCACAGGGGCCGCTGAACTAACACAGCCTGCCGATGACGACACCCCTTCCCGTGGCGCAGCCTCGACTGTGGCTGCCGAGGAATCTTCACTCCTCCTCGGATTCACCAACACTTCAGCCTCATGGAACCCGAGGAGACCGGTTAGGATGCTTACCGGAATTCTGGTCTTTTCACTCAAAAACTCTCCAGAAAGTCAGCTCTAGGGGGGCAGGACTGGGGACGGTGGCTGATTTATTCACCAAAATACCCTCAACACTTCCAAGAGTACACAGAATGGGTTTTTGATAAACAATTGTTGAAATAATGAATACATGAAAGGGCCAAGAGAATTTGATTTTGGAGTTTGACTCCTATGGATTTTTTTCTTCTGTCTTTTTAGGGCCACGCCCACGACATATGGAGGTTCCCAGGCTAGGGGTTGAATGGGAGGTGTAGCCGCTGGCCTACGCCACAGCCACACCAGATCCAAGCCGAGTCTGTGACCTACACCACAGCTCATGGCAACGCCGGATCCTCAGCCCACTGAGCAAGGCCAGGGATGGAACCTGCATCCTTACGGATGCTAGTCAGATTCATTTCCACTGAGCCACGAAGGGAACTCCTCCTTTGGATTTTTAACACTTTTGGACTTTAACTTGCAAGGTTAGGCAATCCTTAAATTAATTTTCCCCAGGGAATCTGACAGTGGTAGAAGTTTATATTCAAATTTAGGCTTCACTATGTTATTGGCAACTTCACTTGGCATTGGCTCTTAGTGCTCTATATGGGACAACAGGGCAGTGCACCATCTGAGATCAGAAAGAGGAAAGTAACATGAAGCCCCAACCATCTGTCAGCGGTTTAACACCAATGTCCATGGGTGCTGGAAGAGAGCTGGGCTCCTAAACCACGATCAGCCTGGGACCCAGGCTGACTAAGGCTTCATCTCAGCAAAAACTTCCACAATCACCAACACTAGGAAAGGACCACAGCAAACGTCCACTCACTCTCTTTTTCCTAATTTTTATTTTATATCTTTTTAAATGGCTACAACCATAGCATATGGAAGTTCCCAAGAAAGAGACAGTCCACGCTGCAGCTGCGGCAACATCGCATCCTTTAACCCATGCAATGGGCCAGGGATCGAACCCTTGCCTCCACGGTGACCCATGCTGCTGCAGTCAGGTTCTTAACCCACTGTGCCACAGTGGGAACTCCATCTGCTCACTCTTAAAGCTCCTGCCTGGAGGTGACACGTCACTTCCACTCACATCTCAAAGCAGACAACAGGACAACCCTCAACCTCAGAAAAGCTGGTGAGTACATCCTAGCCATTTTCCCAGGAGTGAGAGAACTGGAAATACTTGGGCCAAGTGTGAAGGCAGGACCTTCACTAAGATCTGCCGTGAGGGTCACTAAAGCTCCTCCACTTGCATTACTACCACTTCGGCCCAGACCAGCGATTCACAGCCTTGAGGGAGGAAAAACGGGGAGGGGGAAGAGATGGGAAATAAGTGAAGGCATCCGTCTGTCACCAATACCTGATGGTTCTCAGCATGTGAAGGGGCTCTAATAATGAGTATTAGCAGAGACTGGCTACTGACCACACCCATTTCCTTTTATTCCTGGAGCACAGTCAGCAATATTTTCCTACCTCTCTTGCAAGTAAATGCCATGTGTTCTTGTCAACAGAACGTGAGCAGACACTCTGTGTTCCTCTTCTAGCCCTGGATCATAAACTCACATGTGATCCTTCCTGTTCCTTCTCCTTACAGGGCTCGTTCAGGTGAATGAAGGAGGACGCATGCTGAAATGTGTTAAGGGCGGTGGAGGAGTTCTCACTGTGGCTCACAGCAGGTTACGAAGCTGACTAGTATCCAGGAGTATGTGGGTTCAATCCCTGGCCTTACTCGGTGGATCAAGGATCCGGCGTGGCCGTGAGCTGTGGTGTAGGTCACAGACACGGCTCGGATCCCAAGTTGCTGTGGCTGTGGTGCAGGCCGGCAGCTACAGCTCCAAACTGACCCCTAGTCTGGGAATTTCCATATGCTGGGGGTACAGCCCTAAAAAAGCAAAAAAAAAAAAGTTAAAAGAAAGAAAGAAAAAGCGTGGTAGGAATGGAGGGAAGCATCCTGCAACCCTGAGTCACTGCTGGGAGGTTTACTGCCCACAAGCAAACACTCATTCTGGACCTCAAGTGAGCAAAAACTAAATTAGTATTACGCTTGAATTCAACTATTTTTAAGGTTTTGAGTGGGAGAGTGGAGGTAGAAATTTACATTCTCTCTCTCTTTTTTTTTTTTTTTGGTGTTTTTAGGGCCGCACCAGTGGCACATGAAGGTTCCCAGGCTAGGGGTCGAAGCGGAACTACAGCAGCTGGCCTACACCAGTCACAGCAACACAGGATCCGAGCTGCATCTGCGAGACCTACACAACAGCTCATGGCAATGTTGGATCCTTAACCCACTGAGTGAGGCCAGGGATCGAACCCACATCCCCAAGGATACTAGGGTCCAAAACCCACCAAGCCACATAGGGAACTCCGGCAATTTACATTCTTAATACTGTAACTCCTTTGGAAGAAGGCAATAATCATGAAGAACTATCTCATTACAATCTTTTGTCTTGTCAAAATAAATTTTTAAGTCGGCACTTGCTAAATATGGAAAAACCACAGTACCTACAAATACTTGCAGATACAAATAGGGTAGCCAATTCCATTTGCCATGTCTTCCTACCCACTGATGATGGGCAGACTCCTAAGCTAATAGCATCTGACCACAGCCAGGAAAAAGGGTAAATTTATGCACTTGCATTTGATGGAAGAAAATTCTACCTACCAAACAATCATTTAGAATAATGCATGTCCCCAGTTCCGTTTTCTTCCTTAAATCCTACCAAGTTTGCTTCTTCCAAGAAGTCTTCAGATGTTAACCTAGTCCAAAGGTTGGCAAACTATTTTTCTAAAGGGCCAAACAGTGTTAGGCACTACAGTCCACATCATCTCTGGTGCGTTTATTCAACCCAATGGTTGAAGAACAAAAGCAGCCACACACAATACATAACTGAGTAAGTGTGGCCATGTCCCAGTTAAAGTGACAGAAACAGGCAGTGGCTGGATTTGGCCCTCAGGCCACAGAATGCTGATCTGAACTAGTCCCTTCTCAAATACTCAGCACTAGCTGTCATCTGCTCTGTACTATCATTAAAAATATATTGTTTTTGATTTCGTTTTTATTTCTTGACTCTTTCAGTGAGGTTAACCAGTACAAGGACAGTATAGTCTTAACTCTTTGGGTACAATCGATATTTACCTTGATAAAAACACAAAATCAGGTGCCATGGGGCTTCTTCTAAATTATCCAGTAACAAAAAATAACCACCAAAAAGTAGCTCTTGGTTTTCACAGCTCCTCCCTATTGACTCATATAAATTACCAGATGAAGTTATACGACAGTATAACTTAAGAGAACTTCATGCTAGCATTAGTTTACCTTTGTGAAAAAATAAAAAGCCTCATTAATTGTGACCTTAGAGGCAGTTTCAAAAGAGTTGCCACCAAGTTCAAGTTTGTTATGGCTGTCAAAGACCATAAATCTGAAAGCAGATTCCATAAGCAAAACCAAATCTTATCAGTATCAATGCAGGTTTAAGGACAAGATAAAAAATTTGGTCATTTGAGAGTTCCTGTTGTGGCTCAGCTGTAACTAACCTGACTAGTATCCATGAGGACATGGGTTTGATTACTGGTCCCGTTCAGCGGGTTAATGATCCGGCACTTCCATGGGCTGTGGTATAGGTTTCAGACACAGCTCGGATCTGGCATGGCTGTGGCTGTGGCTGGCAGCTACAGCTTCAATTCGACCCCTAGCCTGGGAACTTCCATATGCCATGGGTGTGGCCCTAAAAAGCAAAAAATAACAACAACAAAAAAGTTTGGTCATTCAATGTCCACAGCGAACCACATACAAGTATACCCAGTAAAGCAATTAATCGCCGTCCTTGATCAGACTCTGAAGAGATGGGAAAACGTGTCAGTCCCACCCAAAGGCTCCCGTCACTGGGTCTCTTCCTGCTGTTCCAGGCTTTCCTGAGCTCCTGTGCCTCCAAATCCCTCCAAATTCTAACCTGACTGCAACCACTGGTAGGTGCCTACCCTTTATTCATCCTGCCCTTCTTCCCTGTTAGCAGAAACCTTAGCTTGTCCGAGTGTCCACCCTGTCCCACGTAACTGAGGAAAAGATGCCATGCCAGCTCAGGAGTAAATTCTGACTGTTCTAATCCTGTCACGGAGGTCCTGATTTTCCATGGAGTCTAAGAAAAATCAATAAATGACCTGGGCCCTTAAGATTTATTGTGTTTGGATGGTGACTAGACTTAATGGGACGATCATTTTGAAATGTAGAGAAAAACGGAATCACTACGTTGTATAACAGGAATTAACAGTGTTGTGGGTCAACTGTACTTCAAAAACACGCAGACTCACTCTTAGAGAAAGATCAGATGTGTGGTTATCAAAGCAGGGAAGGGGGCTGGATGGCTGGATGACTGCAGGAGCGTGGTCAAAAGGTAAAAAATTCTAGTCGTAAGAGAAGTAAGTTCCAGGCATGTAATACACAACATCATTAACTCTACTGTATGTTATATATGAAAGCTGTTGAACAGGAAAGTCCAAAGAGTTCTCATCAAAAGGAAATATTTTTCTCTTTAATTTTTTATCTATGAGATAGTGGATGTTCTCTAAACTTAATGTAGTAATCATTTCATAATGTACGTCAAATCATTATGCTACACCTTGAACTCATACAGTGCTGTAAGTCAATTTTAACTCAATAAAGTGAAGAAAAAAATAAGACTGTTTTCAGTTTCGGCTTTCAATGAGTATAAACCTAACGATAACAAAAATAAAGAACAGACTCCTACTTAGGCTCAAAGTTTCAACAAAATCTTTCCATTTGAAACTCACAAGCTGCTAGGAGGGATTCAAATGCCAAATTTAACCTTGAGGACGATGGTAATTTAGCAAAAACAATGCACACGTACCATCATACAAAAGTGACAAAGTTACGATAAAAATGCCGACAAACAAAATAACACTGCCAGGAATATTTCATTCCAGAACTAAAAACATACAGGACTGCCTTTCCCTACTTCTCCTAAAAGACAAAGGCCATCATCCTTCCTCATATGAAGACATACAATTCCAATACAGCACACTTACTCATTTTTTCCCTTTTTTTTTTTTTTTTTTTTTCCTGTTTTAGGGATGTACCTCGGCGTATGGAAGTTCCTAGGCTAGGGGTCCAATCGGAGCTGCAGCTGCCGGCCTCCAACACAGCCACAGCCCCAACTCAGGATCCGAGCCCTGTCTGCAAACGACATCACAGCTCACGGCAACGCCAGATCCTTAACCCACTGAGCGAGAGCAGGAATAGAAAACATATCATCTCGGATATTCGTTGGGTTCATGACCACTGAGCCACAAAAGAAACTCCAGCATGCTTATTACTCTTTTTCTGATTTGATGTCATTACCAATTTTTAAAATATTTGTTTACTTGCATAGGGAAAAAAATGAGAACAAGAAAATTCAACAGTATGTGATACTTTAATCACAAACCTCACTATCTGAAGGCACAAACAAGTAATTAGAGCGCAAGGAGGCCAAGCAAGGTTGCAGAGAACATATACCACAGGCTGCAAGGCAGGACAGCCTGCAGCACCCCAGGACGACCCGGGAATTAGACACGTAAACACCAGAAGGGAGGGAGGGGCCGGCGGGGCTCATGGCAGGGAGATTCCTAGGGAGACTGCCTGTAATTCTCCCCCCAGGAACCTGCCAAAACCCTGTGCGTGTAGACAACTAACTGCCCCCGTTCAGGAAACAGCCACATCATCTTGGAAGAAACTGGAGAGACCCTTCAAACTGAGAGCGACCGGGCTCAGAGGAGGCTCAGAGTGAGGCATGAGGGTGCAAACGGCCAAGTTTGGTGAAACGCTCCATACTGCATAGCAGGGCTACCAGCCACTTCCTATGCTCAGCTCCACAATGAGCTTATAATCACCAGGCTTATAGGCTTCAGGCAAAAGAGGACTGTTCTTTGCACAAACTAAATTAAGGCCAAGGGAAGACCTACAGCTACTGACACCAGAGGTCTCACAAGTACCATGCCGCCAAGTGGGTGTTAAACCCTGCCCCCAACACAGAGCGTCCCCTGCTTTCTATTTTATTTTATTTTTTTTTCCTTTTAGGACCACAGCTGCAGCATATGGAGGTTCCCAGGCTAGGGGTGCCATGGGAGCCGCAGCCACCAGCCTCCGCCACAGCCACGGCAACATGAGTCCCAGTCGTGTCTGCAACCTGCACGGCAGCTCATGGCAACACCTGATCCTTAACCCACTGAGCAAGGCCAGGGATCGAACCTGAGTCCTCATGGATACTAGTCCGGTTCAGTAACTGTTGAGCCATGACAGGAACTCCTTCCTTCGATTTTTAGATGTTCAACTTTAGAAAGGAAGCCAAGCATCAACCCCATATTTGAAGACGTTTTCTGATTAAAAGCGAAAAATGAGAAAAATTCTCAGAGGAAATTGACGCAATGCAGACAAGAGAACAAAAAATAAGAAAATCTATAATTAACAGCCTGAAAAAAACATGTATCATGATTTCCTGCAAAAACATGGTATTTTTAAAAATACATAAGCAGAATGTAAGAATGCTCAGACACAGTTTAAGAAATTAGCTCCCTTCGAGTTTTCGTTGTGGCTCAGCAGTAACAAATCCAACTAGTATCCATGAGGATGCAGGTTCGATGCCTGGCCTCACTCAGTGGGTTAAGGATCTGGCGATGCCATGAGCTGTGGTGTAAGTCACAGACTCGGAACAGATCCGGTGTTGCTGTGGCTGTGGCGTAGGCTGACAGCTGTGGCTGTGGCATAGGCTGGCAGCTGTAGCTCCAATTTGATCCCTAGCCTGGGAACTTCCATTTGCTGCAGGTATGGCCCTTAAAAAAAAAAGCAAAAAAGAAATTAGCTCCCTTGTGGCACAGTAGCTTCAGGATCTGGCACTGTCACTGGAGCAGCTTGGGTAGTTGCTGTAGCAAGGTTCAGTCCCTGGCCTGGCAACTTCCAAGTGCCATGGGCACAGCCAAAAAGAAAGAAAAAAAGTAAACTAGCTCAGAAATGTAAGCAAAAGATACACACACACACACCAAAAAAAAAAAAGAAAGAAAGAAAAAGGGGAAGGATTTTTTTTCCCCATTAAGGATTCACTCAGGCGACCTAGCATTCAACTCATACCGTTATCAGAAGGAGGGAAAAAAAATTTTTTTCTAGGTAAAAAAAAAAAAAGTGTCAAAGAAATAACCCCAAATCTTCCTAGAGCTGATGGACAAAATTCTCTAAATTGAAGAGGTGCTTTGTGTGTTCTACACAATAAATGAACACAATCTGACCGCTTTACATCACTGATACTTTAGAACAGCTTGATTACAGCGGCAAACAGCAGCCCACATATGACGGCTCTACACAAAACTATCCCCCACACTTTCCACGATCTGCACACAACGACGCAGAGGCATCAAGTACTACTATCCTCACTTCATACTTGAGGAAACTGAGGCACAAAGCGTTCAATCACTTGCCACAGGTGTGTAGCTAGAAAGTAGTGACGCCAGCCAGTCTGTCCCCTAAAATACTTCCAGAGGCAAAAAGGAAAAAAAAAAGCCTTAGAAAAGACCAGTTATCAGGAGACTTGCCTGCTGTATCACTGAAAGCTGGAAGACAACGACACAGCATCGTGCAATTTCTGAGAGAAATTTTCAAACTGGAATTCCAACCCTGCCAAACCACAGATCAGACAGGAGCGTGGCTCAAGAGCTTCTTGGGCACAGAGCTCCTCCCACTTTCCTCTCCCACGCGCCTTCTCGGGATGCGCGGACGGACATCGCGCACGTGAAGAATGAAACCGAGGCGGCGCACCGTCAGGGAAACAGAGAACCCCAGGGGAGGAAAGAGGAGGGACTCTCCAGGAAGGCCTCGGTGACGGCCATGTCCCCGGACGGCACCAGGAATCCGGAGGGCCATCACACGCTCTCCAGGAAAAGACGCAGAGCTGACCAGCACTGGGAAGATTTAACCCATTCAAAGTCTGAGCTGAGGGAAGTGCTTGTGAAGGATATGAGCTGTTTGTCAGATTTTAAGTAAGCAGAAAAAAGCGGTCGTACGAGAAAGAAACAGAATACACCACTTGGATCACAGAGATATTATTCACATAGTCGTATTTTGATTTAAAAGATGGAAGTAAATAAAAGAAATGGTGACGAGAGACGAAGCATGATTGCCTCTGAGAACACAGTGGGCTGTTCTTTCACATAACCCTTTCAGCAGCACTACTTATCTCCTTAAACGACAAGCATATAATCAAAATCAAGGAATCGGGTAGAAATTATTTTGAACCTTTACGATCTATCTGGCTTTCTCCTTCCATTAAGAAGCATCTTACGGAGTTCCCGTCGTGGCGCAGTGGTTAACGAATCCGACTAGGAACCATGAAGTTGCGGGTTCAATCCCTGGCTTTGCTCAGTGGGTTAACGATCCGGCGTTGCCGTGAGCTGTGGTGTAGGTTGCAGACGCGGCTCGGATCCTGCGTTGCTGTGGCTGCGGCGTAGGCCAGTGGCTACAGCTCCGATTAGACCCCTAGCCTGGGAACCTCCACATGCCGCGAGTGCGGCCCTAAAATGACAAAAGGCAAAAAAAAAAAAAAAGAAGCATCTTACCAAATAAGGCCTCTATCTTATAATTCCTTTTAAAACCCTGAACAGTTTAGCTCTTCTCTGGGCTGCTTTTGGGAGAAACCAGTGGAGGACAGACAGGGCTCCACAAAGAAACACGAACTTGAGCTGCAAGGAGCCTTTTCCTGATTTATTCAGCTGCTGCTCTACCCTAGTGGTCCCCGTCACTGGCCCCTGCCTGCTTCAAGCCAGTATTCACGCCTCAACACTTTCCTGCTACCTCTGGCCAGTTATGGACCATATCAAGGTCAAAGGCCAAATTCAGCTCTATTTACACATCAAAGCTAAAAGGCTCTCTTGTAAAACACATCCTCATATCAGAAACATTAAAATGTGCTGGAGTTCCCGCTGTGGCACAGCAGGTTAAGAATTTGGTTTTGCTGCAGCAGCTGTGGCTCAGATTCGATCCCTGGCCCGGGAACTTCCATATGACAGGGGTGTGACCAAAAAAGAAAAAAAAAAAAGAACATTGAAATGTGAAAACGTGCATCTCAGAAACGCTGAAATACCATAACTTGTTAAAACAAAGTTCAATACTTTGGCAAAATTACTGACTCTTAGCGTTAAAGGAGCCCTTAAAAATGATCTATGAAATATTAACTCTAATCTGACATTTAAATCTTCTTATACTGTAATCAACCGAATCTACGCCATGGTTCTTGGCAGTTCCCATTCTCCCTGTCTAGACCCTCCCTGTCCAGAGTCAAAGTACACTACAGTATTTGGGGCGCACAGTCTAGCCTGGGAGACAGAAAACCTCAATTAAGTGGCAAAATCAAGTCGATTTCCATCTCACGCAGAAGTCTGCATTGGTTGTCCAGGACGAATGGACCCAGCTGTCAGGGACCCAGGCTCCACCACTCTTGCTCTTTGCTGTGTAGCCCCAAACAGCACTGTCTGTGTTTCCTTGAACAGGGCAGAGGGGTCAAGAGGCTACGAAGACGGAAGCTACCTCCATATAACTAACACACCACACAGATGCCAGTGCTCACAGCTTCATCACACGGCCAGACCTGCCTACAAGGCAGGCTGGGAAATGGATGCTAGTACAGGCTACCTACCCCTGGCTGAAAATTCTATAAACGTTGACGAGGGGAAAGTGGAGACTGAGGGACAAACAGCCACCTCTGGGACACTTACCACAAACCAGTGCTGTATTCCACAGAGTCCCGCTCTTCATTAAGTGGTCTGTACTTGGCCACGTTTTCTAGAAACCAGGACACCCTCAACTTTCTGAAAGTACCTTGCTGGACTCAGGGAAGAAGCTATTGGAGACAGATGGTCTTTTCATCTTTAGCACGCAGACTGCATTAGATCCAGCACCTACGGAGGAGGGCTTAGGGACCTTAAAAGCTCGTAGATCACTCTGAGTTATTTTGACATAACAGAACATTTTAGTTGCTATCATAAAAATGGCCTATCAAGCTTTCAGTCTGGTTTTGCTCATCAATAAATAAAACTCCTTCAATAGTCTGCCCCTTAAGTGTAATTTACAGCGGGTGTGCTTTTGGATCTTGTGCTAAAATTTGCATTCGATCAGAAGCTACGGACTGGTAAAAATAACATGATGAATATAATTAGGGATACTACCTGAAACGTGTATTTCAGGTCCACCTGTGCTGGGCAGTTAGGTTCTGAGCTGCTGTAGAGTGGCCTAGAAGCACTTGTGTAGAGAAGTGAGACATAAGAAAGGATCAGTAAAGAACAGGAGTGATGAACAGATCACAACGAGAAATCTGTTTGCCTAGTGAAATCAGGGGAAAATACCATGTGGAAACAAAGTCAGGCAAAGCAACCAGAAGGAATCCCACTGGTTTTCAAGGGCAAAGGGGACTGGAAGACAGGAACAGCAAGAACCTCAGACCGGCCAGGGGTGGAGTAAAGGGCAGCTACAGGGTATGCTCTCAAGTTTTGCTTCTATTCTGGGAACAGCGGGTCTGCCAAAGCTGTTACGATGGATGCTAACACCCTGGCTTGGCTGAAGTGTGAACGATGTCCCAGTGAGTGAAGACTGACAGCAGGAAATTGTTGGGATGGAGCTGAATGAACACAGCAGTTCAGCTGAACGAACACAGCACAGAAAAAAAGGAGACAAAAAAGCCAGAGGAAACTTAAAAAGGTTCATCTTGCGTTTTCCGACACTGAGCAGCAGAGAGCTTGGTGCACAATACATGACTGCTAAATAAGCATTATTTCAAATACTACTTCATTTACGAGTGCCCACTATGGCACAGTGGGTTGAAGATCTGGTGTTGCCACAGATGTGGCTTGGATTCATTCCCTGGCCCAGGAACGTCCATCTGACCCAGGTTCAGGGGGAAAAAAAAAAAAAGACTAATTTAAATTAATGTTTTTATTTATTTATTTTTGTCTTTTTGCCTTTTTTCCTAGGGCCACACTCACAGCATATGGAGGTTCCCAGGCTAGGGGTCTAATCAGAGCTGTAGCCGCCGGCCTACGCCACAGCCACAGCAACGTGGCATCTGAGCCAAGTCTGCAACCTACACCACAGCTCACAGCAACGCCGGATCGTTAACCCACTGAACAAGGCCAGGGATCGAACCCAAAACCTCATGGTTCCTAGTCGGATTCGTTAACCACTGAGCCACGATGGGAACTCCCATAATATTTTTAAATGGAAGCTACAGCACATAGTATAGAAAAGCTGCATAAATAACTATATGCTATGTAGCTACAAAAAAGGATTTAATAAGTTTTTAGCATAAATTGTAAGAGTCTCATAAAATTATCTTTTTTCTTTAAATAAACTAATACATGAGTTTAGGATACTAAATCTCGGTGCACTAAGAGCTAAAAGGTTTTTAAACCATTTTCAAGCAATAAAGGAGAGATCCACAGAATGAAAAAGATCTAAGTCAAAATGAATAATGTGTTAAATAAGCATACAGACATATTCAATTATCTGAGGAAAAGTAATTTGCTTCTTTCTAAAACATCTCAAATTCAGAGTGTATAAACGAAAATACCACTCAACAATAAACACTGTCAAAGAAACTTTGGTAAGTTTCTTTATCAAAGAAACTTCAATGATCAAACAAAACGATTCCAACAAAAATATACCATCCCCTTTCCCCATCTATGCCCAAAACCACGTAAGGCTTGTATTTAAAATATCTTTAGGGCCCCGCATGTCATTAATTAGAATGTTTATGGGAATCATCAAATATTCCCAAATGTCCTAAAAGCAGACCTCTAAAAGAAAATCCCAGTAACAAGACCATTAGCAGGTAACAGAGTGGTGGCGGACAGATGGCATACTGTCCATTCAAAACTGACAAAAAACACACCAGAAAAATAAAGGCAGCATCCTGGGGGTGGGGGACATTTTTACACTAATAAAGATTAAACAATTAACTGATACATTCTTTAACTTCATGATCAAATAACCTATGACCACATACATTCATGATCTATGACCACATCTTAATGAGACTTGACATTTCAAAACTGACTTTTTCTCTACTTATTACCATACATTACAGTCAGGGCTTTGTAGGCATGGGTTCTAAATCCTTGGATTCCATCAATGGCAGATCAAAAATACTGGAAAAAAGTTACACAACTCCGGGAGTTCCCTTCATGGCTCAGTGGTTAACGAATCCGACTAAGAACCGTGAGGTTGCGGGTTCGATCCCTGGCCTCGCTCAGTGGGTTAAGGATCTGGCGTTGCCGTGAGCTGTGGTGTAGGTTGCAGACGTGGCTCAGATCCCGTGTTGCTGTGGCTGTGGCGGAGGCCGGCGGCTGCAGCTCGTGTTAGACCCCTAGCCTGGGAACCTCCATATGCCGCGGGTGCGGCCCTAGATAAAGGCAAAAAGACCAAAAAAAAAAAAAAAGTTACACAACTCCAAAAAGGCAAACCTTGATTGCGTTGTACACTGGCAAGTTTTTACATGGCATTAATATTCTGTTTACAAGTATTTACACAGCATTTACGTTGTATTAAGTATTAAAAGTAGCCTAGAGATGAGGTGAAATATATGGGGCGATAGGCAAAGGTTGTATGCAAATACCACACCGCTGTATATAAGGGACTTGAGTGTACACAGACTTTGATATCCGTGGGGGTGCTGAAGCCAATCCCCCGTGGACGTGGAGGGACCAGAGCATCGTCAGTCTTTTTTAGATAATTCCCACAATTAAAAGCCTTTCAGGGAGCAGAGAGGGCGAGGCCCTGGCTGACTGGCACGAGAACATCACCACTGAAGAATCCGCTTGAAGATCTGACACAAAGCCTATTAACAGCCTCGTGAGGTTCAAGAATTCTGATCCCTGGACTTAGTTCCAAAAATACACTTTTTATTCCAAGACTCTCTAGCTTAAGATTTTCCTAAAACCTCAAAGCTAGCATGTGGAAGACCCCACACACTCACAAATTCTCAAAACCACATTCCTGAAAGCTTAGGAATTCTACTAAGTAAAATGTTTCAGTGCTTTCCTTCTACAAATCATGTTTCAGGACATCCTATATTCCTTAAGCGTATCATGAAGCAGCATAAACAACAAAGCTATGTTTCCACAGTTCTTCTATCTTGTTGCTAAGATAGTGTGAAAGTCAAATTGCCAAGATACGCCTGCTCAGAGCATTTTAAATCATAAACATTCCAGTAGTTCTAGCTTTCTTCCACCCCTCCCTCTCTCGCTCTGCCTCATTCACTTACTCTGTTCGCACGCACGCGTGTACACACACACACACTCAGAGCTATAAGAGAATCACAGTGCAAAGCTGACCAAATAACCAAAGACCTAGGCACTTCAGATGGTAAACTAAAGCATATATTGGAATCATTTTCCATTTAGCTGTAACTATAAAATGACTATGTTGTGACAATATAAAATCTGTAATATACAAAATTATATATATTATACAAAAATTTCACACATCCCTAATGAGAGCTTTTGTATTTAAAAGAGCAGGTGCAAAACACAGCACTGCACTGAGCTCTCTTCCTCTGTAACAAGCAGTCAGGGTATATTCACATTTGTTCATAATAACCTTTGCATTTTCATGCATTCTAGAATTTATCCTGAAATAGGGGTATTTCAATGTGACAAATACCCCAAATGTAAGGAGATGAAGAGGGTATACGGCCGAAAAAGCAGCTTTTTTGTGAAGCATCCCTTCTAAAATGTAATTAACTTTAGCATTTTTGCTTAAATGCCCCAAATCAACTATGTCAAAGTAACTTACCTACATTTCTCAGAAAACAAAATCAACAGCTATCAATATAAGCAAGTGATATCTTACTCAAGTTATCTGTCAAAAACGAAAACTCTGGGTGGCACCTTAGGGATTGTCTCTTTCATAAGGCAATGCAGAAACTACAACCAGACTAAAAGAAATCCCAGCACCAGACCAGACAATGAATCCTCTCAAGAGACCGTGCTTGTTCAAAGCCCAGCTCAGCCTTGCAGCAGTAATACAGCTGAACGTGTTGACTTTTTCCCTCAAACTAAAGAACATCCTTTGGACTCTCTGCCAGCAAAACATCACCGATTTTTCTAAGACTTATGGCTGGAACACGTGTACCCAGGTGTTTCTCGGTCATACTGTACATCACTCACAGTAAAACTTAAAAAAAAAAAAAAATGAAAGGTTCTGTAAAGTAAGCGACTTACTAATTTAGCCAGACCATCTCTGACAAGCATGCAGGACTTTCACTTGTCAGGTTACATCAGCATTTCCTACTGCTGGGTGACTGCTTCTGCATTAAAGAGGCCAGAAGACTCCAGTGACTTGGATAACAAAAAAAAAATATATATATATATGTATCTTTCCTTCTATATATATAGAAAACTCTGGCCTCACCCATCAGGGTTGAGAAGCCCCAGGCCAAACAATAATCTAGATGGGATATATATATAGAAGGAAAGATGGTAAGTGAGCCTCTATATCACAATAGGAAAGCTCAGATTTAAGGTATAATCTTTATTGATCTATTATTTTCTCATGTCCCACATCAATAAATTCTTAGGTGTTTCATGCCTTTTCGTGAAGGTGAGTACTCAGGGAGTTCCTGTCGTGGTGCACCAGTAACGAACCTGACTAGTATCCATAAGGAGGTAGGTTCGATCCCTGGCCTTGCTCAGTAGGTTAAGGAACAGGCGTTGCTGTGAGCTGTGATGCAGGCTGCAGAAACGCCTCAGATCCGGCATTGCTGTGGCAAAGGCAGCAGCTGTAGCTCCGATACAACCCCTAGCCTGGGAACGTCCATATGCTGGGGATCCGATCTTTGGATAAAAAAAAAAGAAGGTGAAGTTAATAAAGGAGATGGGATTAAGATGGCAGAGTAGAAGGACTAGAGCTCACCTTCCCTCATAAAGGCAAGAAAATTATAACTGCTGAAAAACCTTCAATCAAATATACTGCAAACTATCAAAAAAATTTATCTTTTTTTTTTTTTGGTCTTTTGTTGTTTTAGGGCCACACCATGGCATGTGGAGGTTCCCAGGCTAGGGGTCTAAACGGAGCTATAGCCACCGTCCTACACCACAGCCACAGCAACACCAGATCCGAGCCACGTCTGCAACCCACACCACAGCTCACAGCAATACTGGATCCTCAACCCACTGAGCAAGGCCAGGGATCAAACCCACAACCTCATGGTTCCTAGTCGGATTCATTTCCGCTGAGCCACAATGGGAACTCCAGAAAAAGATATCTTACTCCAAAAGACAAAGAGGAGGCCACATCAAGACTGTAGGAGGGGCGATAACATGATATAAGCAACCCCGTACCTGCTGGGTGGGTGGCCCACAGACTGGAAGGTAAATGTCAGAGAGACTCACCATTGGGAGTTAGAGTTTTGAGCCCCATGTCAGGTTCCCATGCCTGGGGAACCAGTATTGGGAGAAGGAGCCCATGGAGCGAGGTTTGTGCACAGGAGCTCCACGGGTCTCGGGGAAATGGAGACTCCATACTTGAAAGGCACACAAAGGTATTCATATGCAGTGGGTCCCAGGGCAGAGCAGAGACTCCCTAAGAATTTGGGTCAGACTTGACTGCAGTTCTTGGAGGAAATCCTGGGAAAACAGGGGTGACTGTGGCTCGTTGTGGGGGAAGGACATTGGAGGCAATACTTCAGGAATAATCTTCAGCACGTGCTCCTCTAGAGGTGGCAATTTTGGAAAACTCTGGCCTCACCCATCAGGGTTGAGAAGCCCCAGGCCAAACAATAATCTAGATGGGATCACAGCCACACCCATCAGCAAACAGGCTGCCTAAAGACCTCCCCCCCCTCAGGGACACAGCCAGCATCTAATCTCACCCAGAGACAAAGCCACACCCACCAGGGGGATAAGAATCAGATCCACCTGCCAGTGGGCAGGCACCAGTCCCTCCTATCAGGAAGCCTACAGCAAGCCCTGTGGAAACTTCAGCCACAAGGGGGGCAGACATCAGAAGCAAGAGAGGCTAAAACTCTACTGTCAGCAAAAAGTAGACCACACCAAGAATTTATACAAAATGAAAAGGCAAAGAATTATGACTCAGGCAAGGGAGGGGGGAAAAAAAAAACAGAAAAAAGGCTAAGTGATCTGGAGATTAACAACTTCCATGAAAAGACTTTATGATAGTAAAGATGATTCAAGATCTTGGAAATAAACTGGAGGCAAAGATTGATAAATCACAAGAAATACTGAGGAAAGAAATACAGTATTTAAGGATTAAGCAAGCAGAGACGCAAAATGCAATAACTGAAATAAAATTTTCACTAGAAGCAACCAATAGCAGAATACAGGAGGCAGAAGAACGAATAAGTGAGGTGGAAGACAGACTAGAGGAAATCACTGATGTGGAACAAAAAAGACTAGAAAGAAATGAAGACAGTCTAAGAGAACTCTGGGACAATGTTAAATGCACTAATATTCATATCATAGGGGTGCCAGAAAGAGAAGAGAGAGATAAAGGGCCAGAGAAAATACCTGAAGAGATAATAGCTGAAAACTTCTCTAACATGGGAAAGGAATTACTCAAATCTAGGAAGCATGGGTACCATATAAAATAAACCCAAGAAGGAATACCCCAAGACACATATTAATCAAACAAACCAAAACTAGATTTTTGACAAGGAGACAATACTGAAAGCAGCTAAGGAAAAGAAACGAACATACAAGGGAACCGTGATAAGGTTATTGGCTGATCTTTCCGTAGAAACTTTGCAGGCCAGAAGGGAGTAGCACAATATACTTCAAGTGATGAAAGAAAAAAATGTTCATCCAAGATTACTCCACCCAGCAAGGCTCTCATTCAGATTTGAGGGAGGAACCAAAAGCTTTACAGACAAGCAAAAGCTAAGAGAATTTAGCACCACTGATCTAGCTTTACAACAAATACTAAAATAACTTCTCTAGGTGGAAATGAACAGGTCACAACTAGAAACAAAAATACAACAAATGACAAGGCTTCACAGAACTAGTTTCACAGAACTAGAACAAACTATTACGAAGTTCTGTGGAAGCACAAAGACCCAGAATAGCCAAAGCCATCCTGAGAAAGAAAAGTGGAGCGGGAGGAATCAGGCTCCCCGACTTCAGACTATACTACAAAGCTATAGTCATCATGAGTTCCTGTCATGGCTCAGTGGTTAACAAATCCAACTAGGAACCATGAGGTTGCAGATTCGATCCCTGGCCTTGCTCAGTGGGTTAAGGATCCGGCGTTGCCGTGAGCTGTGGTGTAGGTTGCAGACGCAGCTCGGATCCCGCATTGCTGTGGCTGTGGTGAAGGCCGGCAGCTACAGCTCCTGTTAGACCCCTAGCCTGGGAACCTCCACATGCCGTGGGTGCGGCTCTAGGTAAAGGCAAAAAGACAAAAAGAAAAGGACTCCATGTACTCCAAAGTTCACTGCAGCACTATATACAATAGCCAAGACACGGAATGTCTATCGACAGAGGAATGGATAAAGAGGATGTGGCATGGGAGTTCCCATCATGGCTCAGCGGTTAGCGAACCCAACTAGCAACCATAAGGATATGGGTTTGATCCCTGGCCTCACTCAGTGGGTTAAGGATCCTGCATTGCCCTGAGCTGTGGTATAGGTCGCAGATGTGGCTCGGATCTGGTGTTGCTGTGGCTGTGGCACAGGCCAGCAGCTACGGCTCCAATTTGACCCCTAGCCTGGGAACCTCCATATACCAACGGGGCAGCCCTAAAAAGACAAAGAAAAAAAAAAAAGAAATTATGATGCCAAATAAAGTCAGTAAGACACCAACACCATATGCTTTCACTTATATGTGTAATCTTAAAACGGGATACAATGAAATTCTTAGCAGAACCGATACTTTGAAAAACTTATGGTTTCCAAAGGAGATGGGTTGGGGGTGGGGGGAGGATGGGCTGGGGGTTTGGGATGGAAATGCTGTAAAACGGGGTTGTGATAATCACTGTACAACTAAAAATGTAAAATTCATTCAGTGAACAAAATTTTAAATAGAAAGTGAGTATTCAGATATTCCTGGCTTAATATTCATGACAGAAAGTTCTAGAAAGATGAGTACCTACCATAGTTCATCACCATCTCCTCAGGTGGGGGGGATACGGGGTGTAGAAAGGATCTTCACAATATAAATTTGCTTTATATATTTCTTTTATCATTTAAATATTTATCATCACTTTTGGAATCTCATTGAAATACAACAAGATTAAAGATACATTCAAGCTCCAGTGGAATAAAACACACTCTTTACTTTTTTTATTTTTTTCATAGAAACTAAAATTAAGTGATCTGGCAGTTATTTATTCAGAATCTTAGGCCAGCATTATCTGCTCTTTGCAACATGAATGGTGGGTGTAATCAAGGCTGATAGCTATCTTCTTCAAATTATGTTAGAGGTACTTCCCAATAGACCCATCATAAACTGAAAACAGCATTCAACAGAAAATGCATGAATACACCTAACCTACCGCACATCATAGTTCAGTCTCGTCTTCCCTTAACAGGTTCAGAACACTTCCATCAGCCTATGTTGGCAAAATCATCTGATACAAAACCTATGTCATAATAAAGTCATCTTTCACGTCAATGATTGAATACTGTACTGAAAATGAATAACAGAATGGTTGTCTGGGTCCAGAAAGGTTGTAAGCCTGTCAGTTGTTCACCCTGGTGCCTACATGGCTGGCTGAGAGCAATGGCTGCTACCGCCCAGCATCACAAGAAAGGATTGTAGTGCCAACCACTAATCCGAGAAAAACTCAAGTTCAAAATACAGTTTCTACCGAAACAGACATACAGACTAAGGGAACAGAACAGAGAACCCAGAAATAAATCCAGACACCTATGGTCAATTAATCTTTGACAAAGGAGTCTAGAAGATAAAATGGGAGGCAAGAATAAAAAATGGGAAAAAGTCTTTTCAGCAAGTGGTGCTGGGAAAACTGGACAGCCGCATGTAAATCAATGAAAGTGGAACACACCCTCATACCATACACAAAAATAAACTCAGAATGGCTTAAAGACTTACACATAAGACAAGACACCATCAAACTCCTAGAAGAGAACATAGGCAAAACATTCTCTGACATCAAATGTTTTCTTAGCTCAGTCTCCCAAGGCAATAGAAATAAAAGCAAAAATAAACCAGTGGGGCCTAATCAAACTGAAAAGCTTTTGCACAGCAAAGGAAACCATAAAAAAAAAAAAAGACTACTTATGGAATGAGAGAAAATAGTTTCAAATGATACAACTGACAAGGGCTTAACCTCTAAAATATATAAACTTATACAACTCAACAGCAAAAAAAGCCAACAACCCAACTGAAAAATGGGCAAAAGACCTGAATAGACATTTCTTCAAAGAAGATATACAGATGAAAAAAGGC
Source organism: Catagonus wagneri (assembly GCA_004024745.2). Lineage (NCBI taxonomy): Eukaryota > Metazoa > Chordata > Mammalia > Artiodactyla > Tayassuidae > Catagonus > Catagonus wagneri. The sequence continues at coordinate 7,676,066 of PVHT021183523.1, read as the reverse complement.
CCAACATCACTCATTATTAGAGAAATGCAAATCAAAATTACCACGAGATACCACCTCACACCAGTCAGAATGGCCATCATCAGTAAGTCCACAAATAACAAGTGCTGGAGGGGGTGTGGAGAAAAGGGAACCCCTCTGCACTGCTGGTGGGAATATAAGCTGGTACAACCACTATGGAAACCAGTATGGAGGTACCTCAGGAAACTCAATATGGAACTACCATATGACCCAGCAATCCCACTCTTGGGCATATATCCAGACAAAACTTTCCTTGAAAAAGACACATGCACCTGCATGTTCATTGCAGCACTATTCACAATAGCCAAGACATGGAAACAACCTAAATCAATAAAAGAATGGATTAAGAGGATGTGGTATATATACACTCAGCCATAAAAAGGAACAAAATAGTGCCATTTGCAGCAACATGGATGGAACTAGAGACTCTCATACTAAGTGAAGTAAATCAGAGAAAGACAAACACCATACGATATCACATATCTGGAATCTAATCTACAGCACAAATGAACCTTCCCACAGAAAAGAAACTCATGGACTAGGAGAACAGACTTGTGGTTGCCAAGAGGGAGGGGGAGGGAGGGGAAGGGACTGGGAATCTGGGGTTGCTAGATGCAAACCACTGCCTTTGGAATGGATGGGCAATGAGACCCTGCTGTACAGCACTGGGAACTCTAGTCTCTTACGATGGAGCATGAGGGAGGATAATGTGAGATAAAGAATGTATACATGTATGTGTGACTGGGTTACTTTGCTGCTCAGTAGAAAATTGACAGAACAATATAAGCCAACTATAATGGAAAAAATAAAAATCATTATAAAAAAAGACAGTTTCTACTGAACGTGTAACACTTTTTTGCACCATCAAGTTGAGGAATCACTGTAAGTCGAGAAATACCTGTCCTTTACAAAATAGTCAACGTAGTCCCTAAATAGATGTCTTCTAAATTTCAACAGACTCACCAATTCAGACACTTGAAATACATTCCAAGTTGACTTGGTAACAGGCAGTTTAAACATGAAGTCAAACACCTCAACAGATGAATTTCTTCTGAAATAAAACCCTATTTATTATTTATTTATTTATTTATTTTGCTTTTTAGGGCCACACCTGCAGCATATGGAAGTTTCCAAGCCAAGGATCAAACCCAAGCCACAGCTGCAATTTGAGCCACAGCTACAGCTATGCCAGATCCTTAACCTGCAGCGCCACACAGGAACTTCCAACCAATCTACTTCTTCCATATGTCAAGAAAACTGTGATTGAGAGAGAATAAGTAATGATTTCTAGTGGTGCCTCTACTGTGTTACTGTAGAAGTCACCCTTCACACCATAACCTGTGGGAAAGAAACCCTAAGATTACCAGTTACATTAAAGGCGATGGCAATGGCATCCTGAGAAGAATACAATGTGGAAGCCCTGACGAGGTCCAAGTTCACACAGCTATTTGTAGACAGAACCAGGATTGGAAACTCTTGTCTCCAGCTCCTTTGGATCATCACCATCTTGCCTCATAAAAGTTTTTTTGGGGGGGCAAAATTTAATGGTCCCTCTAGGATAAAATCCTATCCTAAATTTTTATCCTAACACTATGCATTTAACCACCTTAGGTGAAATGGCAGGGGTACCACAAACTAATCCTGCATTAACAACAAATACGCTTTAAAGAAAAAAAAAAAATGGGGGGCCTGCAGAAACTAAACACAAGCCCAAAAACAGAACAATTTTTTAAAATACTAAAGATGTTCTACACCAACGTAACATGTTAAATGAACAATCTGGGTCCCAAAGCTACAGGTGAAAGCAAGAGCAGATATTTCACCGGTGTAATCCGAACTTCAGGGTCAAATAAATCTCGGCTTCATTGCACGGTTCTGAGAAAAAGCCCTTTCCATTAGTTTCCTTGTATTTTACAGAAGTCTTAAGCACAAGGCTTACATAAAATAAACATGCCATAAATACTGATTGCAAATCAGATTTTCTTAGCTGTCCACTCAACATCCCTCAGAGTGATGGATCAAAACTAAGAAAAGGTAAGCAACTTTTTCTTTTTTTTTTTTTGGCCATGGCATGCAAGAGCATGATGTGGGATCTCAGTTCCCAGACCAGGAAATGAACCCAGGCTGCAAGGGTGAAAGTAAGGGTGAAAGTGCCAAGTCCTAACCAGGGAACTCTGATAATTTTTTTTTTTTTAGGGCTGCACCTGCAGCATATGGGTGAGGTTCCCAGACTAGGGGTCTAACTGGAGCTACAGCTGCCAGCCTACACCACAGCCACAGCAATGCCAGATCCAAGTCTCATCTGCAACCTACACCACAGCTCACGGCAACGCCAGATCCTTAACCCACTGAGCGAGGCCAGGGATCGAACCCGCAACCTCATAGTTCCTAGTAGGATTCATTTCCGCTGTGCCACGACAGAAACTCCATCAACTCTTTAATATCTAAACACAGATATAAAGAATAGATACATATAATGGCTCCCCCAACCCTCTTCCTCTTTTTTTTTTTTTTTTGCTTTTTAGGCCACACCCTTGGCATATGTTGGTTCCCAGGTTAGGGGTCCAATCGGAGCTACAGCTGCTGGCCTACACCACAGTCACAGCAACGCGGGATCCGAGCCACGTTTGCAACCTACACCACACGTCACGGCAACGCCTGATCCTTAACCCACTGAGCAAGGTCAGGGATTGAACCCCACAACCTCAGGGTTCCTAATCAGATTCCGATGAGCCACGACAGGAACTCCCCCATTCCTCCTTTAAGAGCTAATTGTAATTGCTCTTTGGGAAAGCAACCTCAAGCCATAAAAAGTGGATTTTATGTAATCTTACCTGAAATGCCAGAGAGTAGGCTCAGGTCACCACAATCCCTTCTACTCTCGGAGGTGGCTCCACTATGTGAACTAGCCCCAGTGTAGACCCAACCTCAAATGGGGTCAGATTCTCTCTTCCCCAGCATTGGGATTTGAAAGGGATAATCAGGAACAGTATAAACCGGAAAGCCTATCAACCCAAGCCAGGTAGAGTTAGCTCCCCACCCCCGTGCACCCAAAAGCAGAGCGAGCGAGCACCTCCAGAAGTTGGCCGCCACCTGCGTCCCCAGCGAAGCCAGAGTGAAAACACAGAGGGCAACTACCTCACCTGACTTGTTTCCTGACAACTTCCCCGACACTGAGTTCTTAGAAATTTTCCAAATCCTAACACCTGTCTGGTTTTTACCCCCGTTTGCTTGGATTGATTTCTGTAACTTCTAATTAAGAGTCTTAAGTAAACTGTTGCCAAGAATTTATCACAGGAAAGAACTGAGGATTTTTAGCACATTTCCTACAACTGACTTAGAAACAATCTAAATGTCAACAACAAAGGACTGATTAGAAAATTACAGCAGAGTCACTCAATGAAATAAAACCATTTAACAACTGTGCAGTCTACAAAAATAACTAAGAAAATGTGTTTTATGATTCTAATCATGTAAAATATACATTCAAAGAACATGAGAAAATGAAAACATTAGATGTGAATGAGGGTACAGGGTTCTGGGCTGCTGATGCTGTTTCAATATCCCATGTTGTTAAATAAAACTAGGAAGAAAAATCCTAATAATTTTCTGAAACTAGAAATAACACAAATATCCATCACTAGTGGAGGACTAAAAAAAAAAAAAATGGCAGTATATCCATATAATGAAATACCACTTAGCAAGAAAAAGGTAAACCATTGATTCAAATCACAGAGCAGTATCTCAAAAATTCATGCTAAGTGGAAAGATGCACAAACCCAAAGGCATATAAATCCATTTATATAGCATCTGGAAAGGCAAAACCATAAGAACAGGACTGAGATCCGTGTCTGCCTGGGAGCAGGGGAAAAGCACTGAGAGGGGTACAAGGAAACTGGCGGATGATGGGAATTTCAATACTGATTGCAGTTGGTGGTTATACAGCTCTACGTGCTGTATGTAAATTTCACCTCAATAAATATTAATGTAAAATAAAGAGACACAAACTTGGAAACCAAAACTTTTGAGGCACCTCTAAGATAGTGTGTTTGCAGCATGTGGAAGTTCCTGGGCCAGGGATTAAAGCTGAGCCGTAGCAGCAACCCAAGCTGCTGCAGTGATAACGCTTGATCCATAATGCACCACACCACATGCTAGGTGTTACTACAGGGTGAACAAAAGAGACAAAAACATGACAACTCTTCAAAGAGAAACTGTATACTCAGTGAAGGAAGACATGGGCATTCTGGTTGCTCTTACAGGAGTGGGGGTCTCTGCGCATGTCACATGTTGAGCTGAGACCTTACCTTAGCAGGTAAGGAGGAGAAGAATTGAAAGGTTTTAAATGCAGTGTTATGGAGTTCCCACTGTGGCACAGTGGGTTAAGAACCCTCCATGGTGAGGGTTCGATCCCTGGCCTGATGCAGTGGATTAAGGATCTGGTGTTGCCACAGCTGTGGTGTAGGTCATGGCTAGAGCTCAGATTCAAACCTTGGCCCAGGAACTTCCACATGCCATGGATGCAGCCATTAAAAAATTAAAAAATAAATGTAGTGATACATCATCAGTCAACAGCAACTCGAGTGTTTGAATATTTCAAGTGCAGTTACACTTTAATGGGATATGGAATGGGACCTCTGAAGTAAGAGCCCAGGCAAAATGAAGGTCTTGAACCAGCACTAGGGGCAGTGGCCAGATATAAAAAAGTGTTTATGGATTTTAGGGGCCCTCAAAGAGCATTACGGTTCCTCCACCCACTGTCCATATTTCAAAAATGATCAAAAGAACATATACATTTCTCTGAAATGAGGTTGCCTAAGGGTAACTAAATCTCACAATCTGGTGTTTTAAAGAGATCTGTTGTACTTTTTAATTTCTGAATTTACCATGGTTCCCCCAATTATATCAAAGATTCTAAATGATTACACACACACACATACACACATACACACGGCTACAGTTGCTGGCCTATGCCACAACTCACAGCAACACCGGATCCTTAACCCACTGAGCAAGGCCAGGGATTGAACCTGCATCCTCAGGGATCCTAGTTGGATTCATTAACCACTGAGCCATGAAGGGAATGCCTTAAAGCTCCGGATTTTAATACCAAACTGTCCCTTCAACACGTACATTTGCTTATCTAATAGGTTTACTCAAACCTCCTGCATCTAAAAGAGAACTCTGGGAGTTCCCACTGTGCCTCAGTGGGAGAATCTGACATAGTGCCTGTGGGTTTAATCCCTGGCTTCCTTCAATGAGTTAAAGGATCTGGTGTTGCCGTGGGCTGTGGTGTAGGTTGTAGATGAGGCTCAGATCCTGTGTTGCTGAGGCTGTGGCATGGGCCAGCAGCTGTACCTCTGATTAGACCTCTAGCCTAGAAACCTCCATATGCCATAGGTGCAGCCCTAAAAAAAAAAAAAAAAAATTGGTATGTGTTCAAAGAAAATACTCCCCACCTCTTCACCACTCAGACCTCGACAATCACTGAAAGTCTGGGACGGAAAAGGATGTTCTTGGCCTTTTGACCACTGATTGTTTAAATTTCTAATGTGATTTGGTTTCACCTTAAAAAAAAATCTCTAAAATGAAGGTTAAGTTTGGAGCATGTTATATTTAATCAGAAAGCAGCTACCTTTCTGAAAAGCTTCTTGTGCCTCTGGTGGAGACTGAAGTGTATTCTGGCCCATAGGACTTCAGCATAAAATGTGTACCATATGTAACCCAAGAGTTATGAGTAAGTGTATTAAATAATCCTCCCAGAAACCTCACTTTTAAACATATAGGTCTTTGTTTAAATGGCCTGTTGTCTGCAGGTTTCTAAACAAGGCTTTGCTTTGTGTTCCCAGGCTGTACAGGAAACAAAGCTTGTTAGTGTTTCCATTCCTTACACGTACTGTGACTAACATTAAATACAAATATTTTCTGGCAAATTGGAAACATCTAAAAATATATCCTACCAAGCCCAGCTTCATAAAATCAATCACCTCCAATATTTACTGAGACTGTGTGTAGAAGCTTTTTTTTGTCTTTTCTAGAGCCGCACCCACGGCATATGGAGGTTCCCAGGCTAGGGGTCGAATTGGAGCTACAGCTGCCGGCCTTTGCCACAGCCACAGCCACGTGGGATTCGAGCCGCGTCTGCGACCTACACCACAGCTCACGGCAACGCCGGATCCTTACCCCACTAAGCGAGGCTAGAGATCGAACCCGCAACCTCATGGTTCCTAGTCAGATTCGTTAACCACTGAGCCACGACGGAAACTCCCAGAAGTTATTTTTTTTTATATATATATATATAATCACTAAAACTGTTACCTCCCTCTTCAGAAGAGCACACTGGCTCTTCCCTACACTTTTGACACCTGACTTCAGACACACAGCCTCCCCACTCGACTGTCCTCTTGCGGGATCATCTTTTGGCAGCCAGAAGGCAGCGGGGCTCTATGCCATTTAGGCCCTCCTCCTAAACTGTGACTATTTTTAGGTCAGCGGCCCCTCTCGGATTCTGAACTTGGCCCTAGATCACCGCGAGGCAGTCCTTAGAGAGAAACCCTTCAGAAGCCAGGCAAGTCTCCGTAGGATTAGGGTCACTCCCTCTGCTAACACAGCCGGAACCTCTTACCGGCTGCAAAGGCGAACGCACTCCAAGATAGCAGGGTCGTGACCTTTATAGCCCAACCCACCCACTGCCCTCAGTTGGTCTGGCAAGGCTGGGCTCCCTTTCCAAATATGAACCGATAGTGGCTATGATTTCATCAGGTTTAAAAAAAAAAATTAAAAGGCTGAGAGAGTTCCTACTCTCGTGAAAATTTTTAACTCATATGCCAGAAAATTTTAAAACAACTCAGGGATGAGATTTTTTTTTTCCTATAATATCATGTCCAGCACCAACTCTGAAGTTTCAGATTTGTTTAACTGCCTTGCAAAGAGGTACGCGCTGATAAAAATACTCAGAGAAAATTTTAGTCACTTTTCAAAAAAAGAAAAAAGGATCGCATACCAAGACGCTATGGTAAGTTAAATATCCCCTTGTGCTATTTATAAAAACAACCATATACTATAACTTCAGTAACTGGAACAGCCTGCCAGAAATACTAAATATATCTGATGTCATAATCTGCACTACCTACTGCTATACCTCTATAAAAGACAGCTATGCTAACAGGAATTTCAAGTTAAATGTTTGATTGGTTTTTCCATCTCACTGCTAAAATGAGGCATAAGAATCTCAAACCAGACTTGAATTTTTTTTTTTTTTTGGTCTTTTTAGGGCTGCACCCATGGCATACAGAAATCCCGAGGCTAAGGGCAGAATCAGAGCTGCAACTGCAGGCCTACACCACCACTCATGGCAATGCCAGATCCTCAACCCACTGAGCAAGGCCAGGGACGGAACAATGTCCTCATGGATACTAGTCAGATTCATTACCTCTGAGCCATGACGGGAACTCTCAGACTTGAATATTTTCATGACTGAAATTGCAAGGGAAAACACTCAAAAAATACATGGAAGAATACACGTGTTTCCTCTTGTACCTTTCCTTGAAGGACATCACGCCATTTTAAAATTGATCTCTTTCACTCATCCCCAACTTGAATGTTGTAAAGAACTGGACATGTTTTCTGAATCCAAGAGTTTATAGGGTTAAACATATTTGCTCTCCAGATTTCTACAGCTAACATTAAAAGGAGACCTCATGAAAATGTTAAGAACATCAAGCAGGCTCTATTTGAGAAGACACACATGCTGGCTGGACACAGAGCTACAGATCCCAGGAACAAAGGACAGTCAGTCACTCACTGGTCCAAGCATCTGCTTACTGGCAGCCTCCAGCCCTGAAGGTGAGCGAGCACACTTCCACCTGGTGGGTACAGTCCCCGCCACCCACTCCGGAGCCCAGGACAACTAAAGGTGGGAATGTGCCAGAAGAACACGATATGGACCTCAGGAAGTGAAAAACCCAGCCAAGTCCCCTCCTTTACCCTCTGAAGCACAACAAAATTACACTGCTCCAGAACTGGCTACTTTTTATATTTCTCAGATGGGCTCTTAGACTCTGTTCTCCAGAGTCTAAGGAATAGACAGCATAATTTAAAAATTTTTTAAACACATTGACTATGCATATTGTTATTCTATAAGCATTCGGAAATTCCAAATGGGGCTCTGTTTGGCTTTCCATTTCTCAGGATAACATGTTTAACAACAAGTCTTTAACTCCATGAAAATGGTCCAAATCTGGCTCCCGATGGAAGGACAGCCTGACTGTGACAGCCTTTAGCATCACTGGTACATGAACATCAATGGAGACAGAAACCTCTAAATGATTTCCCTCAACAATAAATTCTCAGCAGAAATTAAGTCAACACTATGACTCCATCCTCAATGGCAACCTGCAGCTCAGTTGGGGCCAACAAATTCCAAACTGACTGAGGCCAGAGCCACTGCTTCCATTTAAAGACCCATGGCGCTAGTGACGTGAGAGGCTGGCTCAGAATTTAAAGGCAGAGATGAATGCAATAAATATTTACACTTAAAAATGAGAGAGGACTAGAGTTCAACTTGTGACTCAATGGTTAACCCAACTAGTATCCATGACACAGGTTCAATCCCTGGCCTCGCAGTCGGTTAAGGATCTGGCGTTGCCATGAGCTGTGGTGTAGGTCACAGACACGGCTCAGATCCCATGTTGCTGTGGCTGTGGCTGTGGCTGGCAGCTACAGCTCTGATTCGACCCCAAGTCTGGGAACCTCCAAATGCCATGGGTACAGCCCTAAAAACCCAAAAAAAAGGAGAGGACTGCCGAAGCAGAGATGGCAGAAGCCAGCACACACAAAAGCCCCGTGAGATACACACGGACAGATGCCAACTCAAGACCAACCATGATGAGCTGCCTCAGCAACAGCCAGGAGCTCTGGAAGGCAGCACCTGGGCCAGACAACCTGCCTCCGCTGCGCTGATGTAATGATGCTCCTCCTGGACCTAGGAACCATCCCAGAAGGGGGTGTCCTGGGGAGGCAGGAAGACAATCCTTGAGAGAAGAGCCCTGGGGAGGATGTTTGAATTGTCCTATTCAAATCCCAAAGTTAAGGACTATGTTTAATCGCTGGCACTGACACACACGGTGGCAATGGCCCCTCTCCAGGAACACGGCAAGCGTGCACAGGAGAATTCAGTTCAGGCCAGGACACATCGCTGCAGGTCTCTGGATTACTCAGGGACCCACCCACCTCCACCCAGGGCAAACTGTTTCCTATCAAAGGTGCACTTTTCAGAAAGAAAACCAAAACGCAATTCTGTTTAAAGACTCTTTCCTAATAAAATGGCAAGTACGGTGGCACGAGGCTAACCTAAGAGCTAAAAAAACATCCGAGGCTTCTGAGTATCAAAAAAAAAAAATCAGAGAAAATGCTGCGTAAACACAGCATTCAGTGCACCGAGAAACTGACAAGTGGGGACAGCCTCTCCCTGACACACTGTCAGGTCCCACTTTCCCTCCCAGAATGAGCCATTGTGTGGGGGCCGGGTGGGGGAGCAGGCAGCTACCTCTCCACGGATAAGGATAACGACATCAGCACACAGCATTTCAGTCTTCAAAGTGTCCTCAGTCATCCTCCCAGGTGACAGCCTCATGGAACAAACAGGTCCCATGACAGTCACCCTTCTCCCACCCCACCTCCCCTTTTGGATGTTAAACCTGAGGTTTCCAGACATTTAATAACTTGCCCAAGAAACAGAGTTAGTCAATTGCAATGGATGTTACACCCAGGACAAATGTGTATTCTTGATCTCTTTCCATGCTCCTTTTCATAGTAATAAAATCACCTAAGAGTCCGTCGCTCTATCCAGCTACAGACCTGGCGCTGCCTAGACACGGAGGCCAGGCATTACGTGCCGAGAGCTCCTGCATTTATTCGGTAGCTGGGTTACTTAACTTAGTGGGCAAGCCAAAAGTAATCTTGGCCTCATTTTCCTTATCTGTAAAAACTGATAAAATATTCCAGTGGGATGGAATACTGTGGTTCTAAGAGTGACACGAGGGAAGTTCCCATCGTGGTTCAGCGGAAATGAATCCGACTAGGAACATGAGGTCGCAGGTTTGATCCCTGGCCTCGCTCAGTGGGTTAAGAATCTGGCGTTGCCGCAAGCTGTGGTATAGTGTAGGTGAGAGACACATCTCAGATCCTGTATCGCTGTGGCGAAGGCCGGACAGCTGTAGCTCCGATTAGATCCCTAGCCTGGGAACCTCCATATGCCTTGGGTGTGGCCCTAAAAAGACAAAAAGACCAAAAAAAATTTTTTTTCAAAGATCACATGTAGTATATATTCCAAAACATATCCATTAATTCAGGTCAGAACCTAAAGATACTCTCCTGGTTCCTGTTCTACAATCCGCTTTCCAACAACCGATTCCCGCCGCTTCCCACCCAGCTGAACATATGAATGTGGACCACACCCACTACCGTTTCTGTCTCATCTCACGGACATCAAACCTTCTCTACTTATGCAGATTTTTACGCTTTACTGTTACCTTCTGAACACATTCACCTAGACCCTCCCTTGACGAGTCTCTGGCCATGACCCTGCAAGGGCAATAAAGTTCCATGGCACTCTAAGAGTCACTCTATCTTTTTTTTTTTTTTTTTTGGCTTATCTAGGGCCACACCCGCGGCATATGGAGGTTCCCAGGCTTGGGGTCTAACAGGAGCTGTAGCTGCCGGCCTTCGCCACAGCCACAGCCACGCGGGATCCTTAACCCACTGAGCAAGGCCAGGGATCAAACCCGCAACCTCATGGTTCCTAGTCGGATTCGTTAACCACTGAGCCACGAGCAAGGCCAGGGATTGAACCCGCAACCTCATGGTTCCTAGTCGGATTCGTTAACCACTGAGCCACGACGGGAACTCCTAAGAGTCACTTTAAAAAGCAGGTCAGGACCATGTACCAGGTGCCTACAACTCAAACCAAAAGACCTCAAGAACTGACAATAAAATTTCCTTAATCTAAGTCAGCCTTTCCTTCAACTTCAACATTAAAAAAAAGATAAAACTATCTTCTAATTATTCCTGATAAGGGAAGTAAACAAAATTAAATAAATTCTTGTCTTTTTTTTTTTTTTTTTGGTCTTTTTAGGGCCACACCCTCAGTTCCCAGGCTAGGGGTCCAACCTGAGCTGTAAGCAGCTGGCCCCTGCCACAGCCACAGCAACTCAGAATCCGATCCGCATCTGCGACCTACACCACAGCTCATGGCCATGCTGGATCCTTAACCCACTGAACGAGGTCAGGGGTCAAACCTATGTCCTCATGGATTTTAGTTGGGTTCATTAACCGCTGAGCCACAATGGGAACTCCAATAAATTCTTGCTTTCACAGATAGTACACCTCATTGTAGATAATTTCCAGAACACCATAAAAAAGTAAGCCTTTTCATGAAAATCATTAAGAAGTATGAGGGTCAAAGCAGTAAGCCTGAACTGCAGGATAGTACTGAGCCACCGGAAGAGTCTATTTAAGAAACAACTAAAAGCAAACAACCATTTACATATAATGCTTATCAATGCCCACTGTCAAGGTTTGTATAATCAGGCTAAAGAAATGGTTTAGGAGTTCCCATTGTGGCTCAGCAGTAACAACGACTAGTATCCATGAGGATGCAGGTTTGATCCCTGGCCTTGCTCAGTGGGTTAAGGATCCGGCGTTGCCATGAGCTGCAGTATAAGTTGCAAACATGGCTCAGATCCTGCATTGCTGTGGCTGTGGCTATGGTGTAGGCCGGCAGCTGCAGCTCCAATTTGACCCCTAGCCTGGGAACTTACATACAGCCCCAAAAAGACCAAAAAAAACCAAAAAGGTAAAGGTTTGATGTAAAAATGCACTCTTTTTGTTCCTAGATGATGTACAACCGCTTAAAGAAATCATCCAAACAGCACAGGTAGTTTGTGGGAAAAAAGAACAGACCAGGTGCCCAGGGCAGAGTTCAGAGCTAAAATAAAATCTTTTCCTCCATGTGTCAAATGACTATGAACGGCTCCTTGTTTAGAATATTTTTAGACACTTGCTTTATCTCTTCAAAGTCTATTTGGCTAAAAAGGAACAATTTTCCATCTGAATCATGCCAAGACCAACTGAAAAATGTTATTGTGTGTGTGTAGTTACGCAAGTTGGCACCTCATGCTGTCTCTCCCACCTTCATTAAATATCAACTTCCTGTAGCCTCCACTTGAAAACGGTAATCTGTGTTAGGCTTTCCACCAGCAAATAAGAATGTCTACACAGCAGGTCAATGTACAAACACATCGAATTCACAGAGGCAGCCGACAGAAGAGCCAACCTCCCTCAAGGCGCCTGCTTTCCAAGCCCTAACATCAGACATTCCTTAGAAGTCATTTTTGTAATAAGAACTGTTGACCTTTAGGGCTAGAAACCAGGACCAATACTCAGGGTGTAACTGTGGTTTTTATGGGACATTCTCTTCCTAGTTCTGACAGGCAAGCCTCGACTCCAGTTAAATTTCTACCTGGGATTAATTCCATCTGCCCAAGAATTACCTGCTTCCATGTAGCTGGAAACACAGAAACAGGATTCAAAATTTCCACAGGAAAAAAAAAATGTTTCAGAAAAGTATTAGTCCCTATTCTACATGCATGACCTTGGATTACTATCTGTAAAATGGGTATGTTTTACAACACATTGTGATACAGTCAAAGGATTCAGATGATTGTTCAAAGGAATCTAATTAGGTTCTTTTGGGAAAAGCTGTCCAAAAACTCTGTTTTTATAAAAATGTAATCTATCATTTTAATGATCTCCAACTGTCAATTTTCCATTTGTGGTATTCATCATACTGGCTCACAAGAGTTAACATTCTGTTCTTTATGTTCTGTGGTTAAAAAATGGAAAAACAACAAACCATAATTCTAAGCTATGTCATCTGAAATCTTACATATCCAAACTAACACATGCCTTTGATCCCATTTCAGCACCAATGTGGAGAAAATCCTAGCGACAGCAATGTTATTACTTCTTAGGGCATTAGAAGTAATCAAGTAACAAATATCATACTTGGAGTGGAGAACGGCCCAAGAGGACCGGACCTGGGTTCTGGTCCTGGCTCCAGAACTTACCTATCATAATAGAAAACATTTACCCAAAGAGTTCTCGTCCTCAGTTTCCTCATGCATAAAACAGAGTTCTCAGAGTTCCTGTTGTGGCGCAATGGAAACGAATCTGACTAGTAACCGTGAGGTTGTGGGTTTGATCCCTGGCCTCGCTCAGTGGATTAAGGATCTAGCATTGCCATGAGCTGTGGTGTAGGTCACAGATGTGGCTCAGATCTGGTGTTGCTGTGGCTGTGGTGTAGGCTGGCAGTTGTAGCTCAGATTTGACCCCAAGCCTGGGAACCTCCAGATGCCGCAGGTGTGGCCCTAAAAAGACAAAAACAAAAACAAACAAACAAAAAAAAACAGAGCTCTCATGACCTGCCCTGTCCACCTCTCAGGGTTCATGTGATAACTGAATGAAAATGTCCTTAATGTCGTACTTACAAGGTACCTTCCCAAAACAAACAGCATTGTTATTATTTCACTTTTTCTAAAAGATGAAAATTCAGCATTGCCTTTATAATTATATTTGAATGGTAGCATTTTAAAACCAAAATTCTTTTTTCTTCTGTCTTTTTTAGGGCCGCACCCACAGCATATGGAGGTTCCCAGGCTATAAGTCTAATCGGAGCTGCAGCCTCTGGCCTACACCAACGTGCAACCTCATGGTGCCTAGTCGGATTCATTTCTGCTGCACCACGACAGGGACTCCTAAAACCAAAATTCTTAAATATGAACACTGTTGAACTAAGTTACAGGTTAAAGATGAGAACAGAGGATAGCAGTACTTTAAAATCCACAAGTGCTTTACCAGTTCACAGTGATGACTCAATTCTGAGTGCTTTTAGAAAGTGCTGACAGCAAACTGGCAACAGAATTTCGACTTTAGCAAAAGATGAAAGTATCTAATTTTAAAAAATCAGCTCAAATGTAAGAAAATATCAGCAACCATTAAACGCAAACTTCCAAGAAAACTAAGAGGTGACAAAGATGGAACCAAAGAATAATCTCTACTGATACCGGTACAAAGCAATTCTTTTTAAGGAAGACGGCAAGTTATCAGGCTCCAGTACCTGGAATTTAAATCCCGACACAGAGCATCAGAGGATCCTAGCAACTCCCCCAAACGCTGAGTAGAGAAAGCTAATGAAACTTTCTATCCATGAATCAGAAGAGACTTAAAACAGGAAACAAAAGCAGATTATTGGCATTTGTTATATTTTCCATATATCTGGCACTATGATAGAAATAACTCCAGGAGACAAGTATGACCCTCACTGTTCCAGTCAAGGCAACTGGGGTACAAAGGCAACAGTGAGGTAACCTGCCCAGCGCCTTGCTGCTAACATTGAAGACGGCTGCTAACATTGAAGAGCTCAGACAGAAATTCTGTTCGGTGTAGCTTCAAAGCCTGCACCCTCTCTATCACGTTCCTGTACCAAATGTTCTGGATACCAGTAACATTTTTTCCAGTTCTCCAACAAAGTATGCCCCCAAGCTTTCATAATGGACATTGGGGTGAACAAAATCTAGCTCAAGGTTGAAATACCTCTGTTTTATTGTTATAATTTTAATAAAAACAGGGGGAAGGGAGGGGGAGGGGGGAAGCAATACCCTGGCCTGGAGGCTTCTACTTCCACCACATAAATAGAAATAACTTTCATTTCATTAGGTACCTATAAGGTTATAAACTTTAAGTATTCAACATAATATATAACCAGCATTTTCTAACATAATAGTCACATCTGCAATATAGTCATTTACAGAAAAAAAAAGAAAAAATCATTTAGTTTTTCACAAAAAGAGAAATGCAGGATTTTTCCTATCTCCATTCCCTTTTCATTAACTAGATCCAGTCTTCTTATACCTGAATTAAAATGAATTAGTAGGAGTTCCTATCGTGGCTCAGTGGTTAATGAACCCGACTAGCATCCATGAGGACGTGGGTTCGATCCCTGGCCTTACTCAGTGGGTTAAGGATCTGGCACTACCATGAGCTGTGGTGTAGGTCACAGATGCGGCTCAGATCCCACGTCTCTGTGGCTGTGGCCTAGGGCAGCGGCTGCAGCTCCAATGGGACCCCTAGCCTGGGAACCTCCATAATGCCACAGATGTGGCCCTAAAAAGACAAAAAAAAAAAGAATTGGTAAAATCCCTCTGCATAACCGCCATTTAATATCTCCATAAACATCAGAAATCTTTAAACATTAAAAAATTCAACACTTGAATGTATTAAATCAAACTCAATAACCAGTAATTCTAGTGAATCATCAAAAAGTTCTACAGAATGCAAAAACTACTCTGAAACAAATCTTATTAAATGTAGTAAGAGAAACCACCCCAGACTGAAAATTCATCTAAATCCCTCTTTAAAATGAAAATACATATTTCTCCAGACAAGAAACAGCCCATGTCTCAGTTCAGGAGAAATTATCAACTTTTGGCTGTTTGCCCAAATGGAGAATGTAATAAAAACGATCCCAAGTGGAATTAATCCTGCACAAGCACTTGCATATGAGTATGCCAGATGCTCTGAGACTGGAACGTCACTACAAAAAAGAATTCTAACGCTGAAGGAACAAGGAACCTCATACCTTCTAGACCTTCTAGCTCTGCATTTCCCTAAGTCCGAGCAGCATCACCTTGCAGAAGGACACGAGGCCACAAGCTGATCTGCTTGTGGACTGTATCACAACGGATGCAGGCGAGGGAGCACCCGTGCAGAGGATGAGGAGGAAAGCTGAGAAAAGTAGTGAGGAAATTAATATCTCGGGCTTAAAAGGCCTTCCAGTAGCTGTGACTAACTGAAGAAAGAATTTCAAACTCACATGCCATAAGTGCTCTCGATGATTTATTCCAGGCTACATCTGGTACAAATAATCATTAGAAGTACAAACATAGCCAGTATCATAAGGTTTAGATCCCAGCCTCAAGACGCTCGAGAGATACGACAAAAGAGACATGGAAAAACGTCACTAAAAAGATTATCCAGAGAAACTAAGAACACAGACTGTAGTGCCAAGAACCTTTTGGTGAGAGAAAGCAGTAAGAATCATTAAGGCTCAGGTGTAAAAATGACCGAAAATGTCAAAGCAGCTTTATGTCTACCAAAACTCGTTCAAGCAGTAGGCACAATTTCCAATGTATGGCATGTGGTAACGATCCAGGAGAAAATCGACGAACCCAAATGCTTACTACCATTTCCAAAACTGTCTTTTTCGCATTGGTGGATGCGTACCTGGCTGACTCCTCTTGAGAACTGGGGCCAATTTTTTTCCCCAGATCTACTTTGCACAGTATTTGGCCTGTAGAAAGTGCTTACGACATAGTTAGAGGCAGATGAAAACCCAAACTTAAACAATTCCAACAGGGAGTTCCCGTTGTGCCTCAGTGGTAACGAATCTGACTAGCATCTGTGAGGACGCAGGTTCGATCCCTGGCCTTGTTCGGTGGGTTAAGGACATGGCGTTGTCATGAGCTGTGGTGTAGGCCAGCAGATACAGCTCAATTTGACCCCTAGCCGGGGACCTTCCATATGCCATAGGTACGACCCTAAAAAGCAAAAAGCAAAAAAAAAAAAATCCAGACGTAAGAATCCTAACAGTACACTGTGTATAAATGGTCTGGTCCCACATATGGGGTCTCAATAAAACAAGAACAAGACCAATTTTTTCTTAGTAAATAGAAAAATGTACTCTTTGAAAGCCACTTCTCCAATCTTTCTTACTCTCTCACCACCAAGACTTCTGAAATCCTCATTTGAAGCACAGCCTATTAGATTAGTAGAAACATGCAAATATGATTAATTCTATAATTTGCCTAAGAATGAGATGACTATAACATAGCAGTTTACTATACAATTAAAAAAAAAGACTTTGTATAGCACAAGGATATTTAAATGGTAGTTATTCCATTCAATACAATTTGATCAACCTGACACAGAGGTTGGTGGAAGAGAGCAAGTCCATGAGTGAACATTCTCTCTTAAGAGTGCTTGTGTCTATACTGTGTTCTATTTTTTGTTCCACGAAGCCAAGGAAACTATGTTTAAAAAACACGTGCAATTTTAGAGTTCCCATTGTGGCTCAGCAGAAAGAAATCCTACTAGTATCCGTGAAGATTCAGGTTCTATACCTAGCCTCCCTCAGTGGGTTAAGGATCCGGTGTTACCGTGAGCTGTGGTGTAGGTCACAGACGCGGCTCGGACCCTGTGTTGCTGTGGTGTAGACCAGCAGCTGTAGCTCTGATTTGACCCCTAGCCTGGGAACTTCTATATGCCACTGTGTGGCTCTAAAAAACAAACAAACAAAAAATGCAGTTTTGGAATTCCCTGGTGGCACAGCATGTTAAGGATCCAGCGCCATCACTGCAGTGACTCAGGTCACAGATATGGCACGGGTTCAGTCCCCGGCCCAAGAACTACTGCATGCCACAGGTGTGACCAAAAAAGAGACATGTAGTTTCAACTCAATACTATTGTTACCAACCATCAAGACAATCTATGAGATACAAAGGGCACTTCTCATTTGTCACCAAACATTGCTAAATACATCACGGGACCTCCTTATCTAAAAGAAGAAATACTGGCCTTTCCTTCACAATCAGTATGCACATAAATAAAGCCCAAGTTAAATATTACCAAGTTCCCAATGCAGAAAAAGCAAAGAATAAGCTAACAACCAACAGTCAGACATAGACATTGCCATAAACATTAGTTCAGCTATGTGTTTATTTATACAAGGATGTATTTTTACACCTCTCCGTCCTGATAAGCGTGACTCTCTTCTGGAGGGGTTGCTCAAGCCCAGTTTAGGATACAGAACAGCCCGAAATGTTTTAGTTAATAGAGGATCAGGGTAATTATGGACTGGCCCTCAAACTCAACACTAATTTTCTCTTCTTTGCACTGAACTTAAATATAAATTGACAAGGCAAAAATTATAAGAACGCTAAGGTGGGAGTTCCCGTAGTGGAGCAGAGGAAACAAATCTGACTAGGAACCATGAGGTTGCGGGTTCGATCCCTGGCCTTGCTCAGTGGGTTAAGGATCCGGCGTTGCCATGAGCTATGGTGTAGGTCACAGATATGGCTCGGATCCGGCATTGCTGTGGCTGTGGCGTCAGCTGGCAGCTACAGCTCCGATTGGACCCCTAGCCTGGGAACCTCCATAATGCCACGTTGCAGCCCTAAAAAGCAAAAGTAAATAAATAAATAATAAAAGAATGCTAAGTAATTCAATGGCTTTAAAACCCTCTTTCCAGAGTTCCTGTCATAGCACAGCGGAAATGAATCTGACTAGGAACCATGAGGTTGCGGGTTCGATCCCTGGCCTCACTCAGTGGGTTAAGGATCCATTGCCATGGGCTGTGGTGTAGGTGGCAGATGCAGCTCAGATCTGGCGTTGCTGTGGCTTTGGCGTAAGCCGGCAGCAACAGCTCTGATTTGACCCCTAGCTTGGGAACCTCCACATGCCATGGGTGCGGCCCTAAAAGACAAAAAAAGTAAAAAAAAAAAAAAAAAAAAAAAACCTCTTTCCTTGGCACCTCACCTAGAAAGCTGATTCAATCCCGGCTGTCTTCTTCCCAGCCTCAGCTCTACCCTCCTCAATGTGCACACAATGCTGTGATCTGCTCAGCACAACTCTTACTCAAACATGAAAATTGCACAATTTCAGGCAAAATCACACTACCTGGAAGTAATTTCCTCATGACCTCCCGGCCCTTTCCAAGTAGGTACAGAAACTCATGACCCACCCTTCATCTTCCCTCACTGCTCAAAAGCCTATTCACAACCCGATTCAAAGACATAAACATGCTTCCTTCAAAGAAACCTTGTATAACTATCTTTGCATAGTTTTACAATTGCAGAATGAAATAAAATTTGTAGGATAGACCAAAGAGAAGATGTGTCATTTTTTCTTGTGTACACAAGAAGCTTCATTATTTTAGATCTGGGCCTATTCGCCAGACAAATATAGTTTAAGCACAAATATTTTTATTTCTTTCCAATAAGGGGCTTAAACTGAAGGCTAAGGAAAATCCACTAGCCTTTTTTTGTTTAACCTTTTTTGGGGGGCCACACTCGTGGCATATGGAGGTTCCCAGGCTGGGGGTCCAATCGGAGCTGTAGCCACTGACGTACGTCAGAGCCACAGCAACATGGGATCTGAGCCACGTCTGCGACCTACACCACAGCTCACAGCAACGCCGGATCCTTAACCCACTGAGCAAGGCCAGGGATCGAACCTGCAACCTCACGGTTTCCAGTCAGATTCGTTTCCGCTGTGCCACGAAGGGAACTCCAGAAAACCTACTAGCTTTAACGAACAAATAAGGCTGTTTTGGAATCCAAGATTTATATGCATATGCAAATATGTACTTCTAAAATGCCTGAAAGCTATTTACACTTAAGTAAAATACTACTAGGTTCAACCTTGTTTACACACTAAATTTGTGGAGCAAACCCCTTTTCTCCTTACCTGTGTAAAAGCTAGACATCAAGGCAATCAAACTGCAAACTTACTTATGATATAGGAAAATGAAGTTTTATTCTACTTTACATAGTAAAGATTAGCCCCCAAAGCTGTCATCCCCGAAATGGACAAGTCTCTTTCATCTTGAGCCAAGTGAACAAGATAGATTCATGCATTCATATCATAAAAAAGAAAAAAAGATAAAAGAGTAATAAATGATTTCAAAGAATTTTGAGGTTATTTTTTTAAAAGAAACATGGAGGCAATCATATAAAACTTGTTTAGAAATAAATTTCTAGAAGAAGTTGCTTATCAAACTCAGTCCTTCCTTATACTGGACCATCCTAAGCCAAGTCTGGAGAACCCTGGTCAAAGCAGGCTTTTCTAAAGCACATTTCAGGCTATTTAAGGTCATCCCAAACCATGTAATCCTTCTTTTCCTATGGGGCAGGGTCACTCATCCTTGGTCACTCTTTATGTCCTGTCGAGGCCACGAGCCACTGGTGCCAAGGTACATGCCAGCTAAGAGGTGGCAGTTCACTTCTTCATAGGCTCACCTGCCTCGAGAGAGTCTGAGCCCATCTCTAAGAGTCTCAAACACACACACCACATACCAGACTCATCCTCACCGCTCATATGTGGTCCCACGGCTTACCGTCAGGCTCTAAAAGACAGAACGTGAAAGGCAGGGACTCGGGCTTTCATGAAGAGCACTCATAGTGAGGTCTTTAAAACATCCTCGGGGTAACTTTAAGCTTCTTTCCACAGTAAGGAAGATAACCCAAAGCTGAGAAAGCAGGAAAGCTCCCCTCTCCCTTCAAGTAAATAGTTCCATCGATGAGTATTGTTTAAAATTAATTTGGGAAAAGTTTTAAATTACATATACGTTTTATCAGACATCAAGACTCATTAACAGCTCAGTATGAAACTACAATAATGAACATAAAAAGAATTATGACAATACTATAAATAAGGAGTTCCTGTTGTGGCTTAGCACTAATAAATCCATGAGGACATGGGTTCAATCCCTGGCTTTGCTCAGTGGGTTAAGTATCTGGCATTGCCATGAGCTATGGTGTAGGTTGCAGGTACAGCTTGGATCCTGCATTGCTGTGACTGTGGCTGGTGTAGGCCAGCAGCTACAGTTCCCATTTGACCCCTAGCCTGGGAACTGCCATAGGCCACAGGTGCGGCCCTAGGGGGAAAAAAATACTACAAATGAGCAACTTAAGATAAATTAACTGTGAGCCTAGTTTACATAATCACAGAACCGATCTGAAAAGACTCATTCCCTGGGACTGAAAACTTTCTTTTCTGATTTCAAAGAATGTTGTTCCTAATGTTGCTACATACCATGCCCAGCCATCTCTCAGCAACAGTGCAATCTGTTTTGCAACACTCTCTACTCCAGGACCTGAAGGTTCTCATAATGGACCCGAAAAGAATCTAAGTGAGAATTTTGAAGCGGAACGCTGCTAAAGGTCGTCTTGTTCCACAGTCATATAATTCTTAGCTAATGATTCAGAAGTGTTAAAAATGTTTGTTTTTGAGAGAGTCGATGGATTTAGCTACGTTAAATTAAGGATTTATCTAAGTCAGAACCACTACAAACATGTGCTAAGTGTTTTTTGTTTCTAAGACAAAGACAAAAATGGGGGAAATATCTGCACTACAAAAGGTAAAAGTTTACTATCAATTCACAAGAAGCTCTTATAACTTAATACCAAAGTAGTAATAGCCCAGGACAGAAATTTGGCACAACATTCAAAAGGGAATGAAAATGGAACATAACTGGAGATTTCTGATATTCAACATTACTTGGAATCAAAGAAATTTATTTTTTGCTTTTTTGGCCATACCTGCAGCATATGGAAGTTCCCAGCCTCGGGGTCGAATCAGAGCTACAGCCGCCGGCCTACACCACAGCCACGGCCACGCAGGATCCTTAGTCCACTGAACGAGGCCAGGGATCAAACCTGCATCCTCCTGGATATCAGTCGGATTTGTTTGCACTGAGCCATGATGGGAATTCCCAAAGAAATGAAACATTGAGATAGCACTGTTCACTTCTAAGGCTGGCAAGAATTAACTTTCCTTTTTAAGATGATTCCCCATATTAACAAAAACACAGTTAACCCAAGTACTCTTGTAGTGTGGGAACAAACATTGGTAAAACTTAAAACAACAGCCTAACTGTATCAATATATCTTTGAGCCATCAACTGTTTTCCAGAGGGCTCCATCCTAAGGAAATGTGCACTGCAGGTAAAGTTTTATGAAAGCTATTTGTTATATCATATATGTAGTAACAGCCATTGGAAATAAATAAGAAATTCAGCTATATGGAAATGGTTAAATAAATTGCTGTATCTATACAATGTAATATTATGTAGCCACTAGTATTATGCAGAACTGTAATGACATGGGAATTTTTTCACAGGTTAAGAAAAAAAAAATCAGCATGCAACAGTATAACTACAGTTACACAGTTTTGTTCAAACTACATAACTGTAATAAGGAATTCTTTGTTAGAAGTTAACAAGCATAAAGAAAATATTGTGTTTATCTTTGGATGGTGGGATTATTTAACTCTACACTTTCTTCCAAATCTACAAATTTTTATACAACATGCTTTACTTTGAGGTCATAAAAAACAAGGCCAGCAGAACAGGGCTAGCAAGTGACATGCTTCTTAAAAGCTCAAGTCTAATAACTGCAAGTTTCATTTCCAACAAATACTGAAAGCTGGCATTTTATAATCCTATGAATTGCTGACACAAAATTGAAAAGTGTAGATCTTCTATAGCACTATTTGCTCCACATTATGCTAATGTCAAAAAGAATAGACAGAAAAGTTTGTGCAAGTTAAATATACACCATTTTTAAATTTTTATTTATTTTTTGGCCATGTCTGCAAGATGAGGAAGTTCCCGGTCCAGGGACTGAACCTGCGCCACAGATGTAATGAGAGCCACATCATGCCAATACCAGAACCTTTTCAGATTCTTTTTCCGTATAGCTTATTATACAGTATTGACAAATTTCCCTGTGTGACCCAGGTCTTTGTTACCTGTTTTAAGTATAGACTATTTTAAACAAAATTCCAATCCTAAGTATTGTGTTCAAGTATTGTGTTCAAGGATAAGTGAGTACTTCTAAGCACTTCTTTGCACAATCTTCCTTATGAAACATTGTACCCGAGAAAAAAATAAAAGCATTTTATACATCCGAAAGCACTGTACAAACAGGGCATCATTGTTTCGATTTAAATTGTCTATCATTTCCTGCCCTAATTATCCCTGAATTTTTTTTTTTTTTTTTGTCTACAGAACTGCAATTCCAACTATGCAAATTCCCTGTAGGGTTAACCACACACTGTTATCTGAGTGTATCTAAACTCCTTAAGGAGGTCATAGGTTCCCAGGAAGGAGTAACTCATTTTTTTTTTTTAATTCCCCTCCCTCCTTCCCTCCACTCCCAACATGTCCGCGCCCTTCCTCCAGCCCAAGGGCTGAGGATTTAATGTCAAAATGACTGAATTCATATCACTTGGCAAGACAAATGCTTTCATCTCCCCTGTTTTGCCTAAGACTTTATTCAAACTAAAACAAAACACACTGGATTTCCTTTCTTACTACACTAACTGCTTAAAACACACAGCAGTTAATAGGGTATGCGAAAGTTTATGAAGGCTAAATGAGGACTTAATCTCTCCATTCCTACTCCAAAATAAATTAGCCCAAGTCAAAAATCAACAAATAACTTAGTAGAAAAGACCATGTCTGAAAAAGAAGAGAACAAAGATTTATTTAAGGTAGGTCAACACACAAGTCCATTAATTAGAGTGGTAAAGACTGGGTTTTTCTAAAGCACTAGAAGAGCACCAGGGCTCCGGAGGAAGTAAAAGACACGGACGAGAGGACCTTGGGGATTGCAGCAACTCCATTAATGCCGTATTTTCAGCCCTGATTGCTTATGCTGAGAACCGGCTCAAAGCGAACCGCCCAGAGAGAAGGCTGACACTGCCCGGCCCAGGCAGGTCAAGTGTCCGGTGGGCGGCTTCCGACTGAGGGTACGCGGATGCAGTCCGCATAAGTTTCTCTAAGGTGAAATCCCTTCGGTCGTTTTCAAGGTGACAGCTACCAAATCTGCATCCGTCCCTTTAGCGCGAGCTGCCCTGCCTCCACGTGAGACAGCCCTCCGCAGCCTCTACCTCTCCAACTTCTGCACCCAAGGTCCCCAAATGCCCGCCCCCTCCCTCAAAGGTAGTCCTGGCACCCTGTGAGGGTCGCGCCCGAGACCCCCACGGCGCACAGGCGGGGCAGCCGCACTTAACCCTGCACTTACCCGCAGCGCCTCCGAGCCAACTCCAAGCCCTCCGGGAAGCCGAGACGCAGAGCGGGAGCCCAGCACTCAGAGCCCGGGCGCCCTTTGGACCCGCGGCGAAGGTGCGCCAGGCCCACCCCGGAGGACCACGGTGCAATCAGTGTCCGACCCTCAGCGCCTGCACCTGGGGACCCGCGACTCGCCCCCCACCCCCGCCCGCCGCCAACCCAGCTGCCAGGCGGGAACCCGGAGTTCGGGGCGCCCCAGCCTCCCCGCCTCTCTTGCCTCCGGGGGTGGAGCCAGGGCGGGGAGTTCGGGAAACTTGTAAATAACAAAGCGCACCCGCCTCTGCCCCCCCCCCCGAACGCCCCAACTCCCCCACACCTTTCGGGCGGCCAGGCCTGAGCTTCGCAGCTGGAGACAAAGGCCAGGCGGCTGCCAGGGGGTGTCTGCCCCCGAGAAACTTGAAAAAGCGCCGGACTGTACCTCGGGACGCCAACCCCCAAGGATTGCGCCGAGCTCCGCTCGGCTCCGTCGGCTCAGCGCGGCAGGTTGGCGAACTCTGCAGGGACGGACGCTCACTCCTCTCGCGGTCCCGGGTTGCGATCCCAGCGCAGTGCGCGCTCCCGGGCTAAGTACCTACGCGCCCCACGCCCTCCGCGTCTGCTCTGGTCAGCGATGCACCTGTTGCCACGTGCACTCCGGCCCCAGGGCTGTTGCCTGCGCACCTGGCTAAACTGCAGGTCCCAGACCACGCAGGTCCCCGCAGGCGACTTGAGCTCGGCCGTGCACAGAGCTGGGGCCCCAAACCTGGCCGGCTGCCGAAGGGATCTGCCTCCTGCTCTGCTCTTGCCACCTGTGTTTTCCTGCGAGCTTTGGCTTCCCGCTATCGGTGGGGCAGGGCCGAGAGGGGGGGCAGGGCCGAGAGGGCGGGCAGGGTACCGGTAGGGAGTGGGAAGGTTGGCAGAATTACCTGGGTGGAGGTTTGCAAGGAACCAGCCGTGATTATGTCTTCACAGTGTCCGACTCCCGCTCTATATTGCCTTCGTGCTCCTAAGAGGTTTGCTAGCAAACACCTGTTAAAGGTTAAAGCAATGAGCTCCCGCTGTTCGATCTTTAAATAAAAAGTAGAGAGGAGGGTTCAACACCTGGGAGAGAAAAAGCCTGGACTCACTTTTCTCTAAACACAAGTCCTTCCTCTTTGCTAAACTGAATAGATTTCATTCACAGATGTCTATTAGACCTATAAAATATTTTCATCTACAGTAATAGTTTTAATACAATGCTTTCCCAAAGATGCTAGACCACCTATGAGATGTAACATTATTGAACCTTTAAATGTCAGGCAACGTGAGTCCAATTTTTTTTTTTTTTAGGGCCCCACCCGGGGCATATGGAGGTTCCCAGGCTAGGGGTGGAGTCAGAGCTACAGCTGCTGGCCCACCCACAGCAACTCCAGGTCCCAGCCAAGTCTTTATATAACCTACACCCAGCTCTCAGCAAAGCGAGATACTTAACCCACTGAAGGAGGCCAGGGCTGGAAGCCCAGCCTCATGGTTCCTCGTATGATTTGTTTCAGCTGTGCCACAAGGGGAACTCCTGAGTCTAGTTTTTTTCTTAATGTTTGATTATCCGGTTTGGATTTGCTAAAAGCCTTTTTTTTTTTTTTTGGCTTTTTAGGGCCCCACTCACAGCATATGAGGGTTCCCAAGCTAGGGGTCCAGTTGGAGCTACAGCTGCTGGCTTACACCACAGCCACAGCAATGCCAGATCCAAGCTGAATCTGCAACCTACACCTCAGCTCATGGCAATGCTGGATCCTTAACCCACTGAGCAAGGCCAGGGATGGAACCTCATGGTTCCTAGTCGTATTCATTTTTGCTATGCCAGAACGGGAACTCTGATAAAACCTTTTAAGAGAAGTAAGTTTTTTCTAAGAAGCTGAGAATACTGTAATTGACAAAAATTTTTAGTATATTCTGATCAATATCAGATCAACTAACAGATATATTGCCATTTACAATGGTAAAGGGTTTTCATGTGTACAACATTCCATCATTTCCTCAACAAGACCCAGGAGTTTACAGGTCAGATTATTACTTCCATTTTTTTCAAGCGAGGAAACAGAAGCTCAGAAAGGTCAAATGGATTTGCTCAAGGTCACACAGCTAGTGAGTGGCAAGTGCAAACCCTGTAGACCCAACTCCGAATCTTTTTATTGTCATCACCTGATGATGATTCTTTGGGATTATTTGTAAAGAGATGCAGCATTAAACACCATTGAGTTGTTCTCCCTTATGCAAAAGCACCAAAAAATAAACTAAGACAAAACAAAGCACTTTGTTCCTGCGAGTTATGAGGCAAATATGCTAATTAGCAACATGCCTCCTTCCTAAGCAGAATACTCCTAGTGTTAAACATATCATTTAATCTTTATGACTCTCATGTGACCCAGATGACTTGGTCCAGCCCCCTCACAGTTCTATTGTGTGGCTTAGTTTATCTATAAATATAGAACCTGTTTTACTTCATTTTTCCATGGTACAGATTGAAGGGGAAAAAAAACAAAAAACAAATAAACCTTCTCCTAAGTATTTAGAAGCAACTTTTGTGGCCATGGGGGAATTGAAACTTAGCTTCTAATTGCACCCACAGAAAAATATAAATTACCTTCTAGGGACATCATCTGGGACTCTGTCAAGGCAAATATGCTTGAAATGGGGACTGCTGACTTTCTTTCCATCTTGGTTCTGGGCATGTTGCCATGTTCTTGATCTCTGAACTTTGGTGTTGACCTGCTATAGACTCCAGGAACAATACTAAGGGTGATAATAACCTTACATGATTCTGTGGTTGTTTGTCCTAAAAAAAAATTTTTAAACAAGTAATTTTATTTCTCCATTAGAAAAATGCAAATTCAAACTACCCTGAGAAACTATTTTTCACGTATCAGGTTGACAAAGATTAGAAAGTTTTATAATCATAGCATGTTGGCAAAAGCGTGGAGAAGCAGGCAGTCACAATGCAGATGTGAATGTAAACTAGAATGACCTCCACCAAGAGCAATTCACAGTCCCTAACAAAATTTTAAAGGCACATATCCTTTGAGCTCGTAAGTCTACCTATGACAATTTCTAACACATGTGAGAAATGGCAGGTGTATGTAAGTTTGTTTCAGAATTTTTTATAACAAGATTGAAGAAAGTATATTCATTAATAAAAGACCAGTAAATTATGATACAGCCATAAAATTACATCCTATGAAAGCTTAAAAAAAAAAAAAGAATGAGGAATTTCTGCTGTGGCACAGTGGGTTAAGAATCCAGCAGCTGCAGCTCGAATTCAGTCTCTGACACAGGAACTTCCATATGCCTCGGGTGCAGCCAAAAAAAAAAAAATGAGAAAGCTCTTTGAGCATTTATGAAATTGAAACAGAAGGGAAGTGGGCAGGACACAATGCTTAAAGAATGACTTAGCCCTTAAGGATACAACAAAAATTGGTTAGAACTAGGTCCAAGATGGTGGAAGATTCAACTTCAGGTGGCCCTTGCCCCTAATTATACGCTTATTGTGACACATTAGCATGCTAAGTGACATACCCACAAGTTCCATGACAGTTCTGAGGTCAACCAAAAAAGGCCAAAAAGTGGGTGGTAGCCCAGATCCTAGGTATCCCCACCTCTTCTCTGAAATAGCTGGAATAATCTTCCCAGTCATTAGCCTATGAAATTACCCAGCCCACTGAAAACCCATCACCCCATATTTCAGAGTCTCTCACCTTCTGAGAAGGCCCACACTCTCTCCCACTGAATCTACTTCTTACCTATCACTTTGCCTCTCGCTGAATTCCTTCTGCACCAAGACGTAAAAAACCTGAACTTCAGTAAGTCCTGAGACCAGGTGAATGATTTTAATTAAAAGACAGTGAGTTCAAGACCCAATCTGGATTTTGGCCTGGTTCAAGTCCTAGCCCATGGATTCAAGTCCCAATCTGAGTAGTGCAGTTTTGCTTTGTTTTGTTTTGTTTTGTTGCTTTTTATGGCCACACCCACAGCATATGAAAGTTCCCAGGCCAGGGGTTGAATCAGCTACAGCTGCCGGCCTACACCACAGCCACGGCAACTCAGGATCTGAGCCTCCTCTGTGACCTGCACCACAGCTCACAGAAACGTCAGATACCTGACCCCTGAGCAAGGGCAGGAATTGAACCAGCATCCTCACTGGGTACTTGTAGGATTTGTTTTCCGATGCGCCATAACGGGAACTCCAGTAGTGCAGTTTTAAAATGATCTCCAAGTGCAGCAGAAATAGAACATTGTGAATCAACTATAATAAAAATGTTTTTAATTAAAAAAAATAAAATGATCTCCAAGATACATTTTGTGCGTGATTTTTTTTTTGTCTTTTTGCCTTTATCTAGAGCCGCTCCCGCGGCATATGGAGGTTCCCAGGCTAGGGGTCTAACAGGAGCTGTAGCTGCCGGCCTTCGCCACAGCCACAGCAACGCGGGATCCGAGCTGCGTCTGCAACCTACACCACAGCTCACGGCAACGCTGGATCCTTAACCCACTGAGCAAGGCCAGGGATCGAACCCGCAACCTCACGGTTCTTAGTCGGATTCGTTAACCACTGAGCCACTAAGGGAACTCCTTGTGCATGATTTTTAAAATGCAAAACATTGTGTCATAGTATGTTATATTTTCTATTAAAAAGGGGAAATTGTAGGAAGTTACCTTGTGGTGCACACAAGCGGATCCAGTGTTGTCAGTACATCTGTGGCACAGGCTGTAACTGCATTGTGGGTTCGATCACTGGCCCAGGAAATTTCATATGCCATGGTTTGGCAAAAAAAAAGGGGGGGAATTCTATACAGTTGTTTATAGAAGCATAAAATATCTCTGAAAATATACATGAGGAACTGGTAAGATTGGTTGTTTCTTGGGAAGTGAACTGAACAGCCAGAGGGCATCATATGAAGATAAACTACATTAGAAATAATTTTGTATTTTTTGAATTTTGAGCCATGTAAATAATGCCCATTCCAAAACTTAAAATCTTTTACCACTCGAAGTTTTGCCATTCCCAACCTACAAATTTCACTTACAGATAAAATAAATGATCAAATTTCTTGTGCATTAATGGGAAATGCAAAACACTCAATAGATGCTTTTAAACTATTCTCTACTTTATCCAAAAAGAAGACTTTAGTACATAAAGTTCTAACATGCTGTGATTATGGTGAAAATGATGAGTTAGCAAAATCCTTAGAATTTTATTAACATTGACATCTCCCTAGGGTATAGCTTCCAGCTCATTTTCCCAAAGTCCCATTCAATCAGAAATTAGAAAAGGATTCCAGGCTTAATTCCCAAGAGGGAAACTCTATGTAGTACCACTGATATGAGTAGGGAGGAAGTGATTATGGGAATTCCATAGAGTCATTTACTTTATTCTCAAACTTGATCTCTTTTTTTCAAATTTGGTATTTATTTACTTATACTACAATTTCACTGAACAAGGGACTGAACAACTCAAAAAAACAGCCATGGTAGATTTTTTTTTTTTTGGTCTTTTTTAGGGCTACACCTGCGTCATATGGAGGTTCCCAGGCTAAGGGTCGAATTGGAGCTGTAGCCACCAGCCTATGCAACAGCCACAGCAACGCCAGATCTGAGGTGCATCTGCAACCTACACCACAGCTCACGGCAACACCGGATGAGCAAGGCCAGGGATGGAACCTGCAGCCTCACGGTTCCTAGTCGGATTCATTTCCACTGAGCCACGATGGGGACTCCCATGCATGGTAGATTTTTAAAATCAATATTTACAAGCATAAAATAGAATCCAAGGAAAAGCACACAGGTAACAGTAAACATACCACTGAGTAACAAATTAATCCACCGAGCTTGGTAGTCAAGTGCCCCAACTAGTTACACAACTGCGTTTTTCCTTTTTTTTTTTTTAATAGCTGTGCCTGAGGCCTAAAGTTGCTGGGATCAAATCCATGCCACAGCAGCGACCAGAGCTTCTACAGTGACAATGCCGGGTCCTTTATCTGCTGCGCCACAAGAGAACTCCCTGCCGTTTTTCAAAAGGGGCTGATGGTTCCTCCATGGAAGCAAAGCTTTTCCTAGCCCTGAATTCAAAGAAAATTCTTTTTCTTCATGTTCCCACTCAAGACTACTGAATGGAAAACAGTATATTGTTGATAACACTGTAAGGAATTTCATATGGTTGTTTGTCATAATAACTTTGAAAAAAACCCAAAGTGTTATGATAATACTCAACCTGATAAACGTATTCACCCAATTGGGGACCAAACCAATGTCAATCAAACCTTATAACAGCCTAGTGGGACCAAGGATTGACTGTAAATAGTTGTGAATAGATAGCAGTTCCTTCACACATGCTTCAGAAAGTCACGTATAACCATGGTAAAATTCTAACTCCACAAATCTCTTACCTCAGAGACAGACGCAGTTGCTTTGTATAACATTCCAGAAATTTTCTAATCAGAGACCCATTTGGTATAAAGAATTGTTAGAAGTGATAGAGATCCAGAATGCTGGCATTCTGTGATACCACTGGTGACTTTTTTCCTGTTTGTTAAAAGTGTATATTACAAATTAGCCACATGACTTTGGTTTCCTGTATCCCAAGATGGTGAGACATGCATGGTCCAATACATAAAGTGACTAATGATGGCATAGCAAGCAAAGAGCCTCAGGGTGGTGAATAGCCTTGATTTACTTACAAATAATTCCTGGGTTACTAATCATCCATATTTCTTCTCAGCAGACCTGGAAAACTCAACTGGACTCTCCTCTCAATTCTCCAGAATGGTGACCATCAGAGTACGGGTGTTCTTGTGCAGAAGTTTGCAGCTTAATAAACAAGGTTTCTCAAGAAAGAAAAGAGTTTCTTATAAGTTCAGAACAATAACAGTAACAAGGAAATATAGTTTTCTCTTATCAAAATGACCTGAAAACACCCAGGAAACTTTCCCATCCTCCCATATGATAGACATCTTCGATGGTTCTTTTATTCCATTTATAGACCCTGTAGAAGGAATCATTCTTATAACATGAGGCCAAAATTATTTTAGCTCACACACAAACTAATTGTTTTGTAATTCTGCTTTTGACCACTTCATATTAGGAAGAAATTTTAAAAATATATAGCACTACTAGTTTGTTATGAAAGCACTTTGAAAATGTTTACTTTGCTTAAAATGTCATGACTAAAGAAACTATTGGTCTGTGTAATCCACTCTTGACAATGAATCATAACCCTGTCACGCTTGGACTTTGTTAGCCTTTGCTCTGATTTGACACAGTCTTCCCTTAAAAAGTGGATATATTTTCAGTTTCAAAATATTTACTGTTTCATGACAAATATAATAACAAATGGGTAGCTTTAAAGTATTATAGCTTATCACAGTCTATTTAGAGTTTTTGAATTTGCTTTATTGGGGAGTCCCTACCCACTTCATGCAGAAAATCCCTAGGCAGGGATCAGACCCACACCACAGTGGGGACCTGAGCCACAGCAGTGACAATGGCAGATCCTTAACCACTAGGCCACCAGGGAACTCCCTGAATTTGCTTTACATTTAATTTATGCTTCTGACCTACACCACAGCTTGCAGCAATACCAGTTCCTTAACCCACTGAGAGAGGCCAGGGATCTAACCCACATCCCCATGGAAGCTAGTCAGATTCTTAACCCTCTGAGCCACACTGGGAACTCCTGGCTTCTGATTTTTTTTTTTTTTTTCCTTTTTAGGTCACACCCAGAGCATATGAAAGTTCCTGGGCCAGGGATCAAATGTGGGCCACCTCAGAGACAATGCTGGATCCTTAACCCACTGTGCCACAGTGGGAACTCAAAAGGGGCTTTTTATGAACAACAAAAGATATTCTTCTCATTGGAGAAATTCAAAGGCTTTTAGGAGCTTCGTGCCAGCAACCAGGTAACATTTCATATTACACCTCACTCTACTTGTAAAATGTAACAGACACAGAAAACTGCACAAAACAAATTTCATAACATAATACATATTACAAAATGAACATCCTTTAAACCACTACTTTAGGGTTCCCGTCGTGGCTCAGCAGTAACGAACTGGTCTAGGATCCATGAGTGTGTGGATTCGATTCCCAGCCCTGCTCATTGGGTTAAGGATTCACTGTTGCCATGATTTGTGGTGTATGTCTTTGCAGATGGAGCTCGGATCACGTGTTACTGTGACTGTGGCATAGGATGGCAGCTGCAGCTCTGATTTGACTCCTAGCCTGGGAACCTCTATATGCCTGGGGTGCAGCCCTAAAAATACAAAAACGAAAACAATGCTACTTGAGTCAAGAAATAAATAGAGGTGGGGGGAGGGGCAGGAATTGGATGGAGGCAATCAAAAGGTATAAACATCCAGATATAAGGTAAATAAGTAGTAGTGAAACCACACAACTCAGACTGGGAATCGAATTCAGACTGGCACTTGAACTCACTGTCTTTTGTTTTGTTTTGTCTTTCACTTTGGTTGCACCAATGCATGTGGAAGTTTCCAGGCCAGGGATCAAACCTGCATTCCCTACAGTGACCCCAGCCCCAGCACCGACAACACTGGATCCTTAAGCTGCTGAGCCACCAGGGAAGTCCTCATTTCATATATAACTGTGAGAAATTTAATCCCTTTGAAGGAACAGGAAGTGATTAAAATGCAACAGAATGGAGATACCTGCTTTAGCATTAGAGAAACTTGTAAGGTCTTTTTGTTTTAGTCAAAACCTGTGGTGTTTGGTTGGAACCTCGAAGTAAGTTTATGAGGATCTTTTAAATGCAAAGAATGACATAGCTAAAAATAGAAGACATAGAAAAATATATTTACTAAGATGTAAAAGGAATGGATTTAATAACAGAGATGCCACTATCAATTCAGAAAATATAGAAATAGACCCTTGAGAAGTTATTGATTAAATAGCAGCAAAATGGTAGCTTGACAGGTAGTATGGACTCTAGAATTTCTTGGTTAAAATTCTGAGTCATTAAAATTAATTACGATGATTATTAAAATGATAATACCAAATCTTTGATTATATACCATGCACTATTATAAGCATTTTATATTTTATATATGTTATTTAATTACTCTTAACAACCTTATTAGGTAGGTATTATTTTACAAGAGAGAAATTGAAACCCAGTCTGGTTATAAATACACCCAGTGTCACACAACTAATTAATAACAGGATTAGGATGGAAACCCAAGTCAATCTGACCTCCAAGCGCCAAACAACTGTACATTTTTAACTTCATAATTCTTCATTAGATTTATTTTTGTGCTCCAACCCCAGATATATAGCTCAAAAATAATACACAACTTTAAAATTAAAGGTAAGTGAAAAAAGAGAAGGATCAGGAATAATTGTACCTGTTGTTGAAGATATCTTGATGAAGAAACTCTAGAGTCAGGTCACACATGAGGCAATTTACTTAAAAAACAGAAACACAATGAGGTAATTCTGTTACATCACTAAATAGAGAATGTAAGCAAATCTACATTTGTACATTACATGGCTGCAAGCTTAAAATCTCAATGGAGTCAAATAAAAAAATTAGTATACACAATTAGAAAACAACATTCATATCGACAAATGCATTAAACACCCGGGAGTAAATGTAATTGAAATTTTTTATGATTAAGTCTTAATGAAAAAAAAATTCAAACATAGCTAAAGAACTAGGCCATGTGTTTTTTCAGAGAGATCAAAGACATCAATTTTTTAATTTAATATATAGATTTATTGCAATACAACTAAAATTCCTATGAGAACTAGTATTGAAAAATAAATGGATGACAATATCAAAACATTTTTGTAGGTAATAAGGGTGGTTTCAGCCTAGCAGATTTGGAGAACTGAACACATGGCAACAGTGATCAAAATCATATGGTACTGAGTTATAGTTTGAAATATGAACCTGAGATATAAGAGACAAAACAAATACAAGGCAGGGATAACCACTTATTACATTGTCTTTCAAATAGCTGGCTAACAAGTTGGAAAGAATCAACTTAGATAAACATATGAGACCGAAACACTACAATAAATTCCAGCTGTATCAGAGACTAAAAGAATTTTTTTAAAAAACTGAAGAGTTGCTTATTTATCCCAGATGTGCTGAGAACATGTATTTCTAATCACTGGAGAAATAAACGTTGGTATCAGGAATAAAATATATTAACTACATATGCTTCAAAAACTTTTAGTTTTCATGTTACAAAATGTAAAATTAAAATATTATAAAAGAAAATTTCTAATATAGAATAGATATATTGGAACTCCTGTCATGGCTCAGTGGGTTAAGAACCTGACATTTTCTCTGTGAGGATGCAGGCTGGATCCCTGGCCTCCCTCAGTGGGTTAAGTATCCAGCATTGCCACAAGCTTAAGCATAGGTCACAGATTCAGTTTGGATCCCAAGCCGCTGTGGCTGTGGCATAGGTTGGCAGCTGCAGCTCCAATTCGACCCCTAGCCCAGGAACTTCCATATGCCCAGAGGTGTGACTGTAAAAAGAAAAAAAAAAAAAGGAAAATATGTTACAAACATAATTTTATAGATTTTCTCAAAAAAATGTATGAAGAAATCAATGATTATGTAAATAACCACTTTCCACTTGATAAATGGTCAAAAAGTATATTAGTTCAAAAAAATATATATAGGGAGTTCCCTGATGGCCTAGGCATTAAAGATTTGGTGTTGTCACTGCTGTGGCTTGGGTATGATCCCTGGCTTGGGAACTTCCTCATGCCACGGGTGTGGCCCTCCCAAAAAAAAGGGAAGGAAAGAAAGAAAGGAGGGAAGGAGGAAAGAAGTTAGGAAGGAAGGAAAGAAGAAAGGAAGGAAAGGAAAGAAAAAAAAGAAAATATAGACTAAATCATCACTCCAAAAAACAAGTTCACAGTTGTATTAAAAGTGGGCAAACAAAGGCAAATCGAAGCAGCTTGATGTTTCCTTTATAGACATATCAAACTGGAAAAAACTTAAAAGTTGTAAAACGCTATCTTGCCGTCTCTGGGGAGAAGCAGCAGATATACTTTATACATTAATGGTAGAAATACATGGCAAAATGGTTAGATCTTTCTAGAGGGTCATCTATAACATGTTATTTTGCCCATTTCCCATTCCTTCTTTTTGAGGCAGGAAAACTAACTTATACTAAAATTTTCAGAACAGCATTACCTATAATAGGAAAAGTTAGCATTAGCTCAAAAATATTTAAATAAGTAAACCATAGTATATTATCATATAGAAATTAAAATAAGTGAAGGATATAATGGTGAATAGGCTTATATGAAATAAAGTAAAATAAAACAACTTGAAACCATGGTCATATTACAAAATTATATACAAATTATCTAGATATAATTGATCTAGATCAGAAAAGGGCTTTGGTATAAATGTCATAACACTGTTCATTAGATTTTTTAAAGAAAATGTAATTATGATAATTATATACATCTATAGGACACTTGCTATGTATTAGGAATTGTTCTAAGTCTTTTTACCTATATTAATTTTATGTGATCTTTCCAACAACCTTATGTGCATGGTAGTATTTTTCTTTTTTTTTTCTTTTCAGGGCCACACTTGCGGCATATGGAGGTTTCCAGGCTAGGGGTCCAATCAAAGGTACAGCTGCCAGCCTATACCACAGCCACAGCAACTCAGGATCCGAGCCTCGTCTGCAACCTACACCACAGCTCACGGCAACACCAGATCCTTAACCCACTAAGTGAGGCCAGGGATCAAACCCGAAACCTCACAGTTCCTAGTCAGATTCGTTTCCACTGTGCCACAACGGGAACTCCGAGTGGTAGTATTTCTAAGTTCCATTTTATAGATGAAGAATTTGAGGCACAGAGCAGTCAGATAGATTACTCTAGGTTTTACAGCTTCGCTTAGCTGTTCCAAAATGACAGTGTCTTAAGAAGAGCTTAGCTGACTTCTATTAGCTGACTGCTTTAACTTGCCCCCTGATTTGGAAGCTTATATCTCTTGTCCATTTGCAAGAACTGAAAATCTCAAGATTACTCCATTAAGTCAAAAAAATGAATTATTGAATATAGAATTGGCAGGGAGAAAACAGAACCATACCCCAAAAAGTTTACTTAGGGAAATAAAATTTTGGGATTCATAAGAGAGCCTTTTCTATAGCCACCTCCCCCCAGTACAAACACACACACACACACACACACACACACACACACAGAGTCATCTCCTTCTTTATTCCCTGGCCCAACAGCTTGCACAGACATACCCACTGGACTCCAAAAATTCTAAGGATTTAAGAATATCAGCTGGATCCCTCTGAAAAAAAGGTTAGTATCTCCAGAAAAAATATCCTCATGGAATAAAGAAACCAGCCAATTCCTCTCTTAGGAAATGGACTAATAAATCTACTGCTTTTAAAGGGCGAAATTTTGGAGTCCCCGTTGTGACTCCGTGGTAATCAACACAATTAGTATCCATGAGGATGTGGGTTAAGGATCCAGCATTGCCATGAGCTGCGGTGTAGGTCTCAGACTCGGCTTGGATTCAAGTTGTTGTGGCTGTGGAATAAGCCTAGCCTGGGAATCTCTATATGCTTCAGGTGTGTCCCTAAAAAGCAATAATAAATAAATAATAAATGTGGACATTTTTCCAATTGGACTGATTTCGAACCTTGTAGTTGCCTGATCCCAGGTAAGCCTGACCTGTCAGACTTCTTCGTTGTTTCTTAATCAAATCAGTCTTTACCTTTCAGAGATCAAGGTGAACTGGAAACTGAGAGATCTTTGAAATGGCTTTTTAAAAATATTGTAGACTGCTGATATGTCTTCTGTTTTGCACCTGGATAAAAATGCTAAGCCAAGAAGAAGAACTAAGGTAAATTCGATTTTAGGCTCAGGGACCCATTGTGGATAGTAATAATAATCTGCACGCTTGTGCTAAAGCTCTGCAGACCATGAAGGTAGGATTTATAACAGACCCATGACTAGTATTTCATAACAACAGCCATAAAGCAGACTGAAAGTTTCATCATTAGACTAATTGTAATGCACTTGATCCTCCAGTGTAACAGTATCCTATCTGCTTGATTCCTTCTATTCAGCATATTGGTTTGTCTATCATCAAATATTCATTTCTACAGTGCTTTTTGGAAGACAAACAAAGCAGTCACTTTACAGCTTTATATTGATTTCTGCCTGGGCTGTCCTTAGGAACAGCTTTCAGTAGGTTCAATAGTTTTGAAAGATATTTAGGTTTACTCTGTGATTGGCAAATATATTTCTTTGTACTTCAAAAATGGAATCTTAGATTTTTTTTTATCTAGTCTATACTCTCATTATTAATGAAGACCTTAAATGATACTGTACTGTAACTGAACTCTGTCTACTTGGGAGAATATTGAAGTAGGAAACATGTGCATGTTTTTAGAGACATGATTTCAATTGTTTTCAAAGAAAGTTATGTAAACAGCGAAGAATGGAGCCTTCAGGGAGGACGGAAATTAAGGGCTTCAGGTATATTTTGCTTTCTTTGGGGGAAGCACTAAACAGTTTTAACTGGGAAGGCCCTTTATCAAGATTTGCTTATAGCTGGCTTAACCCTGAGCTTGTGATTTTTTTTTGTTTTGTTTAAGGGCCACACCTCCGGCCTATGGAAGTTCTCAGGCTAGGGGTCGAATCAGAGCTACAGCTGCCAGCCTACACCACAGTAAATTCAGGATCTCAGCCGTGTCTGCAACCTACACCACAGCTCATGGCAAAGCCAGGGATCGAACCCAAGTCCTCATGGATCCCAGTCGGGTTCATTAACCACTGAGCCACGAAGGGAACTCCCATTTAGTAAATATCTTTGATTAGCTATAATAAAATGACACCTTAAACTTATACAATGTTATATATCAATTATATCTCAATAAAGCTGGGGAAAAAAAGAAAATGACTATTACATATATCCACGTATTTTTTCCCATAATAATGGCCCCTCTTAAATAGTTAAAACTATTTCGGAAGTTCCCATGTAATGCAGTGGGTTAAGGATTCCGAGTTGCCACAGCTGTGGCTCAGGTTGCAACTGTGCGTGGGTTCGATCCCTGGCCCAGGAACTTCCACATGCTGTGGGTGTGGCCAAACAATGACAACAACAATTTTATTAAATCCACTTTATGGAAGATAAGACTTCATGCACTCAAACCAAAGAGGGGTCTTGTAAGAACCTGGAGAAATGTGTGATAACTCTCGCCAAAATGGGAACTCCTCTCCTGTCTCATTTTTAAGCCATTTTTAACCTTCAAAATTTCTCCATAAAATCTGGTCTTCCAGAATTTTGTGTTTCCAGGTCTATCATTCTCATCCACTTGGTTGCTTAAGCCAGAAACTTGGGCATTGTCCTTGACCTCTCTTTCTGTGTCCATAACAAATCAAGCACTAAGTCCTGACCATTTCTTACCAAATAACTTTTGAATTTTTCCTCTTCTTTCCATCTCCTCTGACCCTACCTCAGTTCACCAGAAGTCCACTTTGAAGTCCTCCCCAAACCAACAAAAAAAGAAAGAAAGAGAGAAAGAAAGAAAGGAAGGAGTTTCCTTAGTGGCTCAGTGGTTAACAAACCCGACTAGTATCCATGAGGACTAGGGTTCA
The DNA here is from genome assembly GCA_004024745.2 of Catagonus wagneri. Lineage (NCBI taxonomy): Eukaryota > Metazoa > Chordata > Mammalia > Artiodactyla > Tayassuidae > Catagonus > Catagonus wagneri. The sequence goes on along the minus strand of PVHT021183523.1, from coordinate 7,637,461 downwards.
ACCTCTGGCCTTGCTCAGTGGGTTAAGGATCCGGCGTTGCCGTGAGCTGTGGTGTAGGCTGCAGACACGGCTCGGATCTCATGTTGCTGTGGCTGTGGCGAAGGCTGGCGGCTACAGCTCCTGTTAGACCCCTAGCCTGGGAGCCTCCATATGTCAAGGGTGCGGCCCTAGAAAGACAAAAGACCAAAAAAAAAAGTTCTCCCAAATCCCCCGAATCTCTAGTCTCTACCAAATCTTTGCACAGTGTGCTCTGAGAATTCATGATGAAGAAAAACAGAGTATTGACAGAATAGTTAAGACATATCAAAGAGCCCAGACTCTCGCATCTTCCTATACATAGAAAAGCACAAAATCATTAACTTGAGATGTCTGCTTTTTGCGATTAGCAATAATCTTTTGACATTCCACTATGTGTGTTGTGTGTGTGCTGGGGGTTGTTCTTTTACTTTTTTAGGGGCGAACCTATGGCATATGGAGGTTTCCAGACGAATTAGAGCTACAGCTGCAGGTCTACGCCTACAGCCACAGCAACACCAGATCTGAGTTGGTTCTGCAAACTACAATACAGCTCACAGCAATGCCAGATCCTTAACCCACTGAGCCAGGGATCGAACCTACATCCTCATGTATAACAGTAGGTTCTAAATCGTCTGAGCCACAAGGGGAATTGCTTGTTTTTTTTCTTTGTTTTTTGTGGGATTTTTTTTTTTTTTTTTGCCTTTTTAGGGCAGCACCCAGGGGATATGGAGATTCCCAGGCTAGGGGTCCCATCAGAGCTGGAGCTGGACCTGCTGGCCTACACCACAGCCATAGCAGCACTGGATCCTTAACCCACTGAGAAAGAGCAGGGTTGGAACCTGTGTCCTCATGGATGCTAGTCAGATTCATTTCCACTACGCCATGATGGGAACTCCTGTGTTTTGTTTTGTTTTGTTAAGCATAATCTTCTATATATCCTGGCTCTTCCCTGACCTCTTTGGAAGAGTCAGAGCTGTGTGAGAGGCTTCCTTCCCAGACTATAATCCTCAGTGGTTCTCTCGAATAAAACATAATTCTCAACTTTTAGGTTGTGCTTTTTTTTTTTTTCCCAGTTGACACCTTTTCTTGGCTAATACTTATTTAACAGTCTGATCTCAGCTTAATATGTTACTTTCTCAGAGAAGTCTGCCTTAATCCCCCAGTCTCAGTTGAGTATTCTGCACTTGTAATTTACCATACTATGGGGGGGGAGGCGGGTGCAAAAAATGTGTTCATGAAATTTCACATTTTTTTTCACCATTACCACTAAAATCTCTTGCCAGAAGCTAATTTCATTTGTCGGGAAGATAGACTAAACGGAAAAAGGGAGAGAGTGGGAGGCCAAAGAACTAAATCTCTTCAGGTTGAGGGTCAGGAAAAACTTTGGAAAAATCAGTTTTCATCAGCTACTAGTGGCTGGATGATATGTTTTAAATTTAAGATAAAGGAAAGGAAAGTATCCTTTTTAAAGGAAATAAAAGACATCTTATGTAGTAAGAATGGGCTCACCCTTGGGTATTTTCTACAGAGGCTACAAGAAAGATTT